>JAABNX020000106.1:16788605-16808182 GCA_015163995.2 Mormyrus lacerda | reverse complement strand
AGGGCGGGGGGCTTAGGGGGGAGGGATGGTGAGATTGGAAGTTAATGGAGTGTGGCTGGATTGGCTGAGGCTGGGGAGAGGTGGGTGCGGAGAGCTGGCTGTCAGGCCGTTATTATTGCCCTCAGCCAGCAGGGGCCCCCAGCCCGGAGTTTGCCAGACAGTTTCTCTTGCCCACTGAGGCTCATGCCCACCGTGCCAGTCTGACTCCTCTCATCCAGGCTTCAGCCATCATCCTTTATTTCTCCTTGCTTCTCTAATTGGATCAGTACCTCCCCCCCCCAGCCCACCCGCCCGTCCCCAAATCACATTGCATTACTCTGACTGACGGACCCTGTTGAGACGTGTCTTAGAAAGAGGGGCGTAGCTGACGCATGTGACGGCTGGCTGAAAGCCAGCTGTCTGCTGTTTTTCCCCTGAACATGCGGGTGACGCTCTGAATCAATACCCAGCAACAAAACGCTCTGCCTTGTAAATTATAATTTCGGCCCCATTGTGGAAAAACAAATTCTATTGATTAAATATGTGATTAATGTTCTAACAGCTCCTGGCGTGGAGAACATGTTCAAGGCGTTGATGAATTCTGTTCATCAGGCAGCACCTGTATGTCATCCAAAGAGTGGCGATTGTGACTCCCCAAAACGTGCTTTACAAACCTTTGCTTAACCTGGAGGAAGAAATCCACTTCTGGATGGAGCACAAGGAGAATGACACATGCTTCATAAGGAAAACATGTCCACCTTCCAAAAGTGGGATTTGCACGTTTGCCTCAATGCAGTTCTACACCACTTCTTCTGGTCAGCTGATCGTTATCTTTAAAAAGTGTGAACAGTAACTCAGACATCTGGGCGTTAATAGGAGAGCCTGCCATCCTTTCCTCTTCTACACCTCCATTACACCTGTGCAGCAAGCAGGGAGGAAGGGGAACGGGCTGCCAAAGCGTGGTGAAGACCATCGACAGGGATCTCACAACCTGCAAAGCACCAGCACCTGAACAGCTGGAAATTGTGCGCGGGTCACACTCACATGTCCACTGCTGCTGGCACCACATCCTGCCTGATTAATGGCATGGGTAAAAGAAGATAGCTCCATTCTGAATTAAGATGATAAAATATACAGCACAAGCCTCAGAAATCCAACAAATAGGTTTGCCTTGAACTAGACCTGCTCACATTTGGTATGCCTCAGTAATACTGCGATCAGATACACAGATCAACTTATCCATGCACAGTTCCTTCAGAAGTGCTCGGTGCTGTCTGGGTTTTCGATTTTGTCGCCTGTGTGAATTTGTAGCTGCAGGCCTCAGCCAGTGAAGCATGCAGTCGTGAGGTTACTTATCTGGTTAGTACGTCTTGTGTTCAGCGCATTCTTCAAAATCAGTTCCCAGAGAGATGTCATATGGGCATGTAATCATCATCTTGCTCATTGAAACAGAAAAGACCGCAATTGCAAATCGCAGCCTTTCTACAAATTGTGTAGATTCTTTTTTGAAAGTATTAAACTCATGAGTGTTAGCTTTCATTTTTAAATTTAGTGTTAAATTGTACATACTCGTGCTGTGTATAATGAGCAAGTTTATTGATTGTCGATAACCTAATACAGTTTTAATTGGAAATAATTCATTTCTTTTGAACTCTTCAAAAAAACATTGAATATCTCATTTTATTGACTGTATTAGCATTAAATATGTTAGCATTTAAATTGTACCTTTCCTCCTGCTTCTCTCTCGGCTTCCTGCATTGAGCCGTTTTGGTCAGCTGGGTGACGCGGCGCCCATATCTCATGGCGGCACAGAATGCATGGGTCGTACCACTGAGCGGCAAGAGCCAAGTAGACAGGGTGTCCTGAGCCATCGAGGCCGCCGGCGCGGCCAAGCTCTGACAGTGCCCGATTGTGCCTCTGAATGCCCCTGCGGTATCTGTGCTGCCGAATTAATTTTAATACATTCTGTCAAGTCATGGGATGAGAAATGGCACTTGTGCTTTGGATTGATGCTCGCTGAAGGTCACTTTAAAATAGTATTTGTTAAAAACATGTCTCCCTTTTTTTCTTTGACTTGGTGCATCCCAGAGCTCAAGGTTGTGCACATTTAATGATGTGTAACTTCAATTTTAATGTGTTGATTTGTTCTCCTGCCTATCTGTAGGTCAGCTCCAAGCTCCTCTTGCCTGCAAATGGATGCGCTGGCCTTGGGAGCAGGGTTTAATTGCGTGGCGAGATGCTGGCTTTAATGGTCTCAGGTTTGAATGCCACCACTGAAATGGAAAGGCTTAGAGAAGAAATGATCAGTCTGCCCGTGGCAGGCAGCTAAACTGATTATGGCACTGAGGCGTTTTCAAGCTGGATAAGAACAAGGTCAGTATGCCTGTAGAGAACTTATCACTCAGGGTGGTAATGTCCGAAGATGACTCTCCACTTAATCAGTCATCAGACTAATCGTTTAAAATGCAGCTTTGATCTACTACTTCCTTAAATGATTCTCCAGAAGAAGACAGTTCTGACAGGACAGATTTCTTTAAAGCATTCATAGTCAATTTTACTTCCAGTAATTATATGGATATAGTCATTGGCTTGGAAAAAAGTGATCAGGCTGGACCCGCATGAAATCCCATCTACAGAGACATAGTTAAAAACTATGTGATGCACATAGTGCTTTGATGATCACACAGGAAACTTGAGGGCGAATGAAAAGTAACAAAACCACAGAGGCTGGCAGTTTTGTGTGGTTCTAGAATGATTTTTCTTACAGACAACAACAGAAGTAGTCCTTATCTGCTTTTAAGAACCACAAATAAGGTAGTTGAATGTTGTTATGAAATGCAAGGGTGCCCCAGGATGACATGAACTCAGTCACTTGTGCATAATTCCCAATAATATAACAAACTTCTTTTTTGTGTCTTGGCCACAGGCTATAGGCTCAGGCTGTTTCCTTGTGCTGCCTTTCCCAATTCTTGGCATCCATTGTACTTCCGCATGTACCTCATCTGTTTTGAAGACGGGGCAGCTATTATAATATTATTTTTTGGCATTCCTGCCCAACATCTGTCAAACCCACATACCACATGAAATTCCCATTCCCATTTCCATACCCATTCCTCCTACCTGTTTGTCACATGCTGCTTTGTCCTTCCAGAGCAGAGCTGGGCATAAATATAGCAAAAAGAGTATCTTGTTACAAATTACAAATACTTGCTCATCAAATGTAACTTAGTAAAACACAAAATCCTGGTGTGAGAAAATGTATTTAATTAAAATACAAGTAACCTGTCATTTGAAAATACAAAAATACATGTGAAATGGGAATGGTACACGAAGAGAATGTGTACCATTGGAGAATAACAATTTTGTGATTTACATGTTATGGTGCTAACTGTGAATTGCAAGCTCAACAGCAGCGGGTTGGAGGGGGGGAGCGGGGTATCACAGCTCTGTCTTCCGAGACTGCGACACAAGATTGTGAATGTTTGTATCACGGTTTTGCCTCCGAATGAACGCACTGGCTTGTTGTGCCCTTAATTCATACCCTGTGTTTCTCTGTGGCTGACAGTAGAGCCTGAAAGCACGCGTGCATGTGCAAGGACGCACGTCATTCTTAAATGAATTATCCCAATACCTGAGTTTCCCGCTTTGTCTTCTAGTTTGGGTGCTGAAAAAGCGCAAACACAAAGAAGATATACAGTATGCTCAAAACAAAAAAACAAAACATATAACATGCAACGTCAACTTCAGCAGTTGGAGCTCCCTTTTACACAGGCCTAGGGGCTGTAAAAATACCCGTGTTTAGCTGATAGAAAGTAATTTTGTCCTTAAGTATAGAAGTGGCTAGTCTGCTTTATCGCTAATTAAATCTTCCATATATGACGAACCACAAGATGGCTGAGCATTACCTCTTGAAATTAACTAGAATGCCACAAGCAGGCAAGCAGGTCAATTCACAAATTCTAGAGCACAGCACTGCAGTTTAGTTTAGTTTTAATTGCTCTATTCCTCCTATGATGACAATCAGTGAGCAATATCTGATATTTCACTACATACATGCATGAAAGGATCTTTTTTCCTTGGATTACTGGTACTTGATGGTGATAGGCTATATTTAAGCGTCTGTAAGCCTGGTTATGAAGGTTCTTAAAATAACCGAAAATAGTACAGTACTGTACAGTATTTATAATATTTTAAATTAGTAATAACAACTTTATTGATCCCCTGGGTAAATTCTTTTTTACGCCTCCCTCAACTTGCTCGTTGTAGAGCAAGCTGTCCGCTAAGGGCAGCCACCTGCTGGGGTGTCCAGGGAGCTGGGGGTTAAGGGTCTTGCTCAAGGACATACAATATAATCTTTCTAAGTATTTTATTACAAATTACACCTTTTTTTCCATCAAATTACAAAATACTCAAAGGTAATTAAATACATATTTTGAATACATTTTTAAATACATTTAATAGAAATACTGCCCGTCTTTGACCCAGAGCGAGTTGTACAGTCATTAAATACTAGTAGTAATATACTTTTTAATAGAAAAATTGATACCATTAGATATTAGTGGATTAGCTGTACAAAAGATATGGGTCACAATAGCTCCTGTTACATTACAACCAGACAGAATTCATTCCAGTAGCGAATGTACTGCCTGTCCACTACATTCCATTCATACTACTGCAAAATTCCTTGAGATATTTAACATTTTCCCATCAGGCATATATTCACATCCTTTGAGCTTTCAAAATAACCCCAAGTCAATCCTACAATATATTTTAAAAAGTCTATGCAAAATAATCATCTTATTTTGAACAGTAAACTTACCTGAAAACTAATAATATATGATATAACTTAAATACCAGTCTGGCCTGTGTCCTGCTCACAGCACAGAAATTGCTTTAAGAGGAGTTACAAATGATGACCTGTTATCCTGGGATGCAGGGAATACATCAGTATCCATGATGCCGGACCTCACTGCTCATCTTCACACTCCTGACCCTGATGTTCCACACATTTCAATGCTTCATTGGTCCAAGCTGGTCTATCCTTCATCATATTCCTTTTTATTGCTTTAATTATGTAGAAGTATGATAACACTAAATACCTGCCATTGTCACTCGTCTAATACAGAGTTCCACAGCTAGGACTGGCTGGGAATAAAAATTGGCTCTGGACTGGTAAATTTTGCCGAGTGGGGGATTTCCCATGATAATTTTTGCTGACCACCACCCATCAGCGCACTGGGAAAGTGCCAGATGGCCAGTCAAGCCCTGCCCAATGGGATCGGTGTTCCGAACTGTGTTATTCTCCCCCACCCCTCAATGCTGCCCCATGGGAAGATTACAAAGTAAAAAATAAAATTGTATATATCGATGAGATCTTCATCTTTCAGGCAGGCCTGATGGCACTGTCAATAAGCTTTGGTGAGTTTATTCAATGACGTCAAACGGTGGATCAGAATGACAGAATGAGAGAGGTGAGAATGACCAATTCCTGAGCCCTGACAACACTGCAACAGCAACATAGAGAACTTTGCCTCACTGTGAACTCAACACTGAGTGCCTTGACTACTTTTGCTGAGTCAGCTTGAAACTGAGGAATTGTTTTTGTCACAGATCTGTCCATTAATATGCTTGTGAACGAGAATAAACGTTCTCAGCTTGCTGTATAAATATTGTGAAACTAAAGCAATGTTTTATTGCTCAGCACACCGAAAAAGAAAACACGCATTTAACCCTAGCAGATTACGACATTACAGTGCCTGTACCATGACTTGCATAATCTATCACATGTAAAACACTGCAGCCAGAATTACAACCAGAAGCAGGAAGCGTGACCTCGATGCATCTGTTTTCAAGAATCTTCACTGGTTTCCTGTTATGTTTATAGTGAACTTCAAAAAAATCTTCTCCTCATTTATAAGGCAATAAACAGGACTGGTTAATGTGTACATTTCCAAGTTTTCTGATCACAGGAAGCAGGTCTTCATTTAACTTAAATTCATTTAACTAAAGCCTTCAGCTACAGGGCACTCAGTGTATAGAATCATCTGCCAAAAAATGCTAGAGACACTTATTCTCAGTATTTAAATGAAGACTGAGGACCTTTTACCAAAGCCTGTTTATAATCTAGTTTGCCTTAAATTCTGCTGCTGTGTATTCGCTTTGTATGTCCGTTAAAGCACCCGGTGCGGGCCCTTAATTTCCTTGTTGTTCTCCAAGCCTGAGCCCTATTTGGGCCCGAGGCAGAAAAGAAGTGAGTATGATCTAGAAAGCTGGCAGCCTTGTCCGACAGCATGGAGGCCGGCCTGCTGAGCCCGGTGGCTGTCCTGACACAGGCCTCAACAGAACGCCACTGCTCCACCCCACACTTGTGTTCTAGCGACATCCACACACCTATATTTTAATTTCTATAGTGCTAACATGCAGGCTTGGCAGCCAGCCTTCTTTGGGACCTTGGCTGGTTTTTCCTACTATAACATCATTATGGATTTTTGTCTTTCCTTCTCTTTTTTGTCAAATTCAGTTTTTTTTCTATGTTCACGTTCTTACTTTTGCAATTGACATTAAAGTTTGTTATGGCATTATAAGATGCCGTTCTTGTTACGTTTTTGCCAAGCTGGAACAGCGATGGATGCCACATAAAAAATAAACAGAATTACATGTATGTTTTGTGCATATTTTTCACTGCACGAGGCATTGCAATAAATTTTTTATATTCAAGGAACAGAGTAAAGGGTCAAACATATGAGGAAAAATATTACCGTTGTCAGATTGATCCAAGCCATCTGACAATATTACAGCACGGATATGCTGCTAAATTCTGTAACTGACTCAAAAACTCTTAGAACATTATGCGTTAAAGCACTATTACACAGCCATAAATGCGTTTTTCTTCATGTCACTATATAAAGTAACTTCCAATTTTTGCTCATTTTCACAGCAGAATATTTTACTGGGACAGTTGAGGCTAAGTACTTCACTTAAGGGTGTAAAAGTAGGTCCTCACCAAGAGCCTTAATGACGAAGGCCCCGTTCCTGTTTATCATGCTACCTGTAACCTCCACAGACCCAACAGTGTGTTTGCAGGTGCGTAGAGGTCAGGGACTCACTAAGCAATGTGCTAATGAAATGGCTTCCTGGTGCAGGATTTTGATGGAATGTTCTGCCCCATCACTGGTGTCCACCAGGAGCCCCGAAAGAACATCGCCAGAAACATGCTGGGGTGGAATGTCTTCCACACAGTGACTCATCTACTGCATCAGGTTGGACATCAAATGAACATAATTGTTCACTTGCGGTCATAAGCAGCTTTTTATTTTGTTATGGTACGTAGCATGAAGTAACCTGTCTCAGATACTCGGTACAGCAGGACGGATATAATTTCCCCCCCTAAAATTACCATTTTTATTGCCCGTCAGCGGCATGCTGGGCTGGAGTCTGACCGTGCCAGTGTGCGGCAGGCTACTGCGGCCACGACTGCCAATCCGGAATGAACCCGCTGCTAACTCCGCCCTCAACGCCGCCAGATGGTTTTAGGCTGAAGTCTGCATATATTGAAGGTCTGTGCTGACAACCTTTAGCCCCGACTTCCGTAGGACATTTACAGTAGAGCTGTGGATGGCAGCCGGAGTCCCAGCCAAGCTCACGCAGGCAGTCTCACCTCCATGCCTCTGCTTATCTTTAGATCTTCTCTAACCAAGCTTTATGTGCCTGAGCACTGGACCGCAAGCCTGACAACGGTAACTGTGAGCCCATTAACAGCTCACAGGCTGAAAGCTGCCATTACACAGAAAAAGCCAAAACGTCTGAATTTAACTGCAAAGAACTGAAGAAACATCACAGAATTATACCATCAGATTAATATTTTAGTCTAGTTTTGTTCTAACAAATATATTTGCATTCATTTTAATTCTGTTATCGTTATAGAATTTTCCTTAACTTCATTTATCGCCTTAATTAATTCTATTAAGAATAAACAAGTTTTTTTTCTGAAATCCACATATAACCTTAGATTCACTCCCCTTTCTTGTACAGACACACAGTCTCTGTATCTTTACATTAACATAATAACAATTCATATTATAAAGAACAAGAAGCACCAGAATTCCTACAGCAACATTAAATGAACCATCACCAGTGTGTATCACTAGCTAGTTTGATTATGTACTAAAGCTGTAATTTAGTTTAACGATTCAAACATTATACTTCAGGCCATGCTGGGAGTTCTTCTATTATTGTCTTTCTAAAATATCTCTTCCAAAATTCCAAAAAATTCCAAAAAATGCACAACAGAAATATCCATTCCAAATGTTGTGGAAAATTTTGGCTTGTAACCTTGTTTTGCGTTTCAATGTAATTAGGAGAGGGCTGAACACACGCCGGGTGGAGCTCAGCTTCCACCGTGTAATGAATCCTTGTCAGGAAAAGCATCTCTGAAAGAAGGCACCATCTTCCCCAGGTAATTGAATAGATCATCAGACCTTAAGCTGCGCCCGTCTCCTGGCCTTAATCAATCTTTAGAGGGGTGGATGGGATTATTTACTCTCACTAATAGGTCTTCCTGCCGCTTGCCACTGACTGGGAAACATAAACTGTCATTTCTGTAATTGTGTTCGTGCAGAAAGATGGATGCCGTCTCACTCTTGCCACTTAATTTCATTTGCATGCACCAATCCAGGCTACAGGCTCCAGCTGCATGCTGGGCCCGGTGCCCTGCTCTGTCTGTTTGGATTAAATAAATTTTTGGCACGTCAAACAGCGCTGCATAATTCATGCTTGCTTGTGCAAGGATGCAGACCCACCTTAACCACCGTGACTTCAGTGCATCGCCATCAGCCTGCTTTAATTCCACTTCAGATGTTGACATTTGGAATATTCGCACCTCTTTTTTTCCATATAAATGATGGTTTGTGCCAAACCTGGCTATTTTGCTGCCTTCCTGGAACCCAGTCTTGAATTTTATCCGACAGGATCACTTGCAGTGATGCAGGTACATGCTCCAGATGATATGGTCACAAAAACAAATAGCACCTTTCAAAAAAACTTGAAAGTCAGGTGCCCAGCGCCTTTTTTACACATTGCAGGAGATGGTTTGAAAAACAGAAGAAAAGAACCACTAATGAGCCTGTGCAGAATGTGTCAGATGGTGAGCACGGCCCAGCATCGATAGCTGGCTTTGCACGCGCTGCAGTTGGCATTTTCCAGGTTAGACTCAGCCCAACACTCAGGCAGCTGATGACAAGAACTCACTGAATGAGCTGTCGCACCCCAATGTTCAAAAATGACAAGCAGAAGCTTAATACAGTTAGAGCATTCGTATTTACAATACTACTTATTTATAGTCATGATTAATTCATGATTACGGCTTGCGTCAAATACTTGGTAATCATGTGAATAAGCTGCAGTAGTAAATGACTCCTGAAACTTTTACTTATTTTGTCATTGTTTTGCTTGCAAAATACTGGTTTCATTTACAGTCACAGGAGATCATGGAAAATTTCCATGCAGGTCTGCAGCAAATTCTTTTTTTTTTCCTCAAACTTTATCCAGCCTCTTTGTCACTCTAGAAATCTTGTTTAAGCACTTTAAACTAGCACCCTTTTCAACTTTTGCCAGCTGCTCCAAAGCCATTATACTACGTTTGCACTCTTTGCAACAACTTTCGATCTCCTTAAACCTGGAAAAGGTTGTCCACCACGCTGCAGAGGACGGCAGCCGTTTTCCGCTGCCAGCAGTTGCTACTCAATTGGCCCGAGTTCCCCTCTGACCTGCCTGGCCGCCCTTTCCCGCAGTCACGATTTCTAGTTAATTTTCTTCTCTTAAGTGACTGGCTTCATTCAGACAAATATATTTTTTTGCATCGCTTAGCAGTCTGAACATCCTCTTCATGTCTCCCACTCTAATCTCATTTCAGAAATTGGGATAGCTACCTCTTTCTGTGAGTACTCTCAATGTAATGCTTAAGGAATGCATACTTATAACACATGCATTATTTATTACATGTACAAAGTATAGAACAACACACAATGTAAGTCCAGTACCCCCCTGCAAAGGCGCTGGAGGAGAATCGGCCATACCCATCGCCAACCCGTATCCAGTACAGCCAGGCAAACCCTCACCTGCAGCACACAGGGAAAAAGAAAAAGAGGCCAACCAAGAAACACTTGGTGCTGTGACCTGGAGACAGATGTCAAGAGAATGTGGACAACTGCAATGACTGGCCCAGGATGGAGACGCCTGGAGAGATCTCGTTAGCGGCCTATGCCGCCTGGATAGGGGTGATTGGTAATGAGGATGATGATGCCATTCCCGTTTCGGAATTATTTGTATAAAATGCATCATGTGTTAATGTGGGCTTTCTGCATATCGCATTTATTTATGTAGCAGGCACATCTGTCCAAAACAGCGTATTTTGAGAAAGCGGGATCAGGCAGTACCTGAAGCAGATGAAGTTAATGGCTTCACTCAAGGACCCAACAATGAGGTCAGTCTGCTGGCCGGCGGATTTCACTCGGTAACCTTCTGATCATGGGTATACAGCCCTAATCTACAGGGTCACACATCAGTCTATGCATGCAAGTCTAGGTTTTTACCTTTTTTACTTTTAGAAGTTTACAGTATATTTAAGCTGATAGGAAGTGCTACAAATGTTATATACTGATCAACATGGACCCAAAAAAGAACATGACAACGTGTGACTGCAGCCTTCGTAATTATGTTCCACGTGCTCATTTTCTTGATGGTAATAATGTTTTCTATATTTAGACATGCAACTAAAGACGCATTATTAATCTGTGGCTGCAGATGTTGCGTGCTGAGGTATTACCATGTGGGTGCTGTGATTTGCTTTTGAAGAAGCTTAGTAGACAGATAAGACTTTGAAAGACTGTCAAACGTAAGATGACCTTTGCCCTTTTGAGTCAACTTCCTAATGCTGTTTTAATCTTCTTAAGTTCCCTGATGACTTTTTTTTTATATTCATTAGAACACAATGGATGTGTGGTTTTTGTTACTCAAACTAATGATTGCGTTCGCTGTCCCCAATGCGAAAGAAAGGCATGGTAGTTGTATTTTTACTCATAATCAATCCTTCCTATTCCTACACTTTTTCTGTCTAAGTGCCGATACGATACCTCAGCTTTGTATATCGACCGATACCGAGTACCAATCCGATACCAGTGTTTGATTAATAAGTTGCAGGCTTTACCTCACTGTGTAGAAGACACTGTGATCATTCTTTTGTGTGTAAGTGAACATCAGGATTAAATTAGACAAAGTCTATATATAATAATGGTACATACAGTGGATGTACTTATAACTTATAGTGATCGTGTCTGTCTGGGTGAAATTGATCACTAAAATTGTATGTGTCATGATCAGCCCATACGATCCTCCTGTGTGCCACACCCACCTCGTTACCGCGTGTTCCTACCCTGATTGTTCTCACCTGTGCCATGTTCGGTTTGCTCTGTCTTTTTTATTTAGTCCGTGTCTCGGTTAATAAACCCCCTTTTTCTTCGTTTGTCTGGCTCTGTTCGCCTGCTTGACCGCTCACCCTACCGCCAAACGTGACAGTATGATCATCATAACCATTTTTTCTTTTCCTTTATGTCTCAACATATTGCCATCTAATTGACAGTTGTATATTTATTATATAACTATAAGGTAATAAAACGGACAGCGACACTTTTTACTGAATATTATTGACTTTCAAAATACAGTACAGCTGTTTCAAATTACAATACTGTATAAATAGTTACAGAAGTGTATAATTCAAATATGCTATAATACAGTATCCTGCTGTACATAAAATATAGCTTACTGTGATTTCGCCGATGCACCTTGTTGGCTTATTTTTGGCAGTTTATCATAAGCTTTGATGAGTCTATATTTGTCATTAAGAGAAAATGACAATGACATTATTTTTCCCATCAGATTTCCTGTGCATGCAGCATTAGTCTCGAATAGCTAGCCAGAAGCAGACCGCAAGGCAAAGTAGGCTTATCAAGGTAAAGTAGAAAAAAATACCATGGTTTTAATTTTTTCCATGCATTGTCATGTATAAAACGAACCACAATCAACACTGTAAGCGGGCTACTTAATTACTATAAGCAGATTATTTAAACAGTATTTGTATAGGGATGATTTTATCCTAAGCTTTTTGATCCATATAAGCAGTTGATCACTATATAACCATGATAACTATAAGCAGTTTCCACTTTATGTATTTGTTTTTTTCAACTCAATCATTTAGGTTATATAATGATTCTCAATTCTCAGCTTGAAAGGAGGAACAAAATCTTGACTGCATCGAAAGGGCACATTAAGTATGACGTAGCCGTGAACCCTATGCCGTACCCTGTCGTGCCCCTCCCCTGAAATGTATCTGTAATTCGCAGCGACCCAGACCACAAGAGGTGTGACTGCTTGGTAGCGTTTGTTTTTTTATGGGAGCAAAGAAAACATACACCCATGTGTACTTTATTTAATGTTAGATATAAATAACGCTTTGGTTGCATTTTCTCTCGCTTTTCCATAATTTGGGCTAAAGTTTGTTGCTGTGGTCTTTCTCTGCTAGTATTACCAAATTTTGTGTACTGTACTTTGCACTACAGTGCGTCAATTGATCAAATTGCCTGTGTTAAGTTACGTTCTGACACTTTAGCAGAACAGACCTTACAGTCTGAAAAAATACTGTGGCTTTGAATAATGTTGCAATTAAGCGGCATTGGTCCGTGATATCGGGCAATTTTTATGAGTACGAGTATCAGTATACTGTATGAGTGTAGTTTTGGCCGATACTCGATGTTGGTATCAGTATCGGTGCATCCCTACTCCCTGTTTCAAAGATAAGCATTTCGCGCTGGAGCTCTGTGCAATAAGTCCTAATATCTATGGTTATTAGTTACACTATTAAAAATCAGCAGCTTCAGGGTAACTGGAAAGCCATGTTTATCCTTTATTTTATTTTTGTTATCAGCCCTTGCTTTTAAAGAAGAGCAGGACACCTTCCCAGTGTCAATGGAGAACATGGTGGTGTCAGGAAGATAAGGAGAAGGAGCCATGAGAAAGTGTCAGAGATTACAGGCCAGCCGACCCGCGCTAGGACCCTGTGCTCCACCCATTCTGACACTGGCTGTAACAGAGATCTATTCCAGAAAAGTAATTTGAGCTGCTGAAATTGATATTAACGATTAGTGGTGGTGTCTGAATGTGAGGGGAATGTAGAGAAGGCCCTGGGACCAGGTGTGCTTATGTCCCCACAGCTTTTCCACAAGCTTGTCACCTCCCAGTTCTGAGATCTCCATATACAAAATGCTATGGGATTCTTTTTTAGAAAACAACCCAAAGGCTCATTCAGGTAACCACTCACTCACAGCAGCATCAGAGATCTTCAGTCCTTAAAGACTGCTACGTGTGCAGCATTTCACCTTATTGTTTCATTACCAATCGATTTAGAGGTCAGGAACATCAGCATAATCCTTTATTAAGTGTTCTTCAATTAAACTTATTTTATGCACTATTTTATGCACACAACTGACAAAAGAAATACAATAGTGTGTGTGATTTTTCAATATGACATTTTAATTCTGCTTGCTGTGTCCAGTTAATAAATACACAGTCAGATGTCATTGTAATAAATGGATTACTTTAGATTGGTGTGTAATGACTGATATAGCACATCAGTCACTCCTTACTGAATCCGTCTCTTTTATCAAGATCTTTTAAAATCATGGCTGATATAGATCATTCTGCTGTCATTCTGCTTGATGACTGTCTTAAATGCATTTAGGTTAGATTAGAGCAGACATATTAAATCACTGCTTCTGCTGGGACGTATGGATCCGGCTTCTGTCTTCGCCTGTCCCGTGAAATGTCCTCTCCAATCAGTGGGTTACAGTGTCCTTTCGTAATCGACGCAGATCTGAACACCTGTTTCCCCCAATTCCGCCCTGCTCTCAGTCCCTGTTTCCTGCACACGCACTGCTGTCTGGGGCATCAAGGGGACTAATTACTCACAGACAGTTACACTTACTGCAGGGAGGGTCACATTACCAGCATTGATCCCTCGATGGGGGCTAATTGACTTTCCGCTCTCTGTTCATCCTGGGAGCCTGACGTCCACGTCGCTATGATGATAACAAAGTATGTCAGTCCTGATTTGAGTGAGTAGCCGGCTCTGTCCGTTGCCTTGATGCATGATGTTCTCTTCCCTTCAGCTCTGAGTTTTATTCATTTCTTTGAAGGCTCTGTGCACCAAAGGCTGCCAAGGAGCCAGAATGCTTCCCTAATATTTTAAATGGCAGCCTGGATAATGGAGTTCCATTCAAGCGGCAGAGCTGTGAGTTTGAATTGATCGGCCTCCCCCCCCAACGTCGTTTAAATGCCAATAATGAAACGGCTTGAGTAACGCATCACTGTCCTTCATGGCGGCCGACATTATTATAAAATAGCTGATCAGTCATCAGCTCACATCAACATGAGCAAATAATATGACAATGAATAAAATGCACGGTAAACAAAATAGGTTCTCCAATCATTTCAGTTTCAGGTGGTAAATATTTTACTTTAGGCTGGCTTACCTAAAGTTGCCAAACTTAATTAAACTTTCCAATAATGGGCCCTATTTAACATCTGACACCAAGTGGCAGCGGATGTAATGCGTGTTTTTTTGCTAGCACAAGCTGGCCCCAGTGGTCATTTTCCCGTCTTGCACCCATGTCATTTAAATAGTAAATGTACTTGTGACTCTCTGAGCGCCTGTGGACTTGAAGTGGAGTGAGGAGCGGGGCTGGCACATTCACCGCTATTCAGTCAGCGGATTGCGCTTTTGACCAATAAAAACCTGGTCTAAAGTCAATGTCACAGTATCTAACTGTTCGTTTTAAGGGCAGAGTACCCAGATAATAATACACAGGCATGTGCATAGTGTGCATACAAAAGAAAAGGATTAAGACGATTAGAATGTGCATGATCATTAATTTGTACATCTAAAATTTTTATGAAATCCAAGCCGTAAGAAGGGTGGTGTTATGCACAGCAGGATGCCGGAAAGCCGGATCAAGGAGGCCGGAATCCAAGGGTAACGGGGTTTATTTAGGGAGAACAGGCCTGGGGAAACAGACCCGAAAGCGGACTGAAATACACAAGACGAGACGAAATGACAGGAAACAGGTGATCACAATCGGGGTAGTACGCGTGGGTAATGAGGGGGCGTGGCACACACGAGGACTGGACGTGCAGGTCGTGACAGGTGGCACAGTGGTTAGTGCTGTTTCCTTGCATCTGTGGGACCAGCGTTCGAGTCTTTGCCACGACTCTACATATGGAGCTTGGGTCCTGTCTCTCTCTGCTGTCGTCCGGTTTTCTCTGGCTACTCCAGTTTCTCCCCCACAGCTCAATGAGAGTTGCCAAATTACCTGTAGGTGTAAGTGTACTCTGCAATGGGTTGGGTTGTTCTCTACCTTTGCACCTGTAGCCTCTGGGATAGGCTCTGGACCTCCTGCGACCCTGAATAGTATAAGTGCTTTCAGAAGATGGCTGGAATAAAAACAAACCTATAGGCTAACATTTAACAGGCTACATTTTTCACAGTATAGTAAGTTAGTCAAACATAAGGTATATTTTGCCTGCAACACCATTTGCAATAACAGGTAGTAGATCTGCATAAGCAGAATCCACACATCTGTGTACTGTCTCAGTTTTTAGTGTAGTTGTCACTTTTGAGTTGCTTGCACTTGCAGTGAATGTCAAAGTGGTCCGGCCCTCTGAAAATGAACACACATGGTCTTAAAGGACCACCACATATCCCATATTCCTCTTAGTTTGACATTAAATAGTTTTATATTAACCTTTCCTTAGGCAGGTACTTACATCCACAGGAGTTAAAGATTTTTGTGCCCGCTGTGCAATCATTGGCTGGGTGCTCACGAGACTGATGGGGGATTTTCAAAACGCTAATGTACTTTCGAAAGTTCCAATATAGGCTGGCTGTTTAACACCAAATTAGGCATACTACCCTATTTTTGTTTTATCCAGTTAAAATTTTTATGTCATTTTCTATGCACCCCATCCCAAATATCGAGGGTTGTGTCTGAATTCAGGGGCTGTATCCTTTTAGGGCTGCATTCGAATACCAAATGCATCACAGTGATGTGACAAGGCCCCCCCGTTTCCAAGGCTAGAAATCCAGCCCAGTGGATGATGATTGATCCTTTGCAGCCCCACATATCTCAGGATTCATTTTGCAGTGGTAAAGTGGGTGCGTCCCAGCTAAGTGATGGGAGCGGCGCTTCATGAATCAAGGGTTAGGGCGGGAACAGCTGGTGATGCAAATAGGAAATTATCTGTTGGCCAGACCGTCCCATTTGACCACACTTTGTGCTTGACCCTCAAGGAACACAGCCCGCAAAGGCTCTACCTTCACCATGTCCTCTGGAGGATGCAGCCCCCGAGTCCGGACACAGTCAAGGATACAGTGGTTGCTTCCTAGGCAAATGAGACCAATCCCATGATTAACTGCCCCCCCGACTTGGTTCTTGGGAAGATCTTTGAATCATGATCTTTGAATTCTTGGTATTGAGAAACACCGCTCTACTTTTATGGAAGTCCTGTTCCTGTAGAGAGTCTGCTTTCACTTAACGCATATTCAGATCCCTCTCCTCTGCAGAGAAGTGTTCTTTTTGACTACCTGTCAAGTCCACCATTAAAATATCAATCTTCCAAAGTGCAAGTCAACCTGGCTCTTAAAGAGAATGAAAGATGGCAATCTGATTGGTGGTTTATAGCATGTTAGGCTCAAACACACCCATGACTAATTACAGGACTTAGTAAAACCCTTTTGGACCATGCATCTGGTGCACCAACCAATTTTCCACTGTTAATCTAGTAAAAGTGGGCTGGCCACAGCCTAAAAGACCTTGTGCCGTGCATTTCAGACTGCGCGCTTTACATCATTGAGGTAATGCCCAATATCATTAGTATTAGAAAAGTAGTTCATGTTCGTAAAAGGGTGTTAAATTCTAAAAGTGATCTGCAATGAATGTATCTTTAGTCGTCTGATCAAGACACTGGCATTCATTATAATGCATTTATTGGAAACACCGGTTATTAAACAGTATGACATGATACAGTAAAACATACCATATTACCCCGGGTACGATTGTCCTGGAGTAGCTTGTAGTTGCAGAGCAGCAGAGCCCCCAGCCCACCCCCCAGCCTGGAGGACACACATCTCCCAGCAAAGCAAAGGCCGTGCTCCTCTCGCTCTTCCCGCCCCATCGGGTCCCTCACACCCTCCCCTCCTCAATCCAAGTATGCCCTGTTTCCACTAATGAGTTCTGCCAGGGAAAATCAATACAGGATGGAGTGAGGCAGAGATTTGCTGAAATTAAAATTAATGTCACCATAATTCATCATTTCTCTGTGTAAAACGGGCTCCACCTATATCTCAGTATCCTTTTTCTTTGTAATGCAGATGCACTGTGTACTTGTGTATTTATTTTATTAATACTTTATATAACTTTTTTTTTTTTTTTGGGGGAAAAGCTTCGAAGACGTAAACTCAAGGGGAAGACTGGGCCAATGAGAGCAGAGTTTACTGCGTAAGGTGTGAAACGGGGAAGGTGATGCTGAGTGTCACGGCTACCTTTGTGGTGTCCACTGAGGAGGAGGCCCGTGTGATCCGGAATATTCCCCACCAGCTAAGGCTTGCCATTCCCTATTTCGAATTTAGATTGTCGCGTTACCGACAACCTGCTACGCGTGTCCTGCCCTGGCCGCATGCCTCCCTGCTCACTGATGCATGCTGCAGTGTTTATCCATGATGATGATGAATGGCTAAATTCGGTTTCTGTCTGTAGTAATGTGAGTATTTATTCATAGAGGGTTAATCATCAGTGAGTATATATTACCACAGTATGTTTTCTGTATGTTGTTAGGCAACTAGTGGCTACACACAGCTAAGCAATGTGGGGTTTTCATTTTCGGATAAAAATATTTACAATTCAGTTCCACGCAGGGAAAATAGATTTCAAATATCAGCATGTGAAATTGATAACTCTTCCAGTGAGCGTTCACAGCAAAAAATCTGTAATTTTATTATTAAAAATACAAGGCCCCCTGACTCCTGTAAATATTAATTTTGCTCCTTTGTATCAGTCTCGGATAATTTCATAGTAAAAATGCCACACTTGTTTAAAAATCACAGTGATTAGATGCTTTGATACACTAGACAATCTGATACCCCTCTCTTCTCACTCACTGATTTAATTTTATTTAGGCAGCACCTTGTGTCCTGCATACTCACTGCACCTACTTCCAGAATCATATGATTTTGGCATGTTTTATGCATCAGATTCACCTCAATGTCATATGACTTATATGTGTTGGTAATATTGAACTATTACCCAGAAGGGTTAATGACTACAAATCCAAGTTTCCATGGATAATTATGCAACAAAGTACATTTTGCAGTTATACATCATAAAAGAAACATGTTAGAACTGCTGAAACGAGGCCTTTTGATAATTACAGAGAAGTCAAACATGAAGAGCCCTTTTGGTACCTCATGCATCACAGAAGGGAAATCTGCTTGGTACCGTGGTTCAAAAGAAAAGTTATTTCAAGAGTGATTATTTCTCATGTTCCATGAAGTCTGTAAAAAAAAAAAAACAAAACCTACTAATCTTCTGCCACCTACAGAAACCATATCTTTATGTTCTTATAATAATTATATGGCATAAACATTGTCTGAAAAAATATTCCCCGTTGTGCTGTATACATTTCCAGCGTGTTGTTCCTTTGCTCCCAGTCTCGGTATTAACACTTTCAGTTGTCTCCCGGTGTGGACTTCACTGGTGTTTCTTTGCCACAGGAACCAGCTGGCAGTTTTCAGTAGACTCGGTAAGTAAGAAACCCAAAGCGTGATGAAAAGTAGTTTTGTTAGTTTCATATCAAGGCATTGCTCATTTTCACGTCATGCCCGCAAGTCTGGAAAACAGTAAATCATTTTGCACCCGCTTTCCACTCGTAGGAGGCGTGGCAATGCGCATTGTTGGCATGTTGCTATTTTAAGACAGCAAAATCACATTGAGCTTTTCACCAACATAAATGACGTTTAAAGTGCGTATTATTAAACGTTATTTAAGCGGCACGTCAGAAACATGCGGGTGCACGACGCCCAGTACGGACACAGATTACGCCCTCGCGGTGCACTAATGGTTTTTTATTTTATTTTTTATTTATATACGTTTTACTGTAGATTACATCTGGTCCTTTCACGTAATCGTACTGTTAAATGAAATACCAAAAGAAATACAATGCATATTAAAGAGCAAACCGTATCATAAAAAAACATCGGTCATTATCAGATGTCAAGTTCATTATCAGAATTAAGCATATACAGTACTGTAATTGAAAGGACATCTGGATGCTGAGAATGCGTTTCAGATAAGTCAGGTGGAACATTACAGTGCAGCCCTCAGAAGGAAGCAGCATTCTTTGTGGCGTGTTGTATGCTGTGTAACACTGGCATGCATGACGGATGTCTGTTGGACATAAATGAGGTCACATTAGAGGACATTGGAAGGTGTGATGCTCAA
>JAABNX020000106.1:16778276-16788505 GCA_015163995.2 Mormyrus lacerda | reverse complement strand
TCTTGTAAAAAAATCTTGATTAGAAATATATTTCAGCGGCACTTGAGTTCAATTTGTACACAAGCGACAAGACTTTTATCAGGGACTGTATATGATCTCGTGATGCCAGAAAACGAGGACACACTCACTCCCACCTCATCCCACTCCTGCTGCACTTTGAAAGTTTTAGGTAGAGCAGTGCTGCTCCAGCAGATGATCTGCTCACGCATTTTCACCTCGTGCACATCCTCGACCAAAAAGCGATCTGAAAAGCGAGGTGATGAGCCATTCTTAAAATTATATATATATAAATAATTACCATATATAATTTTATTTTTAATATATACTTTAAGCCTTAAAATACCCCTCCCACATGCTTTAAATACCTGTAAACTTATTAAAATACCCTTTTTAGACACATATAGTATGTGGATGTCTGGCTAAGGACATAATTAACAATATTAATAATAATAATAATAAGAATAATAATAAATAAATAAATAATGTAATGTATATACACATTGCAGAGAACTGATGCGTCGGGGAAAAATCCGCTATATATCGGGGGCGCAATAAATGAACCGCAATATTGTAATGACCGGCTGCGGACGAGCGGGGAAACTGGCCAGAGCCGTGAATGCGGGTAACAGGGTTTTAATTAGAGCAGACAGGACAACGGGGAATCACACAGCAAACCACATCAATGACAGACCTGGGGATACGAACTCAGACTCGGACTAAATACACAGGACAGAGTGAACTTAACAGGTAACAGGTGATAACAATCAGGAATAAACACGAGGTAATGAGGGGGGCGTGGCACACAGGAGGATCAAACAAGCAGGTCATGACAGAACCCCCCCAAGGCGTGCACTCCGGGCACACCTCAGGGAAGGCGACGGAGAAGACAAGACCAGGGAGAACAGAACCTGAAAAACAAGAGCAAAAAAAACATTAGCAGGAGACCGGGAACAGAACAGACACACAGAACAGGCACAGGGACAGGAAGTAAGACAGGACCTGACATAAGATGGGAAACGCAGACAAGCAGACCAGAAAGGGAGACAGAGAACAGAGGAACAAAAAGGACCAGGGGTGAACACAGGAGACACAGAGGGATGAGGAGCAGAAACAGGAGGGACAAAGGAAGGAGGCGAAACAAAGGCGGGAGGACAATGGGGAGCCTGAGGGACCCACAGCGAGCGACAGCCAGAGGGGCCGCAGGCAACCGGGAGACCGGAGCAGGAGGGGACCCTGAAGGGGCCATGGAGACAGGTCGAGGGACAGGTGAAGGAGACGAAGAGGGAGTCAGAGGGGGCACCAGGGGAGGCAATGAGGAAGGCAAGGAGGGAGGGGAAGCCGCAGCAGGCGACGGCGCAGCCACAGCAGGCAAGGGTGCTGTCCGCCAGCGCAACGGAGTAGGGGGACCCGCAGGCGATCTAGATGCCGAAGAGAGGGAACCCATAGGCAATCGATGAGGCGTTGGAGACAGGACCGAGGCCAAGCAACAAGGCATCGAAGGGGGACCCGCAGGCGGCTGCCGACCCGGAGCCACAGGACCCGCAGGCGCCCCCCGAGCCCCAGCTTAGGCGAGCCAGGGGGCAGGGCGGGCGGGACCCTGGCCTTGCATCTGTGTCCTCTCCCCTTTTGGGACACTCACAGGCGAGTCTCTTACTGGGAATCGACCTTGCTGGGGCGGTGGTGTAGGAGACCGTCCACCACCAGAGTCCTGGGGGCCCAGCAGGTAGATCCCCGAGGGGTCCCATTCGAGCTCCTCCTCTCCATCCACAAAGGGAGGAGGAGCGACGCCAATATAGTCTGGGACCTCCTCTGGGACAGGGATTTTTGGTGTTGGTGGAGCCAAGGCCTCGGCCAGAGCAGGAGACGGTGGTGTTAACCGCCGAGACAGGCAGGATGGGCAGAGCCGGCGAGACAGGCAGGACATAAGGTGTGGGCAGAGGTGGGGCCATAGCAGGCGCCTCAGGTGCAGCCGAAGGTGAGGCTGGCACAGGAGCACCAGGTGTAGCTGCGGGCGGTGGCACTGGGATCTTGGGTGTGGGCATCGCAGCAGGCGGAGCGGGGAGCTTGGGCAGATCAGCTGCAGGCGGTGCAGGGAGCTTGGGTGGAGCCGCAAGCGAGGGCCGAGCAGGAGCGTTGGGAAGAGGTTCGGGCGGTTTAGTTATGCATCTGCGCTCTCGTATATTTGACACTGATCTCACTCCATACCGCTTTACGCTTAGCATTAGATCATCAAACAGAGCCCAACATGTTTTGGGAGCATTGGCTGTTAAGTTTGAAAGGAATATATTATACTGAACATATTGGGTATCCGATGAGTGTAAATTTTCATCAAGGCATCATTGATAGCATTTCTGTAAGTATGTAAATGTCACGGTGGGGCATGACATAGGCGGGGAAAAAGTGACAATTCACTGAGCATCTTCGAGACAAAGTGGTTTATTAAACTGAACACACTGAGGAAAAGTACTAAATAAAGGGACCACTAGAGGCCCTACAGGAAAAATAAAGAACTAAAGAAACCATTAAATACTGCAACCAGGGAATCGAGCAACATACCGAGTAGGACAAGGAAACAAACAAAGTAACAAACAATAGCAACATGAAGACAATGACTGACTAACGAACGGATTGAGGGCAAGCATTTAAATATGCAAAGAAAACCAGGGCAAACAAAGGACAGGTGTAAATCATAATCAAAGCAACCAAGCATCGAAGAAGCAGTACAATGAGCAACACTTAACAAGCACAGAACTCAGGATTTCTACAAACACTGAAACTAAGAAACACTAACCACATAGTGGGAATTACTGCATTAGGATATTTAACATAGAACCAAAATACAAACCGGACAATTAAGAAGTGAACAGGACACAAGCAAATCAAACTTATAACAAAACAAAATAAAAAAATACAATCACTGGAGAAAACCAGTAAAAAAAATAAACAGATGAAGTTAGCCATTGACCAGCCTCAAACCCAAGACAGGAGGGTTAACAGTCTCTGACCCACACTCTCAACCCACCAAACTATGTAGCTGTCTGGGGAGTAAGGAGAACATACTAGGGCTGAAGGGCTATAACTGGTAGGAGAAAAGTGGGATGACAAGTGACACCTGCTGGCCAAATTGGAAAGTACATAAAGGCCAGGGTTGGATGGCACTGATCCTGACAGTAAATACATATGGCTGAATATTATTCTACTTACCAGTGCTGAAATCCCAACAGACACATATATTGATATTATGTTAAAATGTATTGTTCTGTGTTGTAATAAAGGGATCAATTAATAATGACCTCAGGAAGTCTTGCTCTGGTGACCTATACCTATTAATCTGTTTATGCCTTTCAGTGAGTGTGTACTTGTGTTTGCTAAGCTTCCAGGAAGCCAGACTGTCCTGAATTCAGGGAGCCTCTTATCAAGTTTTCGAGAAGTCCCTTCCAGATTGTGCACAGTTTTTTCAGGCTGCGCTCAATGACCCACAGTGAAGCCATGCGTTAATGAAGGGGACGTGTTATCCGCCAATATGCCAAGTTCCCCATCCACCTGTTCCCATGTACCTTTGTCCCTTTCACCTAGTAAAGAAATTAACACAAGCAATCAGCCTAACTTCACTTAGAAGTTTATAGTCTTTTTATGTAACTGTATCATTTTTGCTTTTCATTTACTTTGTATTTCCCTGTGTACTTTCTGACAATTTGTCCTTTATTCCATTTATTTTAATTGCATGAGCATGATGGCTAAGTGGGTAAGGAATTCGAATCCGAGTTCACATGTCTTCGTGCTACTGTGTGGGTGTTGCCAGTCATTGTTTGTTAAAGGCAAAACAAGATGAAAAGAACTGCATTTAGAAGTTCAGTTTAAAGAAGAGCATGGTTAGGTTGTAACTGTTCTGATTTGATAAGCGTGTCTATGTTTCGCCTCAGATCGTCAGCATAATGAAAAGTGAGGTTGGCTGAATAACTGCACCAGGCTTCAGCAAGGTGGGATGTATCAGCGTAATTAAAGCTTTACTCTGAAGTGAACAAAAAATTGCCCTGGCCTTCTGTCTCACTGTCTGCGTAGCTTCAGACAAAAACCCTAGTAACACACACACTAATATATGGCAAATACCATTTAATTTACACATGGTTTAAGCATCAGGCAAATACATAATCGCTTGATTTGCCTTTTACAGGCAATCTTTCACCCATATAACATTTAGATGTTATCAGTTTTTCTTTCTTCAGCATATTGGCATTTTCTGGTTGATGGTTTAAAAGGATTATAATTCCTACAATAGGTTTTGGATTTATTGTTCTTTTGTAATGTTTTCCATGTTTTTGCTCTGCAGGATTGACTTTATTAATGTACAGAGAATTTTTAAAGTCCGCTGTGTGGCAAGACTTTTTCTTATCTGATTCAGGAAGACCATTTCAATACTGATCACTTCAGTGGCCTGAAGTCAATGTCCTTTGACCCTCTTATCATTTACACTCTTGTTGTTCAAGAATTCAGAAATGAATGGTTAATGCTATAAAGGCATTGTATGAATATCCATCCATCCATCCATCCATCCATCCCATCGTCCAGTACAGAGTTTTAGTGTAGCCTGGAGCCCATCTTCGGCAGCTCAAGGTACAATGCAGGGGAACACCCTGAGCTGGATGCTAGCCTATCACTGGGCAAATACACTCACACAAAATACAACATGAGCAATGTAAAGACACCAGTTTGTCTAACTGCCTTAGGAGGAAATGAGATGGGCTGTGTAATGTACAGGAAAGGAGGACAGAGGAGATCCAGAGATGCAGGGATTAGGAGGGTTTATTGAGACGAGCGGCTAATCAGCACAGAAGGGGAGCAGCCCCGCAAAAGGAGAAGAGACCGGCTCCTCTGCCCGGATGGGTAGAGCTTGGGCAGGAGACACGAGTGGGATCTCCCACTCTGAGAGTCGGTTCGGAGGTACAGGAGCGGCGCACTGCAGGCGGGGTCTTGGTACGTGATCCGGGGTCGATGCCAGGGAGGTCCATTCGACGATGAGACAAAGGAACAAGAAACACGAGGCAGGGGAAGTAGGAGACGTTGGACGTGGCGGGACGGGTAGGGCACGGACGGGAGCTGGTCTAAGGATGGATGGTAATGAGGCAAGGATCACACGAAGGGTTAACAGGCAGGGTGAAGCGGGTAAACGAAAGACAGGAAAACCGCTCAGTAAGGCTCGGATACACCGGCTCAATACTTCGCGATGAGTAGTGGGGTTTGTTCTGCTTTTAAATTGGCTGTTGATGTGGTGCACCTGTCTGACTCCGCCCCGGTGGGCGTGACAAGCTGTAGGAAGCACACCCTGTTTTAGCATTAAAATAGCACTGTCTGGACATGCAGCGAAAAGTTAGCGGTGGTAAAGTATTGATACAGTTAATTTTGCAAATGCATTTGTAGGAGTTCCCTAACAAAACGGAAAATTTGGCGGAGGAGAGTATTTAAATGAATCACGCAAAGTGATTTCCGAAGCTTGCGGTAGGTACTGTAATTTACCGCAAATTGTACAATTATTTAACACTGAAAAAGCACATCTTATTTTGCGCTGCCTTTGGTAGATTGGGTCAGCCATTATTTAAATTAACTGACTACATTTGTCTTCAAAAATTTGCACATATATTGATTGATCATTGCAGAATTGGTCACTCACATCGTCACTTTTTTTCATTGTACCCAATTTGCCCAGCTTTGTAAATCTGGCCCATAGACTCCACACAGCACAAGGTTCAAATCCCCAACACAGAAGACTACAGAACGACACATGAAGCCACTGTACCATCCAGAATACAAACACCTAATAAATGCTCTGTTCTTAGTTACTATTTAGGAACTGCTGTTTGCACAAATATTATTAGATTTTTTATAGGGAATTACGTCATTTGTTATACAAAATTAATGGCAGCATAAATTAAGCTTTTAAAACTGCGTATGGTACTTTCTTAGTCACATTTTTGGAAGAGCTATTTTCTAAACATACTCCAATTAACCCTTACACCATAATAGATGAGTTTATAAAAGCATTTGTTTTCTCTCATAATGTCTCATTTTCAAGCAAAACTATAAGTATTTTTATGATATGATTTGACCATCAAAGTATGCATGGACAGCATTTCAGCATACCTAGATGTCTGCAGCTTTTATAGATGTTTTCTGTATATCATTCTCTCTACTGAGAGTGAAAGTCTTTCAAAGTTCAAATGCAATTTTTGACACAGTCTACTGCATTCTGGCATCAAAGAGCATTACAAGCAGGAGTCCTGTTTTTAATTAAGTAAGGGCCAGGGCCTGTGTTTCCAGTGCTATGCTGTCACACTCCTCAAGAGACAGGCTCTGATTCCTGGCCATAAAAGGACCCTGTTTAATATGTATGGTTGCTTTGTAAAGGCCAGTGCTGACATATTCAGCTGGGTTCTCAAAGGCAGTGATTTGCAAAAGCTCACAAAATGATGCACTAAAAAAAAATCCCTATAAATATTTATTTGTTGTCTGGGGAGGGAACAAGTTATGAGGCAGGATTCTGTTGCCATTATTCTAATGGCTGACAGCCTGTCTCTTAATTGTCTGCTTTGTGGTTATTTAAATAAAAGAAAGCAGATCAATACAGGTAAACAGCCATACCAGCAATAAATGAGTCAGTTGATATCATGCAAATGTATGGAGAAGTTACCTGTGGAGTTTTCTGGAATTAATAGATTCGGTGCATGTGAAATTCTCATGCAGCATTTTTTTACAATCACTCCAGGAAAGTTGAAATGTTTTCTGTTTCAGCAAACTCTGATGCTGAATTTTGTTTATGTAGTATATATTTTTTTGCCTTAATTGTTTTCCTTGGGCCAGAGCAGATGCCCACGCAGTGTGCACGTACCTTGTGCTGACATTTAAATAATTGACTGCACAATTTCCCTGAAAATGCCACACTAGAAGGAAGGAGTTTGTGGATGTGTGATGGGAGCATTGTAGGGTGAGGTAATATGTTTGGCAGCATACTAACAATACAGTCTCATCAGAACAGCAGGTCCCTTTGTGATATTCCCTTTCCTTGACAGAAATTTGTGTAAAGACCATGTTTGAAATCCTCTCCCTTACGTGACACAAGGCTGGTCGAAAGAGCTTGTCTGAAAATCCAGGGCCTCAATGACCTACTACTGGTATTTTCAATGAGCACTACAGCTCTGGATACAGGTAATGTGGATTTTGTTAACCTTTTTCTCTAGAGAATCCATTCGCGTTAGCCATTAGCAATTTCTAGCTGTAGAAACAAAGCTTTAAAGGTATATACCTACATTTCTTGCAATAATGGCTGCCGGTGGCCCTTGTTAGAACCGGAGCTAATGCAGCCATGCTGAAGGTTTCATAACATGATCACGTTCAATTGATTACACATTTCTCGCAAAACCTACTTTGGCTGCTTGCTTAATTTCTTTACTTTAAGTTTCTTCCTAGTTGCTCGGAAGATACTCAGGAGGCAGAGGGCGATATTAAAGCAGCGCGGTGCAGCAGGCGTGACATTAATCTAAAGATGTTAGAGTATGAATAAACACGCAAAAGATGAGTTGAAGCACCCTGCCTGCACATCATAACCTTATTTATAATGACACAACCAATGTCATATTCATGCATTTCAGTGGAAAAATTTTGTTAGCACCCTGTTGTCAAGACACAAGGGAAAAAGGAATCGAGGGCAGGTGTCAGGAGAACAAAAGGGGCTTTATTATCAAACAGGAGCAGGTAAAAAAAAACACGACTGTGAGGAGGCAAAATGGGGAGACTAACTCTGGGATGGGGACAGGCAACAGGTGGACTGGCATTAATGACCGGAGAGGGGATCCAAGACTGGGAAGCATGTATATACTGTATGACACTAAAGAGGAGCTGTTACAATTCAAGTGTTGATGCTTGTCACATTAGGATCGAAGATTACGAACAGGGAGGCCACCCAGGGCCCTGGACCACTGGTTCTGAAGGTGCAGCAGAAGCGAAGATGGGTACAGTGGGCCCTTGTAGGCCAGCCTTTGAAGGCTCAAGATGAGTGGCGGTACCTTCTGAGCTGGGCTCAGGAGACCCGGGTGCATTGGTGGCTTCCTCTGGGCAGGGCTCTGGAGACGTGGTGGCAGCTAGCTTTCTCTGGGCAGGGGCTTGGAGGCACCGGGTCCGGCAAGGCAGTAACCAAGGGCACAACCCGCCTCTTCTGCTTCTTCCCCCTTCAGCCAGAGTGAGAAGTTGCAGCGAGCCACGGCAAGTTGGCAGACTGAGCTGCGGAGAGTCGGCGGGCTGAGCTGTGGCGGGCTGCGGAGAGCAGGTGATCTAAGCAGTGGTAAGCTGCGGCTAGTCAGTGGGCCAAGCGGCAGCTATGACCTCAGAATTCATAAAAATTTCATCGAATTTATCAAAAGAAGTTAAAGCTGTAGCTTTATACTGTTTATTAGCACTTACGTCTTATGTGTGGCTTATTAACTTGATCATACTCACAGTACTGTCCAACCGCTATCTGTGGACATATTCCAACAGTGTTTTTGTGTGAACTGATATTGCTAACGATGGCTAGCGATGAAACCGGCTAGAACTGGGCCATGTTTCACAAAGCAGGATTTCTCGTTTATGTTACACTGTAGAAAATGATGGGCCAACTCCTCTCTCGTGCAACATATTTATTCTGCAAAAACAGAGAAATTAGCAGAACGTACTCGGTGCGTGATCTGTACACCGCCTCATCACGTACTGACTAGACGACTTCTACTGCGTGGTACAGTAATCAGAACACAATATACTTGTACTGCAAAAACACAATATCACAGTAGTCCTGAAAGTGTCTCTTAAGAGCAATGAAATTACTCTCCAAATTTGTATAGTTTTATATCAATATACATCACTGATATACATACTGATTCCCTATCTTATTTAGCCTTCAGGACAAGAACATAAAGTGTGTGACAATTTCTCTGGCTACCAAGAGAATGCATAGTGCAGTTTTTAACTCATAAAAACATAAACCCTTTCTCTGGTTCATTACCGCGATCGCTACAAACCGCGAGTGCGCCATTCAAGCTACACCCCATGGCGAGTCACTTTTACAAACTCCATGAACTTGCAAATTGACTCTCTAGCTTGACATCCATTACACTCTAAGGCGCTAATTTATTACTATGGTTGTCTATTATTTATAGGTTATTTACCACCCAGCTTACCTGCAAAACCAGAGAAATTAGCAAATCTAGACGACTTCTACTGCGTTGTCAATTACTGATCCGTAAAATACCGAGCGCCCTCTGCTAACGAAACCTATATTGCACCATATTATGGCCAAATAGACATTACCGAAAGCTTAAATAATGGCTATGCATAAAAATAAAATGTGGAGGCGGGACATCATTTTTGTAATCTATCCCATAGCGCCACATTTACTCACATAATTTGTTGGATTTAAGGTAGTCTGGGCTAAATATAAGTGAACGAAGATAAAGTCCATTTAAACTGGGGCAAATTAAATCTGACAAGTTATCTGGCTAAGCAAGAAATCCTACTTTGTTTTGTCATTCCCAGTTCCAACCTCTGAGGTAAATGGAATGCAACATTAACGTCCACTCCAGGTGGGCATCCAGGATGGAGACGAATTCCTTAGCTCGCAAGCAGGGTGACTCCTGAGGGATCAGCATGGGCTCTGGAGGAACAATGTCCCACAGCAGGTTCTAGAGAACCAGGAGTCCCAGGCAGCATCAGTTTAGTTCTGGCTGATTCTTCAAGAAACTGCTTCAAACTACTTGCAATGGTTTCTCCCATGTGGTCATCCAGAAAATAAAAACTTGTTTCATTTTAGTTTCTGAAGAATGGAATTTAAATGAGGAGAAACGGGTGTGCACGAGGATGGACAGTGGAGCTGATACAGTCACTTTGAAGGAGTGGAGAAGACTGTCATTTTTCAGCCATTGCCTTCACATTGCTATTGGTGAGCTTACTCTTTCTCTCTTAATGTCTTTGTATTTTATACCTGCCCACGGAACAAACATTAGCTGTGTGAGCATAATCTTTAATGGTGATGTTCGATAACTGTATTTGTTACTCAGTCATACAGTATAACTACTCATTTTGAACAGTAGTACATTCTCTCTCTCTCTCTCTCTCTCTCGCTCACACACCCACACACACACACATACTGTACACACACTTAGGCTGCAAAATATCACATTGGGATACAGGCAAATACATGGTGCATG
>JAABNX020000106.1:16723626-16752659 GCA_015163995.2 Mormyrus lacerda | reverse complement strand
TATCATTTCAAAGTGTCTCTTTTCAGAGATGAAACACACATTACAATGCACCTGAACTATAAGTTTTTTTCTTTTCTCTAACACGGATTTTCACATCCATTACATATCCACAGATTGTTTTGCATTCAAAAGCATAATTGTACTTAAATTTCATACATCATCAGTGTAATGCACAGATATTTTTGGAAAATACATCCCTATTGTTCTTTAAGAAAAAACATTTTAAGGACATCAGAAATTAACATGTATAATTTAAAAAAAAAAAAAACCCAAACCTCTTGTCAGTCCTTTTAATTGTTTTTGCTACTGTATAGGCTTACAGCACTTTCAAGGCATAATAGCCTGAAATGAGAGAGAATGTTAATTTGGAAAGAATCAGACTTTGATTTAAATGTCTGTGAGGAATTGATTTTAAAGGGTCTGATTGCAAGCACTTTAAAACCACAGTCACATCGAATTAGCATGTAGAAAAGGGCCAGTGCTTCCCATCACTCTGCTAACCTTGGTCTGAAATGTACGGCAGCCACAAAGTCAGCACCAGAATTATATTTCAAATGACTTCTGACACCAGATGCCACATTATTTGCATGGATTTTATGTCTGCAATTATTAGTGTACTGCTGTTTATACCGATTTTGTGTAACCAGTTTAAGCAGCATGAGAAAAGCAGTGGTTTGAGAGGTAGGATTATTTAACATTGCTTTCCCTGGCTTTAACAAAAAAAAAAGCCTTTTGAATGTCCAGGTGGATCAGAGGTCTATCTCCACCCATCTGGCAGAGAAATCCTGATTCCAGCTGCTCTTGCATGCGGAGCAGCCAGGGGGTATGTTTGGTTTCAACATTGGTATCAGCCCTGAACCCCCAACCCCCCCTAAACACGAAAGATACTCCCACACTATTGGCAGAGGCATGTTTCTACCATCCGAACCCAAATCTATACACTTGCTAGCAAGTATTTATCTGCTCTATGTGCTTTTTAATGAAATGCATGCATTAGATATTGGTTTAATATTCAGAAAGAATTTCTGTATAAACTCAGTCTTATTCAATAAACACATGGCACATTTTACATTGCCATATTTTAATTTGTGGTAACACAGCACCAGTGTATCCTGCCTCTGCTCTCTACAGACTGTTCTCACATCAAAAAAGTTCATAAGAAGTTGCTTGTTTTTTGAGTTAAGTGTCTTCATACCTCATCAGCGCAGACACGCCCACCACACTTACTCTGAAAAAGATGCCCCACCCAAAATGCTTAAATTGCTTAAGTGTACTTAAGTCACTGGGAGAATGCACAAATGTGAAATAACCCCTCCCAAAGGTGGAAGCAGCCTGCACTGTGCTGCTGTGAAGTGGGCGGGGAAGGTGTTACATCACTGTCTGAACTGCCTGCAAGTAGCAGCCCGCTTAGGTCAAAGGTTCTGGTCCCAAAGCTTGGTTATTCAAGCTCAGAGCAGCTGTAACTGAAGCTAGTAACTGTAATGGTAGCAAGCTTTGATTTGGGAACCAAATAGTGTTGCATGTTGTTTATGGTTATATGACGAATATAAAGGAATTATAGCACGTAATTTATCTAACCAGGTAACTTTATTTATACCGAGCGCTGATAGGGTTGCCAACTCTCATCGATCTGGCGTAACACTCACATTGTCAGGTTCTCATGGAAGATGTCCTAAACCAAATCTATATTATTCTATTATAAGCTTAAAATTAGCTACATCAAAAGCTTTGGGGTAGACCCTAGAGACTATTATTTATTATTATAGTTATTTATTAAGGTAATAAAACTGTTACATACGTGTTAATGCATTGGTATGGTGTGCAGACTTCAGATCTCAAATGGAAAATCTCACTCCAGCCAGATGACCAAAGTAGCCCTACACTGATACCAACGTTAGCAAACTGTCAAATGTTAAATACAGTAGCGCATCCGTGTCTGCGGGGGATTGGTGCCCAGATCCGAAAATATGGACAGTAGCAAACGCTGTAATTTATAAATTACACTGAGACAAAATCAGCAGATACAGGGGTTCAACTGTATACTGCTCTATTGGGCTTCCTAGCCAACAGTAACGTTAGCTAGTTAGCTAGCTATCTAAGAGCTAGCCAAACCACTACTAGCAAAGAATCTTACTCAACACAACATGACAGCAAGATACAGCAGCAAAAGACACATTTTAACAAGAAGGTGCTTTAATAAGAATGAAGTAACATTCCTCTTCCACTTTCACAAGCGACTACAAACGCTCTGCATAAGAATATCTGATGGGACAAACGAAATAACCATGATTAGGCAGATTCAGATGGCGCAAGCCAAAATTGACCAACTGGAAGGGCAGAGCAGAAATTTGTGTGGGCATTGCCCACCCCTGCCCACTTCTAAATCCAGCCGAGCCAACTGTAGACTTACCCAGGCGAAAATGCCAACCTCTACAACCCGACCTCAGAATTTAAGATGGCTGTGCCCTTCATCAACAGAAGCAATATTTATTAGTACTTATATCTTACTTGCGTCTGTTTTGCTCTGAAACGTTGCACCTTTGCAGCAGCGGTTTGTTGGTACCTGCTAGGTAAATAATAGGTTATACAGTCTGCGCCACAGATGCATGAATTAACACACACAGAAAGGTATGCAGTGTTTTCTCACAGTGCTACATAAATACATTCAGGACAAAGGGCAGTAACCAAAAGAGCACAGATCTGAGTCTTAACACAGACTGTAATCCATCATCGATAACCTACCAAAATCTATCCAGCTGTACTACATATAAAACTGGATTTTTCAAAATAATTATGGTTCACAAAATCTCATGCAAAACAAGTAAATTTGTAATAGAATACTTAAGTATTTTAAAATAGAAAAGATAATAAGTAATAAAATGTAAGGAATATATAAACATAAGAGTTTACGTGAAAGAAGCACATCCTGCTTTAAAATGGGTCATAGAATCATAATTATGGTATTTGTTGCACTCCTTTGAAAATGTTACAGAAGTTTTGGAAATAATTCAAGGGTTTCGAAAGAAAGGAAACAAATGAAGATTTTTTTTTTTGTCAAGTCCGCTTTGAATTTCCAAGAAAAAGTGCATGTAATTTGTTTTTACTCTTTTTTTGAAGGACCTCGATAAGAACAAGAAAAGAAGCAATTCAAAACAAATTCCATTTATTTTTTCACTTTATTTATTTGTTTATTTTGATTTGTTTGCCTGGCTGGAATCACCATTTAGAGGTGTTTACCCAGGATAAGAATAACAATTTGTGCATCACTAAGTTAATTATGGTCTGTCTCAGCACTTGCAAGAATCTGTCGTCTTTGCAAATGAAGGCTGTTTTTCAAAAGCGAGGGAATACATTTGCTTCAGAAAGAGCATTGTTGGAAATAAAATGGGGGTGTAAAAGTCCTTTTCATACAAGTTTTGCTTTTGATGTTTTACTAGGCTGATGAAAAAGTATGAATTATATTATACAAACAATGGTACATGAAAAGTTTTAATTTTTAACCATAAACTATAACAAGAAAAGGATTTTTTGTCAGTTGAAATGACAATAACAGCTTTTTCTTTTAGCTAGTTGGTTGACAATATAAATAACTTTCATACAGCTAGGAATCAAAAGGTAAGACAAATCTTTGGTTACCTCCCTAGTTAAAACATGAGATCAGACACAATTTTAGCAGTCATACTATGGCATTGGAAAGGTGAAGCCAAAAATCCAGGCATAGGTTGAAGCCCCACATTTCGATTTTTATTGAATCTGGACATTTACAAAGAAAACACTTTTGCCAAAGAGCTTCACCAAACATAGCTTTAGGCTGTGAATTCCGCCTCTACCCATTTCTAGCCTAAGAAACATCGTTAGAGTGGGGAAACACAAACACATGTGGCATGATGGGAAAGTGATGAGGCCACTGCAGCACAGAAGTTAACTAGTTTGTTTAATTGGTGAAGAAGTATATATAGATAATGTTATGAATAAATGCCATTCTGTCGCTAATTTAAATATGACCCTGTGGGGAACTCTGGGTCAGTTCAATATTATTAGACATTTCCACCAATTTAAGAAAAATTAAAACCGTCCACATGAAACTGGACATTGTTTATAAAAGTAATGAGCATGTAGGAACTGTCTATATTTCACCAGGAATTTGATCCCTTTTGTAGTTTTATAAATAATTGACTTTTATGGAGGGATCCAGCAGAATGCTTCATGTTTTTAGGCCTCATATAGTACATTAGCTCATCAAAGAATATAGATGTGATAAATAGATCTGTTTGCTTCTTCGTAACCCAGCCTTGACTTATTACTGTCGTTCTCAATCCTATTCCTGCTGCCCCTCTTTGCCAGAATGTTTTCATTCAACCCACATGGGCGCCAGGAACAGGATTGAGGACCACTGACTTATTATGACTCCCTGATTTGAAACTATTGCTTAAAGGTTTCCGGGCCGGTACTCTTGGGAAACTAAGGCTCAGCTGGTGTTTAAACAAAACAGAGTGCTGAAGGTCATGCATTCCGTGTTTGTGACCAAGGGAGACTGGCCCGTTAAAGGTTGTTCATTGTAATCTCTTGAGAAATGCCAAGCCGGGTTTACATCAGAGAGTTTCCATATAGAAAATGCGCGCACACTCATTGAAGACTGAGAGAAACGGCAGGAGAGGGAAAGAAGGGAATATATTTCTACAGAAAGGTCACAATATTACTTGCAAAGCATTGTATGAATAAAAAAAAAACGCACACGATTAAACACAATGGAATCGTTATTTAACAGACATATTGGAAAGTCAGAACTTTATTTTTATTACTTCATTCCAATAGTACAGCTCTCTCATTACTTCCTTGCTGAGATTCTTTTAAAATACATATTATTACATTCCTGATTCTGATTTCTATGCCTGTAATCCAAGTAGAACTGATAATGCTTCATAAGAGCTGATGTATTGTATCTAATAGTAACAAACTATCAATATTCATCTCCAGATCAAGCTTGACCAACTTTGTTCTGCAATTGTCTATTTACAGTATAAGTCCATTCAAAAGTTTATACAATTTCAATAAATACTTATCCGGTTATTCATGTAATGAATTACAACCTGACAAACCTGGATACACTTGATGAAAAAAGCGTTTTTGTATTGTAACAGCTTTAGCTGCGTTTTATTTCCACTAAAATGTATTTAATCGGCAGTCAGGGGCGTCTTCAAATTCACATCCTGTAACAGGCAGGCATTCTCAATGAAATCTTATTATAAGCTGCCTGTAATATCATAGTATATACAGTAGCTCAGTGGGTAGCAGTGTTGCCCCCCCCCAGAACTGAGGGTTTGAATTCCGCCTCTGCACTGTGGCGTTTGCATATTCTCCCTTTCTTGTTTGGATTTCCCCTTTGGGTGCTATGGCTTCCTGCTGCAGTCCAAAAGCGGGCATTTACGCTAATTGGCATCTCTAAATTGCCCATAACTCTTGTGGGAGTGTGTGTGTGTGTGTGTGTGTGTGTGTGTTGTGGTGGGCTGTCATTCCATGCAGGGTGTACCCTGGCCTTGTGCCCTATGCAATGACCCTAAGCAGGATATGCAGTTATAAGATGGGTGTAATCCTGTAATGAGCTCTTTTGCCACATGAAAGAGAAGAACTGGTCCTACTGAATTTTATTATAATGTAATGTGCCTCAGTCCAGCCGTCCCTCTCACAGATAATGCAGATCTGTTCTGACTAGTCTCACTTGGCTGTTCTGGTACATCAAGGGCCAGGAATGGATGTGCACTACTTCTGGTATGATTTGTTTTCTTCACCGTATTGTTTTGGAGTCCCTATGGGACCCTGTGTGCAGAATGCTGCTCTCCTCTGTAAGCCATTGTTCTAAGACTGATGCAGGCTGATCATAGGATTACATTTAGCTGCTGTAAGAAATGCTCTCTTTTGCCACAGTATGCAAATTAAATGTTAAAGAAAATTTCAAATGTTCAACTTTGTTGCTTTTTTTAATGTGTCGGAATGAGTGTAAATGCAAATAGATTAATGACAGTATTTTCTGCACCTATGAGCTAGGCTGCACATGCAGAGTCAGACTAGGTGAGCTCCCTGACAAGGAAAGTATACTTTTAAACTCAACATGTATGCGGGTGCAAGTAGACCTGGCAGAATATATTCTGTCAAAAACATAATACGCAAACAATTTCTCTTCTGGGCTTCTGTAAGAGACACTGTAACAATGCTTCTTTGAGAGAACGAGTTCGGCAAACCATCGTCATGTTTGACCAGAATATGGTTATGACACATGAGGTTTTTCCAAGGTGCCTCTCGCATTCCCATGCTAGCCTGGAAGAATAATGTTGGAATAAAGCCTCACAGTACAGGTGAAGCTACAGCAGGGAAAAACATCAGTACATCAGAATTCAGAAATATACTTTCTTTTGTGTTTCTGGAAATAATGAAGGTAATGTTTTGGGAACTTTCAGAGCTTTATGCTGATTCTTCATGTTAATATGTAGCAGACTTTCCTGTATTACTTTCGATTGCTGAAAAATATTTTAATGGATATAAGAACAGCGAAGGATAACTTGAAAAAATGAATTTAAATGAAAATAAATTAAATAAGTGAAAATGAGAAGCATAGCAAGTGTGAAATATAATGGCCAAAAGAAAGTGGACACCAGCTTGTCCAGCATCTTATTCTGAATCCATGAGTTCAATATGACATTAATCAGCCCCTTATTTTATAATAGCTTCTCTTCTTCTAGGAAAGTTTTCCATTAGATTTTGCTGGTGGGATTCAATGCTATTCAGTGGTGCATTTCCTGAAAGCATAGTTGCTAACTATGTTAGCAGCTTACATAGTTGGAACCACACATAGTTGGAGCCACAACCATGTAAGTTCCAAATGGATGCTTTTGGGAAGCGCACCCCAGGTTGGGTCGTCAGCCAGCGCACAGCAGTCAGCTGCCACACTGAGGACTGCTACTGGGGCTGGTGGAGCTGGAGAGGAGATGCATGGATTTGCCCAAAGCCCTCAAACCTGTGTGACATGTTCAAGTGTGATGGCTTTAAGGCATCACCTCCCATCTCAGAACACAGTGGATATCTGAGGAAGTGCTCGTTTTAGGAGAAAAGAAAACAAACACCCAGAGATGTTTGTTGCTACTTAAATTACTGAAGGACAGAAATGCCTTAGGATCCAAACACTGCACAATGGTCTGTTTTTTTCTTTTTTCTTTTCATTGTTCTTATTATAATGTCTTGACTGCCCCCCCCCCCATTCCACTAGCAATCACAGAGCACTGGTGCACAAATAAAACGGAAATATTGCTTGTTTAAATAGCTGCATGTTTCTTGGGCCCCCCCTGACAACTGTGTTGTTGTAGGACTTCAGCAGATTGGTACTGTCACATATTGATAGCGAGAAGAATGTGAAAAAGACGGAAGACGGAAATTTAACCACACACGACAGCACATTAGATGTTTTATATTTATCATGTTTGACCGAATTTTGTGGCACAGCTGATTAAAAACAATGTTGATATGCTGAGGATGGTGTCTGTCTCCTACCCTGTCAAAATTTAATTGTGTGTGTGACTAGGCATGTGCATAAAGAATGTTTAGAGTCTGTAAGCCTGTAATTAGACTTTGTTTATAGCAGATTCTAGATTGGATGCTTGGGAGCGAAATCCAGCTGTGCGTGTAGGGGTACCAGGTAATTACGATCACACATTCTCTTTAGAACAATATAAAGCTCATCCAGTGAAAATGCTTTGGGCAGAAATAGATCAACACAGCATATTCACACCAGGAGAGCCTCACACCACCATACCAATGTGAGCTTGTTATGCTGCTTACTGGGAATTTGTCACCACTCGACTGCTTTAATGTCTGCTTTAAAGGTATGGGGAATTTTCTGCGATAGTGCAGCTTGTCCCGTTCCATTGTTTTCAATGTGTGTGTAAATTTAAATGCACATTTAATAGGTCTCTCAATATAGAACTATTTTTACAGCACAGTATCACTTCAGCATTAGTAACCAATCAGCTTCTAACTGCTGATCCTGGTCATGGTAACCAAACACCACTCTCCAAGTTTCTGAAATTATGCTTGTAGCTATTTAGTTATGCAGAATTTTTATATAGTTTTGCATGTTCATAGACTCTACTATTATTACTGCAGGCAGTTAATACCATCAGTAACATTTCATGCAGGCACAATACCAACAACATAAGAGACACACAAGAAATCAAATAGAATGTAATGGGCAAATACAGACACAACATTGACATCTTTACACAATATATATATATATATATTTTTGGAACCTTAATGTATGGAAAAAATAACATTTAACCTATAACACAAAGATGGACTCCTCTTAGCTCCCCCCGAGATAATTCAGGAGAATTCCCCTTCTCAGGGGAGCCGAGCTCCTCTTAGCCCGAGGTAATTCAGGGGAATTCCCCTTCTCAGGGGAGCCGAGCTCTTCTTAGCCCGAGGTAATTCAGGGGAATTCCCCATCTCAGGGGAGCCGAGCTTCTCTTAGCCCGAGGTGATTCAGGGGAAGTCCCCTTCTCAGGGGAGCCGAGCTCCTCTTAGCCCGAGGTAATTCAGGGGAATTCCCCATCTCAGGGGAGCCGAGCTCCTCTTAGCCTGAGGTAATTCAGGGGAATTCCCCTTCTCAGGGGAGTCGAGCTCCTCTTAGCCCAAGGTAATTCAGGGGAATTCCTCTTCTCAGGGGAGCCGAGCTTCTCTTAGCTCCCCCGTAGTTCAAACACCATTCAAATGGTAATTCAAATGGTGTCAACTATTCACAGGGCAGAATGCAAATATTTTTACAGCAAATAATGAAATAAAGCAAAACAAATGCCCCAGTAATTTTTTGTCTTGGGGGTGGTCGGAGCCTTCAGTCTGTGACAGGGCATACATGCACACAATCATATCCTATAGGCAATTTAGAGACACCAATTAGTCTAACTGTAGGAAGAAACTCGCATGGGATTTGAGGACTGGCAAGCTCCGCCCATACAGTGTGGTGGCGGGATTTGAACTGCAATAATGTCTACCTTTGACATTGGCCTACAGGCAACCTGCATAGTATTGCTGTATTTAGTGTGATAAATCATCTCCCAATTCCCACTTTTGGTGGTGTTACTACACCGGCGTTTAACGATGCAGGCCTGTGCCTGTGAACTGGTCAGGAACTGCCTTAGTCTGGCTTCGATATCTGCATTTCGCATGGAAAATGCAGTAGATCATAGAAGCAGTAAATTGCGGTGAAGGTAATGGCAAAGGAACCCAGATTAAAACAATTATTCAAAATCCATTATAAAAACAAAACTAGACTGTCACTGGGTCAGTACTGTAAATACAATTTGGAGAAAAACCACTAAATTCAAAACACAAAAGGCAAAAGTTCAGGTTGAAGTCTTGAAAGGAGAACAGGATTTTTTCAAGATATTTGACTTTTATTAACATTAAATGTTACATTTTGTCTGATATTTGTTATGACCTGCTCGTCCAATCCTCCTGTGTGCCACGCCCCCCTTGTTACCTCGTGTGTTACCCCAATTGTATTCACCTGTTTCCTGTTAAGTTCTACCAGTCTTGTGTATTTTAGTCCACGTCTGAGTCAGTACCGTAGATCCGTCATTGATGTTGGTCATCGTCTGCTCTGTCGGCCCTTGAATAAACCGTCCACCTTTGGATTATCACCTTCCTGCCTTGTCCTTCCTCCACGACCCTGACAATATTTATACACATGAGACGACCACTTAAATATTACCCTTAAATAGTAAATTACTACCATATGAAACTATAACCATTTTTTCCACTGAATATGTGCTTACCTTAATTATATGTAATAGAAACTCTGCTTAAAGTAAGTAATTGCTGAATTATTCTTGTTGATTACTGGGCTGGTGCCATTATTTCTTGTGCTCTTTTGCCTGTAGGTCAGCACGACATTAATTCCTTAATTTACTACAATAAAATTGAAATACAATCAAGTGAATTTAACAATGTTGTGCCACACAGCCTATAGCAAAGACTGGCTTTTAGCACTTGATCGCTACTTCAAAAACAAGCCATTACAAGCAAACAACAAGCACCAGCATCATTACTTAATGTTCACTCTAAAACTTAGATTAAACTGTACTGAGCAGGAAGTCACCTGACCAGCAAACATATGAGGTTTAGATGTGTGTACTAATGATGGTGGATTTTACTGCATAATTTTATTGTATACTCTTTGTGTAATATTGATTATTAGTGTAAAAATATTTAATCAGAATATTTTTATTATCGCAGAGAAAATTGTTTAAAACTGCATAACTTAAATAAACAATAAACAGTAACGTTTTTGTCCAGATGGGAGACGAGAGAATAGCAAACTGGCAGATTTGTAAGACTGGCAGATCAGTAAGCCCTCCATCCTGCTAAACTTCTCCAGGATATGCTTCGGGATATAGAATTTCAGCAAAAACAACTGTGGTAAGCAAGACAAGATGTGTTTACTGACGGGAATAGGTGGGGATGCCTTCAGGATGAGCAGGAAATCTGTTCCAAAATTGCCCTTTGAAAGGCCACACAGCCTCCAGTGCCTGTTACCTCCAGGGCCTGCTTGAGAATTTGTCACCAAAATCAGGCCCATAAGTGTTTAGGTGTCAGGTCACGTAAAAAGAGTGTGATGATGGCAATGCTTTCACACCTGTCCTTGCATTCTCTTCATAACAACTAGTACACATAAATGCTTTCACGGTGAAGTTCTGGAACATGATCCCAGTTTATAAGTCACTGACCCGTCTTGACTTGGAACTTTTGTAGCTCCTGGCCGTTTTCATATGTCGCACTCACACTGCACGACAGGAGGAACTGGGACATCTATGCCAAATAAGCATGGAAGACACAAAAAGTTTGTAGGATAAGCTTCACACATAGCTTCATACGAATTCACACCGCTACACCAAAGCAATGGGGGATTATAAGTTGTTTTGTTAATTATTTGTTAGTTATTGGGTGGATTTGATCACGATCAAAATGGGACACGGCCTTTTATTTGTATTTATATATATATATCCCGCAATACATTCATGATTCTTTTTAAATCTGGCCAGCAGATCGATTTTTCACCTCCCACAGAGTAAAAAGCGATGTAACGTTATTCCACTAAAAAGCACTGGCTCACCACTGGCACCAGTGATATTAGACAAAAGTACAGTATATTGTTTAGTTATCAAATTTTCTGCAGTGGAACTTTTTTTTTTGCTGATGCAGCAAAAAAATGTATTAAAAGTAATCGGGGTAAAAAAGATTCCACCTGCTCTGCTGCCCTCTTTTTCTGCACTGCCTCACTTCCACATTAGCACCAGTGCTTGTAGTCAACCAATCAGCAAGTTTATTACTGTAAGAAACTCTGCAGTAGTTCATGTTCGAATAAAACGTACCTAGTCTGGAATAGGTACTAAAAAAGGAAGGAAAAGTGGCCAATGAGAGCGCAGCATATGTGGGACCTCCTTCAGGACAGCCGGAAAAGCATCCCAGGAGGTCACCTCATTAAACAGGCATAGAGGAGACAGTAGGGTCAGCCTGTCCCTGGAGCAGTTGGGGTTAAGGGCCTTGCTCATGGGCCTAATGTTGAGATCATTCTGCCAGCCATGGGATTTGAACCAACAACTGTCTGAGTCCCAACCCTCAGACCCCCCCCAACAATTTATTCTTTTTTAATACTGTTTTTCTCAGTGGTGCATAATTCCATATATGGCATTTTATTGTTTTATATTTATAATTATTGTAAAATCTAGAGAATAATGCAAACAGTCCTTTCTATGGTACTGTGGTACTATAAATATATATATATATAGATTGTCTTTTGGCTAGAGGAATTGTGCCAAGACCTTGTTTAGTAACCCAATGAAATTCCAGTTATTAATCAGGAAAGGAATTTCCAGTGTGAAAATACACATTTTATAATTAAATCAGAAGGTCACTGGTTCAAACCCAATCTCAGCATGTCTGCGGGTCCTTGAGCAAGGCCCTTAACTCCCAGCTCCTTGGGTGCCCCAACTGGTGGCTGCTCTCTCCGGACAACTTACTCTGCAAAGAGCAATTTGAGGGAGGTGTCAAGACTATTTCCCCACAGGGATCAATAAAGTATCAATTATTGTTATTATTATTATTATTGTTATTATTATATCCCATATCCCCCCTTCCAGGTAACACTCTATTAAAAATAAATAAATAAAACAAAGGGCTACAATGGGCACAAAAGCAGCTTTGTGAAAATAAGCCGGGAGCGCCAGTCTGAGATTGGAGAGCAGCAGTAAGTTTTCAAGGGCGGTAATTACTTTCCCCAATCAGATATTGTTTGATTAAATACCTGTGAGAAAATTAAATTTACATGATGAATGGACACTCCAAATGAAGGTTATAATGTGACATCAACCAATATTAACAGATAATTGTGAAAAAAAAGTATTGCATTGCCCAATTTATTTGTTTCAAAAGGTTTGATTTGGGGAACCTGTAGCCTGATTTACTGCATTTATCTTTTAAAGAGGGTATTAGAATTGAACACATTGTTATCTGCTAGCTCCTCTCCTTTGTATATGTCTCTTCAAGTTCCTTTAGCTCATTACAATTGCTGTGAGTGGGAATCCATGCCCTTCTTCTAATCCCAACCAAAGTTGAACCAAAGATACATCACTTACAATGTACAATGTTACACATTTACAGTGAGCTCATTCCTTGGGCTGACTGTAGCAGGTGCATTATACTTCTATAATTACCTGTATGCTGCCAAATGAACACAGTACACACCTTGACTTGATCATTGTCATGTATCCATCTATCTGTCAAGCACAATACACTGTGTAGAGGATGCTGGTCTATCACAGACTGCGCATTCACACACACACACACACACACATAGAAAATGGGCAATTCAGTGTTGACAGTTAGCCTAATAGAATGTTTGTGGACTGTGAGATGAGAAGGTATACATGGAGAGAAGATGCTCCACATGCCACACACCTACACAAGGTTCAGAATTTCAACCTCCAGCCCTGGAGGTCTGATACCCACAGCCCCCCTTTGCCATCCTTTACTGCTGCTCAACAGGAGAATTTTCCCACAATATGGGCATTTTTTTTTTATCACAGAAAGAAGGTTGAGTCATTTTGTTGGAGAGAAGTTCCATTTGCAGCTCGGTCAGAAGCTCCTCTCCTGTTTTGTTCTTCCATTGCATAGAATCGCTCAAAATATGGTGTGGAAAAGCCCAGGCTTGCAAACAGACGCACACCTGTCCTTGCATTAGACTTGGAAGTCCAATAGTTAAAGGCCAAGGCAGCGTTATGTAACCTGTTAATAACTGGACTGCTTAATCTGAAAATACAGGGAACACCCAGGACTGGACACCAGTCTGTCACAGGGCCAAAGCATTCATGCAGACATGCAGATACCCACTTAAGGAAATTTCAAGTCATCTTTTTACCCTAAATGCATGTGATTGGAAAGAAACAAGATAAACAAGGAAAAGTTGGGATAATATAATTGTCACGGATCCAGGCAGGTTTGGAGCAGGGACGAGGCCACTTGCGGCTCAATAATACTGTACGAAACATATCTTTATTAAATAAACTAAAAACACTAGACCATGAGGGGTCAAAAATAAACAAAGACTAATTACAAAACAAGACAGGTAACATCAAGCAATATTCAATAATCACAAAACCCAATAAAACAAAACTAAGGCTCAAAACAAGAAACCGAAACAAAAATCACCAGACACAGGAACTAGAAAAACTCATGCAAATGAAAACACGGACATCATGGACAACCGCATACTCAACAATTTGAGCTATGCGGCTGACAAGGAGCAGAGGGAAACACAAAAGACTGCCAACATGAGGGACGGGATGACCAGCAACACCTGCTGGCCAAACGGGGAAGGGACACAGAGTGGGACAACAGGGGCTGACCCTGACAATAATTTACTTCACAACACCAAACCCTGAACATAAGAACTATACATTCCTGCATGTATGTTTTTTTTGTTATCTAGTTTTTCTAATGGTAAAATATGAACACATGAATTTCAGACTTAATAATATTAAATGTGTAATATTCTACACATTTAACTTTCTTTGCATAAATCCTATGGCTTCTTAACATGCTAATATATTCATAATTATTTTACCCTTCATATACTGTACTAATTTATATTCTGAGAAGATTATTTTTGTCATGAATGAAGCAAATTGTCTTCATTCTTTTGAAATGTGATTCTTTTTCACACTGCAGAGAGGATGAATAACTGGTGTTTGTTCCATATGGGGACACACAGTTCAAAAAACGCCCATGTTAAGGATATCGTTGGCAAGCCTGGAGAGAGCCCTGATTAATCGCTGTGGTTCCTACAGACTGCAAGTCATTACACTGAAGATTTTTTTCTCCCTCTGTTTTACCAGAATGCCTGTTACAATTATTATAATATTCTTACATTTTCCTTTCGCTTTCTTTGTTTACAAATGTATATCTGCAAGGGTGGAACAATGGTTTACGGAATATGAAATAATTAGGCTGCGTTTCAAATGGCACTCCAATGAAAATTATAGGCGAAGTCATAAAGCACTGTTGGCTCTGAGGGTATCGCTGTGACCTCCAGGGAGATGGCTTCCATTCCAGCAGTGGCTCTGTGTCTGTGGTGGTCTTTCTCTTTTGATCGTGTGGGTTTTCTGTAGGTACTGTAATGCACTATCCACCTACTGTCCAAAGACATGCAATTATGTGACTCAGTGTTTCTCAGTGTCCAATATTGTAAAAGTCAGTGTGTGTCCTAGGGACTGGCATCCGATGCAGTCTGAATATGACCGCCGTTGCACCCTCGGCTTCCTAGCATACGCTTGCTCTTAGTGCCCCTGCACTGGATAAACACTGGATTTCTGCATTTATAAACACTGTGAAATTTGGTTCCAATTTATACGTTCAAAGTTATAAGAGGATGAATAGGACATTTACTCTGGTAGGGGCCTTGTAACTGGTGCAGATTTGCTGATACACAAGTGCTAATACTGCGGCAGCTTAGATCATACTCTGCTTTCAGGGGACTCTGTGGAATTTTTACTGACTGAGCCCTGGGGGTAAAAACCCATTAATGCACACATAGTTGTTGCAAATCTGATATTTTTTGGTAATAAGTGCAATAAGTGGGCTTTTTCTCACAATACTTTAAAATGCAGAGCTCTCTCTGAAAACTGCCAGTTGGGCACGCAAAGAGTTATTCCATTACATATGACAGGAAGTAATGATGCAAAAAAATCATTGGCACAGACAAACAAAAATAGAATCACAGTCTGTCACTCGCTGCCATTATGGAAAATAATGATAATCCCAATTACAATCCTGATGAGAGCTTACTAATGGGCCAGGATGCATTCAGACCTTAGCCACTCTATTACCTTATTAAGTACTCATTACCAGACCCCATGGCCGTTAGCCGGGGCAGAATCCCTCTGTTTTTTCACTTCTTAAAAAATTAATAATTACTCTCTTCTGTTCACTCCGGCTATGACTTACTTCTGCCTCCAGTTGCTGCATTATCCATTATCTTGTTCCAAATGCCTGGTCATTATACAAATAGGGATTTCTATTTTTTTTTTTATTTAATTTGACCTCCTCTGATTTGTAATATTATTCAGGAACATGCCAAATGTGTCTCAAGTAATGCCTGACAATAATCTATCCCCCAGCTTAATTTCCCTATGTGTTATTGTCATTCATTATGTATTTCTGTATTTTTGTTTTAGCAATCCACTTTCTGTCCCCTTTAAGCACAGGCCTGTGTCGATAAGATTCTGAACCGTCTTCCTTTCCCATCTTCCCTTCAACCACTCGCAAGTCACATCCCTCTGTACAATAACAGATAACACCAGACTTCGCCTGATTGCCTTTTAATCAGCTGACTGCTTTTGGCCATGAGCAAAAGTGACCCCCAACTCTACCGTCCCTTTAAAACTCTAGTAAGTAAACAGTAGCTTATTCTGGTCATTACCAATCGGTTAATTAATCATGGGTGAGCACTGTAGCCATTAACAATCAATGATACATAAAGATTAATAATTAGTCTCCATGCTGGAGAAGAGTTAGGGTTTTGGTTGAACAGGCAGATCTGTCTCCATTAGGCGGGAGGTTTACCCTGACTTTCTCATAGCATCGATAACTTTGGCATTGATGTCAAAACATATGTATACACCCATAGTTATACCCAATCAAATGTTGAAATTCTTGGTATAAAAATAAACCATTATATTATATCCACTTTGGCAGCAGCAGTCATTGTGATTTAAAAATGCCATCAAGGGAGCAAATAAATGTCATGCATCTCCTACGAAGATAAATGTTTTTTGAATTAATCTTTCATTGACCATCATGTACTGATTATTTTCATTTGCAATCCTCACTTGAAGTTTGCTTGCCAATTAAGGCGAAATATTGTTTTGTAAGCTATCTGTTTACTAAATTTCACATACCTACAGTCCTCATTAATGCTGACCTTTTCATTATGGATTTACAGAGAAGCATCTTTAAGCCCTAAGAGGAAACTACAGTCTATGAGATGGCTTTTTATGTACTAATATTAATTATTTTTCCCAAGAAGAAAGATGCATGTGATTAACTGATCTACCAATACATTCATACATCTCAACAGCCTCTTTTTGAAAGCCGCTTATCCAGTACAGGGTCAAGATGAGATTGAAGGCCATCCCATATAGCACGGGATACAGCAATTCATCACAGGAAACATCTTGTGAAATACAGAGAGAACATTTTGCAGAGCTGGGACTCAGAATCAAGTGTACAGCCTAGTAGGTGTGAGGCACGAGTGCTCTAGTCAATGTTCTGGCCGCATGCATTTAGCGTTGAGCTCATGAAAACACTAAATCAATCAGTGCACAAATTATTGGGTACAAATAAAAAACTTTCAAGAAAAGGAACCAAATCATTTGATTACTTTCATAAAGTTAAAAAGACAAAAAGGGTTGAATAACGCAAAGAAAATCACAGATTACCGAAGGTTAGCGTTATTCTACCCATGCATTTCTGAAAGAGAAAGATTAAGTTTCTGAGCCAGGTAGCTATTTACTGAGTAACATGAAAGTGTTTCTAGAAATAATTATGGAATCAAAAATATTTATTTCAGTCTCAGGAATATTGAAATTTAAATGCAGTAACTTGGAAACAGTAGGTGAATAGAGGAAAAAAGATGGGATTATGGGATGGTCACCAAAAATGGCCATTTAAACTTCTCTTTTCACCTTTTAATGGACATTAAAACGTAATACTTGGATTCATAGATTCACTTTTAGTATGGTACTATGTTAAAGGGCTGGATTGAGGCACATTCTCAAAATGCTCTACTGAAACGATACAAAACTAATCAATTACATTTCTTAGAGACTCCTGGCTGGCGGGCGGCAGTTGTAAATGAAATGTGCTAAATGTCTCGGCTGAGAACAGTTAAATATGCCTCAGTGTCAAAGTGATCGATTTGGAACTGCCTTCTGTCAGACATTAACAACAAAGATTGTGCAGTTTTCCCCAAACCCTGATCTTTCAGCCTTATCAAAAAGAAAAAAAAAAGCTGAAGATGTTTAGAGTAGATGTGCAGTCATTTTCAGTCAGTGCAGCACGTAACTTTTTTTGTAAGCCCTTGGCAGGGTTGATAGAGCTGTTAAAAGGGGGTGCAATTCAATATTGACAGTTGCCTGCCTTGTTTGCCACATTTGAATAGACAAATTTATTATGTGTGTTTTTGCGGGCAGATTGTAATGTTTTCCTGTCAGGTTTTCAGCCAGCACTTTTATATGATAATCGGACATCTTCTGCAGAGAAATCATCTTTCACTACTGATTTATTATTCTTTCTGCTTCTGCTTACATGCCCTGCGCGCATTACGACTGAATCAATATTGACATGCTATTTTTCATATCTCCTTATTTTTTCCCTTTATTTTATAAGCTTATAATCGCAGCATGGAGAAGCATGTGAGTTGACCTTTAAGACCCCATAACTCACTGGTCTTCCGAGTGACACATAACAACAGGAGGGATTTAACACTGGCTCCAGATTTCTTTGGTGCAACTGGGATTATTTACTTGTAACCAAGGCATCATGTTTCAAAGCTGCTTTATAAATCATTCACTGTTTAAAATGATCTGTATTGAAATCATATTTGAGAATGTATTTTAAACAGAGATAACAATAGGTGCTTCCTTTTTTGCCTTATGCCTCCAGGGCTATAGGTTCAAGTCCTGTCCCTAGCATAATATGTCCAGTACTCTCCCCGTACGTGTTGTGGCGGTTTCCTCTGGGTGCTCCAGTTTCCTCCCACAGGCCAAAAACATGCCGTTAGGTAAGCTGGTGTCTTCAAATTACTGTTTATGTGCACACACAATGATAGACTGTCCTGTGCTCTCCAGATTGTACCCTGTGATGCATGGGATAGGATCCAGGCCCACAGCAGCCCTATACTGGATAAACAGTATGGAATATGGGTGGATGGATGTATGATATTTAACTGCTATGATATCATCCACATACATACTGTATGAAGTTAAGGGTGCATCTAAAGGTGTTATTTATTGAGTCAGACACAAATTATTCAGACATAGAAAAGCAGTGCCACCATGCAGCCAATCTTTCATCATTCGGATAGTGACCTTCCATGATTAAGTAATGGTTTTACAAAATTAAAATGAAGATGATTTGTCTACTTGTCTACTGCATACTGTTCACCCACTACAGGAAGCGAGGTGTCAATCCTGCATAGCATTGCCACACGTCCTGTACCAGGCTGTGCTGCTCTTGGCACATCTGCGTATCATTGTGTGAACACCTACAGTATCATGCACTAAACAAGGGAGCTTTGTTTGCGAGACTTTAGGCAGCTACTTAAAGAGTACTTTGCTATGTTAATTAATTTCAGTACATCCCCATCACTAATGGATAAGCCCTTTTTTTTGCAACCAGAAGCAAAATAAAAAAAAAAAAAAAATCACATTTCAGCTGTTATATATAGACAGGACAGGATTTTAATGATATGGCTTGCTTTCATCACATGTGTAATTTTTACACCTTTCATGTGCAATACGTGTGAATGTCTGTAGGTTTTATGGCCCATGACTAAAAATTAGCAGAGGTTTCAGAGGAATAATTACAGCCACTTTCACATCCTTCATATTTGTGACTTCCTTAACTGCTATTTCACATGTGTACATGTTATACTTGTAGCACTTTAATATAAAGTGTGATACATATGTAATTATAAAGCCCTAAAACTGAAACTGTAAATGACTACTGGAGCTCTGTTTTTAGCACATTTGATGCTTGGGCTCAGGGTAAATTTTATTTTTGTTATAATTATTATATTCATAATATTAAATATGTAATGAATACACTCGGACCCGCGGATAGACAGATCATTGAGTCTTTATTAGCCCAGATGAGTGAGACAGGCAACAGGGATCAGATAGAGATGTGGTTGTGCAGGCACGGTCAAAATCCGGGTGATCAGGAAGAAACGGCAGGCACAAAGTCAGGATCCGGGCCCATGGTCGACGTTGCTGGCAAGAGGTTTGATTACTGTGGAATCCGTCCAGACACATAGACAGGACACAAGAGATACTCACAAGGAGGAAGAGCGAGTGGTGGAAGGGCAGGAGGGTGGTTGAGACGGGCAGACAGGGGAGTCAGGCAGGGCAAGCAGGGCAGAGTGGAGCTAGACGGGAGACAGAGAAAATTACTCTCAGTATTGTTCTGTACATACCTGTAAAGCAATACCTAGCGTTGGACTGCGGTTATTCTCATGCTTATATCTAACGTGTTTCATGGGCATTGGTTGGAGGCAGTTGCTTCTCATTGCCTGTCCGTAGGCAGGGCGTGACAGAAGCCCCCCGAAGGCTGCCTCCTGGAGGCCGAGGAAATCAACAAGGGTGGGCCCTGGGCGGACCTGGCCAGTCCGGGTGGTCCAGGTGGAACTAGGCAAGCAGGGCACGATCCAAGATATTCGAGGAACCCAGCTGTGTTACTCAGGACCATAGCCCCCCAATCTACCAGGTACTGCAGGGTACCTCCCTGATGGCGAGAATCCAGGAGTTTTGCCATCTTCTAGGGGAATAGGAGGAAGGGGTTGACAAGGCTAGAGGGAAGATGTGCCAGGCTGTAACAAACCGGTTTCAAGAGAGAAACATGAAACAGGGTGTAATGTGATAGATCCGAGGTAGTTGCAGGTGATAGGTCACTAGTCCTAACTGGCGGAGAATTTGGAAAACACCTATGTACTTGGGATACAACTTACGACCGGCTGAGAGGCGCAGGTTTCGGGTCGACAGCCAGACCCAATCCCCCAGGTGAAAAGCAGGGCTGGGATGACGTCTTCTGTCTGCCTGAGCCTTTCAGGTGACAACTTGTTGGGAAAGTTCTTAACCTGGAACTCAAAAAAGGTAAAGAGCCTGAAAGGAATGGAGAGGACCTTCCAACCAGTGTCTCTATTCATCTAGGGCCAGCTTGACCGGCAAAGGTTCCCAATTACCTATGTCATAGTTACATTTAGCTAGTGAGAGTTTTCTGGAAAGAAGGCACATGGATGTGTCTTACCGGTCTCTGGGTGATGTTGGGACAGGACGGCTCCAACTCCAATCTCTGAGGCGTCGGTCTCTACAATGAAGGGTAACGAAGGGTCAGGTTTGCACAGGATCGGGGCCAAGCAGAATGGTGCATCCACAAAGCTGAATCCCTTAATGAAGCGGTAGTGCTGTAGTTCTCGAGACTGGTCTTGGTCTTAAGACAAATTTTTTGTGGTCTTGGTCTTGTCTTAGTCTCGACTATATTTAGTCTCGTTCTTGTCTTGGTCTTGTACATAGCGGTCTCAATGGGATAGGGAAAAAAAGAGAAAACAGCGCATCCTCACAGAACAATATCATTATTTATTACATGCCTCAATTCAAATGCAACCAGTCAGATGCATCTTTTTAAAAACGTATACATTTTCTCAATGGACACTGCCAGCGCTTCTCCACACACGTCAAACACATTGCATCATAGTGATGTCGGCAAAGAAATGTCCGAAAATGTCTGCGAAGTCCAAAGCATAGTTATAATTCAAATAAATGAGGTCTTTTACATTCATTAGAAAGCATGGTCTTGGAGGTGCAAGTCAATCTGGAGGCTCATTCTCTTCAATTCAAAGCAAGGGATCATTACATAGCCACATTCATAGCTTACCTGAGGCCTCTGTCCCTGGTATAAGAGACTTAATATGGACATCTTTCAGGTACATCCCATTTCTTTTCCTTGACGAGGTCTGATAAAATGGTTATAGGAGAGGATTGCTGAGAATATTATTTCAGGCCTTGTAACTATGTAAGCTGTGAGATTTTAAATGAGAGACATATGAACATATGGACAATATAATTGAAAAGATAACATGAATTTGATTTAACGAGTAATGATACTTTACAGCAATGCCTTTTTTCTCTATAGTTGATCTGAGTAATGTGATGTCGATTTTAGCCCTAGTCTTTTTTTGGTCTTGGTCTCGACCAGCCTTAGTCTTAGTCTCGCCTTAGTGTGTCTTAGTCTTGGTCTTGGTACCCTCAAGTCTCGGCAGTGTCTTAGTCTTGATACCCTACGGTCTCTGCAATGTCAACCCGAAGGGCATCACGAGATATTCATATTGCCCCATTGTGGTGATAAACAAGGTCTTCCACTCATCCCCCTTTCAGATTCTGATTAAATTGTAAACACTCCACAGGTCTAATTTGGTGAAGATTCGGTGCTGACCGTAGTTGATCTAAGGTGGAGGGGATGAGTAGGAGAAGCTCCCGATGCTTCTTGGTTATGGCATTCAATGCCCGGTAGTCTATACAGGAATGGAGCCCCCGTCTTTCTTCTTCACAAAGAAGAATCCGGATGAAATGGGGGAGGTAGAAGGACAGAAAATACCTTGCTGTAGGGCCTCCAGGATATAGTTCCGAATGGCCTCCTCCTATGGACGTGTGAGGGAAAAGACGTCCTTTGGGAAGGACTGCCACCTCTACCAGCTCGATGGTCTGACAGGTGATGAGGAGGGAGCCCAAATGCCTGGATTTTATTGAAGACGTCTTGGAAGTCCTGAGATTGAAGAGGTATGAAAAACACATTGTCAGGTTGTAGACTTTCTACGGAGGAAACTCTGCATGGCATAGTCACACACTTTGAAATGCATTCCTCAGACCAGGACTGGATCTCTCCTACCTTCCAGTTAATCAAGGGGTTGTGTATCTGCAGCCAAGGGTGCGGTCATGGACTGAGGGTCATGCACTATGATGCGGTCATGCACTGAGGGTAGAACCAGAAAGCTTAAGATTTCCGTATGCATAAGAGGGGTCTGGTACCTAGTGGCAAGGCTCCTGAAAGGAAACAGGAACAACCATCTGACTACGGGTTATCATAGGTGGCAAAAAACTCCTGTTGCTCCAACTGCGACAGCGGTGTTCGCTTGACCTGCATCGGTTCAGGTTCGGTCAGTTGGGGAGGTGGAGGAGAGCGTTGCGCGTAGGATCTCGGAGCAGGGCTCCCCGACACACTATCTCTGCTTGCAGTTCCAGGTTGAGCGCCCGCTTGTACAAAACTTCTAAGCAGTCCGGTGGCCAGTTAAGCCCTGCAGTGAGGGTGCAAAATTCCAGGGCGAAATCGGTTGCCGTCTGGTTTCCCTGGCGTAAATCACATAACCAATCACCTCAGCTCTGCCCCACTGCTGGATGATCAAAAACATCAGAAAGTGCGGTTTGAAACACTCTGGAGGATCAGAGCGAGCTTCTTCCAGAGAGTGGTCACCTAATCCAGAGCACGGCCGCTCAGCAGGGAGATGGCAAAGTGGACCTGGTCTTAATCACTCTGAAACTGTTTCTGATTGTGTTTGATATATAACCCGCACTGCATAAGGAATGCCCTGTAGGATTCGGAATCACCATTATACCAGTTCAGCATGGCAACGGGTACCGAGGGACGTCGCGGAGTGGTGGTGGGAAGCGGAGCAGCATCTCTTCTACCAGGTCAGTGAGTTGTGCGATTTAGTGCAGGGCGTCTTGGAGATAGGTTTGCAGCTCTTTAGGGTCCATGTTGAATAGCTAGGTATTATATAATGAATACACTCGCGGATGGACAGATCGTTGAGCCTTTATTAGCCCGGCTGAGTGAGACAGGTAACAGGGATCAGACAGAGACATAGTCATGCAGGCAAGGTCAAAGTCCAGGTGATCAGGATGAAACAGCCGGCACAAAGTCGGGATCCGAGTCCATGGTTGAGGTCGCTAGAGAGAGGTTTGGTTACTGGGGAATCCATCCGGACACATAGACAGGGCACAAGAGGAACTCACAAGGAGGAAGAGCAAGGGGAGGAAGGGCAGGAGTGTGGTTCAGACGGGCAGGCGGGAGAGTCAGGCAGGGTGGAGCTAGACGGGAGACAGGGAGAATTATTCTCAGTATGGTTCTGTACATGAAGCAATACTTCGCGTTGGACTGCGGTTATTGTCATGCTTATATCTATCGTGCTTCATCGACATTAGTCGGAGGCAGCTGCTTCCCATTGCCTGTCCGCAGTCAAGGAGTGACAAAATCATTTGTGGAGTAAATGCTTTGGTGCAAAAAATCTGAGTGGTTTAAGTTCTGTAACTCAGTAAGCGTGTCAGTAAAACTCCCTTAAATTCAGAAATGGGAAAACACAGCCCTCACTGTTATACACTCTAATTTCTCTATCCCTATATTTACCACTTAATGCCATTGTGTGATATTCACTGCCTGTGTTCTATAGGCACTGGCAGCGTGTCGGACACACGTCTGTGGTCTCTAATAGGTGTGTGTTGGCACCTCAGATACAGATTTCGCTGCAGAATAATCTTCCTAATTGCCCCGAGTGGGACATAGAGGCCCAGATGTCCCTGTGCTGCTGAATGATAGCTGTCACTAAATGCTGGTGGCTGCTCTGCTAGTGTCTGGCGGCAGAACACATGATGGGTTTCTGGGCCCGTTCCCGGCAAAGGCTGGATCCGGCTCCTAATTTGTTAAATGATAGAGACCCTCCAGGGAAATGACAAAGTGGGGCGGCTTATTAAATATGTGCGGCAGAATAATTAACTCAATAGTCATTTGTGGAATCTTTATCATCGTCTAGAACGCCCCCACTTCAGAAGCACAGGACATAATCACTATGTTTCCACACCACATGAATATAAACAGTAGGATTAGACCAACTTACCATTAATTGGGAGTGTGAAATTGGACACTTGACTTCAGTGAGAACATTCTGACTGTGGTGAATTGGGATTGTTTACCTAGGTTAGCATGCTCAATGTGACCAGGACAGAAACCAGGGAGCTACTTCCCTTCGCAATCAAGAGCAGTGCTATTGCATGCCAAAAACTCATTATAAACACACAGTATAGTGATTGGCTTGGGAGTCTTTCTTGGTGCACCGTGTATGCATAGGGGAGCAGCGCTCAAATAGAGCTTCTGAAGGATTGCTGGATTAAGATGTGTTTTTGTGACTTTAATGGCTGTTCATCTGCCTTCATTCCTTCACCAGTCCCAGAAAGTAGATGAGCTAAATTATTTAAATTACATGCGTGGACGAAAACATTTACAAGCTGAGGTGACTGCACATTCTACAAAGTCAGCAAAATTCTGCTAAATTCAATTAAAGACATGTCTCCTTTGCTGTCTGTTGTCCACAGCACTTAATTAACCTATAAACATTTAAAAAAAAAAAACGTGCTGCTTTTGAATGAAACTGCAATGAAAAAAGCCTTGGGGTTTTAAAATCGCGTTTGTGAACTCTTTCTGGAAATGAGATAATACCCTGTCCGCTTGACCTGCAAGAAGATTAGTGTTAAATCCGTTGGGTAGGGCAGGTGTGTTGTGCTGCCTAGTACACCGGTGTTGTCATAGTGGAGTGTGATCTGGAGATTGCGGTATTAAGTGAGGTTTCTCTGTCTGAACTATGTCATTTATGAGCTTTCTTCCTACATCAAAGTGCAGCAGGCCTGCATGGGTTTTTTATGCAGCTGATTGGACACAGGGCTTCTGGATGAGGCCACAGGGCATCTCGGAAGATTACTGACAGGAAATGTCAAGGATCTGCTCCGCGCAGGGGCACCGTCGCTCATATGCTGCACGCTCCCTGCCAATGATAGCCCCAGTCTAGGGGGAGACTGCAGAAGCGTAGACATCTCAACCTTCTTCCATATTTTTTGGTGATAGTTCGGTGTTTCAGGCTTTCAGCCCTTCTCTTCTGGTTACTGGGTAAGCTTGTCACCCCATTGTCCTTTGACCCTAAACTGTTAACCTGGGATTTATTTACATGTACGATTTCACATAAATTATTTTTTTGTGAAGAAAATTAGACTCATTTTCATTTCATCTTCTAATTTGAAAATACACAAAAACAAACCATGTAAAGAAGGGAAAGTAGCTGCTTGGCTTCAATTTGGATGCCTTCATTTTATTGTGTGAAAAATTTCACCTTCATTCAAGAACATGAAGAAAAATTTGACATCTGATTTAAGACCAGGCATCTCAGACCAGTCTCTGCAAACTCACATCCAAATGCATATATCCTATTTCAGAGCTGCAGCTCCTCAGGAAAGCAGTCTGTTGGCAGTTTTCCACTGGAATGCAAGAATCGAGCCGTACCCAAGCCGTATGGCGAAGACAGACTTGTCGCAGCATGATTCCAGCCTGCCTCAGGTTTTCCACCTCAGAAGGGTAAAGACTTTTAATTTACTATGTGCTAATTGCCGCTAGCAAGTCTGTGAGAATGGCAGTCTTATGTTAGCATTAAATGCTAGCAGAATTAGCATTTACTTGCATAAATTTGCATTAAGAATCCATTCCCTTCAGCCTTTCTATAGTACTTTTAGTAGGTGGTTCCGAGTTATCGGGAAGGCATAAATACATAGTGATGAGTGGTCCTAAAAATAATTAATAATATGTAGAATGTGCCGTTTTTCCCTTCAGATGGTGCATGTATATTGATGCAAAACTCCTTCATTTCGACCAATCAGAAGTGGTAACCTTCAGTTCGGTCTGGTCACCTTATTGATGTCCCACGGGTATTACATGTCAGTTTGCGGTACGGTTCAGTTCCTCAAAAGTTTTCATAGGTTTCGAGTTTTCTCGAAACCTTCTGTGTTGAAAGATAGAACTTATGAACAACGTAGCATTAAGAAGGCTTCGAGAAAATCACCCCTGGTCATGCTTCATTCATTGTTTTCATCACATTTTTAGGAATTCTTTTAAGAGGTTGTTTTGTATAGGTAGTGGAAGTCTGTGTAGTTTGTGGGTGATAAATGAGAATAGATGTCCAGCGATTATCAGTAATTAGCCACAAGCTGTGTGGCCTTGCCAACTCACAGTTAGGGGCATGAAGGTTAATGGCTCCATCAATGCCTATGGGAGATGAAAAATGTACCTGTTATCATCCCTGTCACACAGAATTCCAGGACTACAAACAGGAGATGATGTAGCTTGAACACTTAATGTATTCGTTGAGGGCTGAACCCCCAGGTTCCCCTTTCACATTTATATACATTACTGTGCAGAAGTCTGGTGAAATTAATTAATCAAGTCAGCTGGTGGTGAAATTTAACGAATACATGGAATGAATACATGAGGTGCCCCTGAGGAGGGGTTTGCGAACCCAAGTGGTGCTTCTAACCATCTAACAACTTTTTTGGAGAACAGAGGAAATTATTAGTTTTTGTATTACTGTTAATTTGCATATGTTCTAATGTTATATTGTGTTTTTGTTCTGAGCAAAAACACACTTGACCCCAAATAAAAAGCTCTAAACCTGTCATACAGTACATATGGTATATACATTAGTACAGTACTGCACGCACTGTATATATTGAGTGTTTAGAGTTAGGGTTAGGTATATGTGACCTCTTCCCAGTGCTCCCACTCTGTTTACTGGGCCTTCCACACTGAGGCTGGCTTTTCTTTTCTTCTTTTTTCCACTGGAAAGGAATCTCTGCTGAAGCCCATCTGTCAGGTCAGTGACGGGAGCGACCGCTCTGCTCGCCGTCCCTTTCTGTCTCTGCCGAAGGCAGTTAATGAGGCTTCCCACCACTCTGTCACTCATGCACTCTTGGAAAACAAATTGGACCCATTCTGCCTTTATTAACGTCAGGGTGAATGGAAGAATAGACTTGTCTGCCAGGTTTTGTCCCAAGGGTGCTGATGGGACCACAACAGGGACATAAATGTATGTTTATTTCTGTGTATGCCCAAAGGTAGCACCCCTCGGGAAACCTCTTTGTATAAAATTAAATGACTTGCTTTCTTTAACTGTGCATTCACAGTACAGTAGACAGTGATTGCTTTTGAACAAAAGTTTTCAAACTGTGACAATCATAAGCCGTGCAGATGGCAACCACCTGTGCAAATCACATTTATAGTGTATTTCTTTTTTAATGCTATAAAAATTTTAAACGCATATGCCCTCCAAGTTCCCTACTCAGTATGCCTATTACTGAAGTTGATTTTATGTATGTTACGACAACAGGACAAAGTTAAAGATCAATGAAACTTTATTAACCTGTATCACAAACCCAGATTTCTTGCTTAGCTGAATAACTTTGAGGTTAAATAGAGTAACACTGGCTTTTTGATATTACAACATTTGCTTTGTAGAGAGATACAGCACCACGGTAACTCAAGCTACATTTCTCAAGTTCCAGGGTAACAGATCTCAAACAGTGCTTGGACCAATTAAAGACAAGTTGGTATATTACCATAATGTAAGAAATGTTCTTTCGCAGCTCTTCAGATGGCTTGTCTGTAAGAATCTTGTAATTATGGTAAAGTTAGCTGTGTATTCGATATTCTCTTTTTCAGCTGTAATATCTTTACGTCATCATGTAACATCCAGCCAGGCAGTTTTTAATCACTGACCTTTGATGTCCACAGGCAGAGATGCACACCAATCATTTTTGCATTTCGAGTCCATTTGTGATGTATCCTAAAAATTTTTTTATATCGGCGGAATAGAGTACGGCGCCATTCCAGGAGGTTGGTTCCCAAGCCTGAGCTATGAACAGAGATGAGCCCAACTGTATCTAGTCAGTATCTCTCTACCTCCTACACCAGCTCAGGCTCCTTCCCCAGCAGAGAGGTTACGTTCCATGTTCTGAAAGTCGGATTCAGTTACTCCTTTGGGCTTTGCCAGCTGAGCCCCATAGGCAGAGACCTGGCCAACAGGCACTCGCCAGCAAGCTCCACCCACAGGCCGGGCTCCAGGATGGGGCCTTAGTCTCTACCAATCCAGGTGGGGTCTCATGACCCTGTCTGTCATTCTTCATAGGGGGCCTAAATGAATCGCACTTTGTCTGGCTGCTCACCTATGACCAATTTGCCTTGGGAGACCTCAACAGGAAAACCTGGCCCGGCAACATTGATCACAAAGGCACACAAAGCCCTCCACCATGATAAGGTGGCGATTCATGGCGGAGAACTCTTAGGCAATGAGAGAAAATTAATGTTTAAATGTTCTTCATATTCGTGTACATATGATTAAATGCAAATTAGCGTGATTGCAGGCAGTGGACGAAACTACCGTGAGGGAGAGCTGGGCCGAATAAACTACCGTGAGGGAGAGCTGGGCTGACGAAACTACTGTGAGGGAGAGCGGGGCCGACGAAACTACTCTGAGGGAGAGCGGGGCCGACGAAACTACTCTGAGGGAGAGCGGGGCCGACGAATCTACTGTGAGGGAGAGCGGGGCCGACGAATCTACTGTGAGGGAGAGCGGGGCAGATGAAACTACTGTGAGGGAGAGCGGGGCCGACGAATCTACTGTGAGGGAGAGCGAGGCCGACGAATCTACTGTGAGGGAGAGCGGGGCCGACGAAACTACCGTGAGGGAGAGCTGGGCCGAATAAACTACCGTGAGGGAGAGCGGGGCCGACGAAACTACTCTGAGGGAGAGCGGGGCCGACGAATCTACTGTGAGGGAGAGCGGGGCC
>JAABNX020000106.1:16639767-16703501 GCA_015163995.2 Mormyrus lacerda | reverse complement strand
TGAGTCTGTTGGGTGTGCAGCGTGAGTCTGTTGGGTGTGCAGCGTGAGTCCGCGTGTCAGATAAATGCCATATGTAGCTTAGGTTTACACTCAACATGGACTCCACAGATATATGTCAAACAGCAGGTCTTGTGTAGTTTTCATTGAAAGCCACATTCATTTCAAATATTTCTAGATTTTATCAAGATTTAAGGTAATGCAGATGGCAGCTAAGTGCATTTAGGATCCTGTCAGCATGTGTAACACTGCAGAGAGATAATCAGCTTTAGGTTTTTGCTCCAGCAGAGCAGAGGGTGAACACCTGGTCAGATGCTGAGCCGCGATGGCGGGGGGCGTACAGGTTTCCCAGGTGAGAGCGGCAGCAAGACAGAAAAGCACTGTCTTTAAGTGTGATGACAAGGTTTCATTAAAACGCCTTCTAAACCCTGACATTTGTTTATCGTGACCAACAAGGTCTGTGGCTATTGGGTGTGCAGGGTGAGTCTGTTGGGTGTGCAGCGTGAGGCTGTTGGGTGTGCAGCGTGAGTCTGTTGGGTGTGCAGGGTGAGGCTGTTGGGTGTGCAGCATGAGGCTGTTGGGGGGGCAGCGTGAGGCTGTTGGGGGGGCTGCAGAGTGAATCTAGCTTCATGTGTATCTCCAGCTTGCCGTGCACTTGAATACTGGCACATGCAATATCAGCAACCAAGAAATTACAGCAAGCACTTTTTGAAAGTTATGAAATATTGCTTGGAAATTCATTACAAGGGATGCAATCTACCTTGAAGGAAGGTCAATGAAGCTTTTAAATATATATACATACAACTATTATTATAATGAAAGTACGGTATGGTATCCATAACTTTTTCAATGAATGAGAATTGAACTGCATTCTGAACTGCATTCTGTAATCCACAGTTGTGATTCTCCGTGCCTGACGCCCAGGCGGAGCTCATGGTTCACTTCAGTACTCTCCAACGCCACGTAGCTGCTTGGTGCCAGGAATCGCACAGGGTGTGATTATTTCTAGGGCTGCACCGTACCAGACAGAGTGAAAATGGTTTGCTAAGTTGGCGTCCCCTCAGAAGATGGCGCCCCCTCTAGGTGGCCCACCTACGTCACCAAATGATTTGACCCTGTGTTTCTATAATGGTGTACCATTAAGAGCAGACATATTAGAACTATATTCTGATCAGAACCAGATTAAATAAAAGAGATATATAAGACCGGAATTCAAAAACAATTTGAGGTTTTACATATTAATGTTTCCACCACTGAATATCTATGTCTAATGTACTCTTAAACAGTCATGTATCAAAGAAGAAGCGTTAAGAGGCCACAAGTTGCTTTAAAGTGCTAAGCGTTAGCATTAGCGTTTTCCCATTCTCCACAGGCACGGTGCTGTGGGGGGGAGATGACCTACCGGACAGCTCTCCTGAATGCATTAATGACACTTAATGGGGGAACTGGCTCCGCTGGTCCCGACTCTCCATTATCTCTGCCTGGGTATTGCTGCAGTGATGGGCCGTCCTATTGCTCTGACCTTTCGGAGCTCGTCTGCTCGCAGCGATGCCAGCTGAGCTGCCTTATCGAGTTCCACATTGCATCAGTCATGACTGTTATTAGCGTTCGGACTCCGGTCTGCAGTCCCTGTTAAGCATCTATTCCCTGCTCGGCCGCCACTGGCCTCCCGCCTCTTTCCCCCAGTCAGCCCCTATCCTCCGTGTCTCAAACTCCTCTCGGCTGGCTCCTATTTTACATCAGGTTTCACTCAATGCAAAACCCCAAATTCAAGCTTCAGAGTCATGCTGGGTCACCTGTAAAACACCCAGCTTTCATGAAGCCATAACCACCATTAAAACAATGGTGCATTGTTTTACCACTTTGTATGTGTCCTTACATACTACACGAGGCATGAGCATACGGTGCTGTGATTACCGATGGCATTTATATTGGTGTGTGGAAAAGAAAAATAAAATAGCAGATCTCAGTAAGACATAACAGAACGCTTTTCATAAAGGACAGTACACATTCCACAATATAATGCTTACAGTCTTGCGTTTTTATCTCATCAAACACAAGGCAATACCTGACACTGAATTATTAATACTGTAAAATGTGTTCTTACAGTGCAATCAGAACATTACCTGCTCTGTATGTAGCCCCGCAGCCTTTGTGTCACCGATCTGGCCATCGGCATTTATCCTTCCCTACTAACTTTGCACCTTGCATGAATCACTGACCTTGACACCAGTACGGAATTTCTACTGAATGCCAAACAAAGGAAGGACGATGCGGAGGCTTGCTGGCGGCTCGGCGGGGCACGGCTCACACGACCGGCACCGCGTGTCAGGCTGCAGCGCCTGCCCCGCGCACTCAGAGCTTGCATGCTATCCTGCGTACACCTGGGTGAAGTGGCCATGTGTGTCTGGCGGGGGCTCCTTCACGGCCCAGGGTCTCATCCGGGGAAACGTCAGCCTTACGTCATGTGCTACCTGCATGTTTCACCTCTGTATCTTTCATCAAACCTGCGTTAAACCATTTTTAAATTATTCATTCAGTTTGATTTTGGAAAATGTTTCTGGTGTTACTGTGATCCATAGTTGTCATAACAAGTTGCTCTGGTGCAATTATGAACAATTACCCACACCTAAAATTCCTTTTATACTGTGTTTTAGTTTCTTCTCACAGGGAAAATTACACATAATGGAAATAATGAATAGCGAAGTCCTTTAAGTGTAATTCCAGGGTATAATCTAGTCATTTATTTCCAAGCTTCTGGAACACTTTCCCAAAAGCATTTTTTTCATTCTTATTCTAAACCTGGAAAAAGAAAGAATCGGTCCCCACTGGTTCTGCAGCAACATTAAATTAGCAGATAAGTAAAAGGCATGTTTTTTTGTAATAAACAGGTGATCTGTTCAAACACATATCTGATAATCCAAACTTTACCAAACTAGATAAGCTTTTTGTAAGCATCAGGAAACAGACATTGAAAACATTTAGTCCCAAAAACCCACTGCAGGTTTTGTAACTTAAATTTAAATTCAGTTTTATTCATATTTAAAGGATAGCTTTAGCAATGGCAAAGAACTCCTGCATTCACTGTGTATACAAATTGATTTTATGGTCTTCCATCGATTTCAGATTTACCTTCAGTCATTTCCTTTTCCATTTTGATGGAAATGGAAGACATTTAACAAAACTGGCACTCATCTTAGTATTTTATCATTTCTGAATTTTTTCCAAAGACTCTTGACAAAGGTAGTCTGCTGTATGGCTCCCTTTAAATCTTTACATGTTAAACAGATTGCAGGCTCACGGTTCTGCACAGCAGGGCTTGCTCTCTCCAGCTTCTGACAATTCAATCATTAAACAACACGATTAGATCAATCTCAGCACTACCGACACAAGTGCCGTTCCGCTTCAGCGCTCAAAAACAGACAAAAAACATCTCTCACGGACAGCACAAAAAAAAAAATGCGACGAGAATGTGAACTTACTGTAGACTCCAAAGACAATAGCGCCCCCTGCCTTGCGCATGTAAAAAAACAGACCTGTATTTTCATCCGTGCGTCTGACTTTCAACCACCTATCATAGATCGAGATGCGAGTAAATTTGGAGTCTATCTAAGGCAACAGGGGCCACAAGAAAGATCCCCTTCCTTGTGGCCCCTGTTGCCTTAGATAGACTCCAAATTCTCAGGGGCCACAAGGAAGAGGATCCCCTAAGGAAAATGCCAGCAGTGCGCAGGGCACATGCACACTGTTTACATACTGTATAAAGTGACCTCTCCGTACAAATGAATAGCATTATTATGAATTCCCACAATATATAGACTCCTGGTGACAATATAGATCAGTGTTTCTCAACCCAGCCCTTGGGAATCCAGAAACTGCCCACGAGGACCTGATCACGAAGCAGTGATGCAGGTGGATTTTCTCTGAGCAGCTCTGTTTTCTGTTTGGGTTCTAACTGCCTCCAGTGACATGGGCGTCGCAGTGACAGCTGAGGCCACCTGTCTTACTGCTGGTCTTCTGCTTCTCATGTACCAGCGTCTCCAAATCCAGTGGACCCACAGACAGCCCACGTTTTTGCTCCCTCAGTAGGTGTAGATGGAAGGGTCATCATTTATGAGTGCTCCCTGCGAGTTAAACCCACAATCTTTGCGTTATCAGTACAGTGCGCTACTTGCAGGGCTACCAAATTGAATAATAACAATCACAAGCTATTACCATTTATAATTATGTCCAATGTACCCATCTGATAAATGACAGCATAACAAATACAAGAGTTACATTTAGAATGCTACCGCAAAAATGAATTTTGTTATCCAAATAGTTACTGTGAAATAACATCTAGCCTGTACAAAATGGATTTGTATAGACATATTCATGTCCGAAACAAATTGCCATTATAATTAAATAAGACAACTCAGCTGATGAAATATGGAAAAAGGTTACTGCCAAAATAAGTGAATTAGCATTTAAGAACTTTGTAATTGCATTATAGATTGTTTTTAAGTTATGTTACTTTAAATTTGTTTCCCCTTGCAGTCTAAAGACATGCAGTTAGCAAATTGGCATCAGTAAATTGCCCATAGGGTGTGTCCTGTGATAGACTGGCATGGTCATCTTGGGTCAACTTGGAATATGGATGGATAATCATATTCAACAGGATAAAATTTTAATTTCAGTGTGCGATTCTATAGTAATGTGTTTTTTAAATATTAAAATGCTAACATTTTCGTCTTTCTCATATATTTTATCAAATATTATTTTACACGTGATTAAATAATGATACTTTGTCCTGTGTGTTTATATTCATTTGTTTGTTTGTTTATTTATTTATTATTTTGCTGATTATGCGGATGCTGACTCTTCTGTAAACTAAATTTACCTGCGGGTACAAATAAAGTAACCTGAACCTCAACATACAGCTTCATTCAGCTGCTATTACAACAGTAGTATGCATGAAGATTCTGCTCTCAAATCCAGATTCAAAATATTTACATATAAGGAGGCAGCTGCAGACGAAAAAATACAATACGATCCATTCTGAAAGAGTCTCCCATGATATAGAATGAATTGTACCATGCTCTCTACTAAGTCCTGGGATTCAAGGATTGCTGTCTTCACAGGTCCTGATTGTGGTCTTCAGGCACATATTAAATATCTTTTCATTTGTTACAAAAGTTATTTAACATATGAAGCTGAAAAATAGAATTTAGTACCTACTGAATACACCCCCATATAAATCTAGCATCAAAACGTTGCTGGATTTGTGGATAAATTCTTTTTTTTAATGAAATCGCCGACGGAGCCTGAAAGCCCACCGCATTAGAATGAAAAAGTATTACCCCAACTCGACCAGCCGTGGCGCTGTAGTTCGTAAAGTTCGACAGTTGATAGGTGTCCATAGCTCCCGAAGGGCCCATACCACGATCAAATAGTTGGGAGGCCCACTCGTAAAAATGATTTACACTAAAAAACTTAAATACTGCTTTAAGTACCATAGTACTTTCTCACAAATACAAAAATGAGGCGAACATAGAGGAATCGCTTACAAATAAACTGTCTCTACTTTAATAAACTTAGGTGGCCACCGAGAATGCCGGAGGGTCCTAGCTGCACTCGCGGTGTGTCAGAGTGCGCGTGAGCTTCCGCTGGCGATTTGTAGATTCTGTTAAGCCGGCGTTTCAGTCAGCATTTAAATATTCATACCGATTGGGCTCTAATAACACTACAAACATGTTTGAAGAAGCTAGCGAGGTGTTTGACAACATGTTTAAGTCTTCTTTTCCGCTGACATTTATTGTGTTTTTACCAGCGGTGCTTATTCTCGTCTCTCCGCTTCCAGCCGAGGCATCGCACGAATTCACAGTGTACCGCATGCAGCAGTACGACTTGCAGGGGCAGCCGTATGGTAAAGATTTTTTATATTGATAAATCCAGAAGACGATATCTGTATACATTTTAACTGAATAAGTAGCTGGGAAGACATTCATGTAGTACAAGTCCTCCGCGAAACGGTCGATTGGCAGCAAGTAGAGACCTGTCTATGTTGTCGCACAACCCGTTCCTGTAATCTCGGTTAGCTGTTGCATCACGATAACTGTTCGTTTAAAATTTTGTCATTTCCGAAATTGTTTGATAACACTGAAGGTAGAATGATAGACGTCGCTGTTCATGCACGGTAATGAATCAGTCTACACTACGAGGCCTATGTGCCCAGCGTAACTCGTACCAAGTGATTTGTCAGTGGCAAGTCGTATCATGGCTCTTTTATAATGTGACCTTGTGTTTCCCCGGTTTAATCAAAATGATTTTGTTTTTATTACCAGTTTGGAGGTGTTTAATAACGACTTGCGCTCAAATTGCAGGCACCCGGAATGCCATACTGAACACGGAGGCCCGCACGGTAGAAGCCGAGGTGCTGAGTCGCCGCTGTGTTATCATGCGGCTGCTGGATTTTTCCTATGAGCGGTACCAGAAAGCTCTGCGGCAGTCCGCCGGGGCTGTAGTCATCATCCTGCCTCACAACATGTCCACCATGCCGCAGGACATAGTACAGGTAAACGGTAACTTTTCATTGCCTGACGGTAACTTTTCATTGCCTGCAATGCAATTTACATCCCAAACATGGCATAGTGGTCCCTCACATTCTTTGTGACAGGAACTGGTTTCTCTTACAGTAAAATAATGTTTTATTCATGCTCCAGTAAATTACTTTTATAAATCTGTCCACTCAGTTGTTGTTCTCCTTCTTTGTCTTTCTGTCTGCAAATTTTCCAGCAGTTCATGGAGATGGAACCAGAGCTTCTGGCCACGGAGACCATTGTTCCGGTGTACTTTGCTTTGGAGGATGAAGAGCTGCTGTCCATATATGAGCAAACTCTCATGTCCTCATCCTCCCAGGGCTCTGCATCTGCAGCAGAGGGTACGTGGTGATGTCTTTGGCTGACGGTCCGGCACCGTTTGATCTCACAGCTTTACTGCCCTGCCTTCACCCCTGCTCAGAAGGCGGACAGCTGTAACAACATTCATTTTCACATGTGTAATGTGTCACAGGTGATGACTTAATAGTATCTATAGGGTTCAGGAGGCTGAAATGTATGCTGAGCATTTAAAACAATGCCCCCCCCCCCCTCTTAGTCACTCTGTTCAAATGTGTGCAGGTGCTGAGGGTGCATTCTGAAGGTCTCTGCAGGGTAATTCCTGCCAAATGTGCCTTGGCTTCAAGTATCGATAAAGTAGAAGGTTGAAATGCAATAGTGCATTTGCAGGTCAAATGTATTGAAAATATGTATTTTCGGAGGTGTAAGTGCAAGTAAAAATCTAGACCAAGATTTTGTTTGTATAGAGTCACAGTGATGGAGTACTCAGCTCGTTGGTTGAAACAAAACCTTGGTCTGGATTTTTACCCTTTGGACCTGAACTATCCACCTCTATTTTTTTTTTAATGCTTTGCCGCCTCCCCCTCCCCATCTAGGCTGCCCCAGCTCGGTGCCGTGTGCTGCCTGGAAGGGTCTCCGGGCTCCCTTTGACTCCCTGTACCGGGAGTTGAATGGCTATTTATACATGAATCATTTCTGAGCTGAAGCTGTTCAGGTCTTTTGTTGTGGAGGGTTGGAGGCGTGGATATCACCCCGAGGCTGTGGAACGGGCTGCAGGCGGCTCTGCTGACACACTGGCTCTGTGTCTCGCATGTGACCGTGCCGTTCGTTCCCTTTCCGCCAGTGCTGCTTCACACGGCGACAGCCAACGGCTTCCAGATGGTGACGAGCGGGGCCCAGAGCAAGGCCATGAGTGACTGGGCCATCACCAGCCTGGAGGTCAGTAGCGGTGGTGCCTGGGGGGGGGATGCTCCTGATGGGGAAGTGAAGCCTGTTTGTGAGCTGAATGCGTAGCTGGGTCTTTATGCATGCAAATGCATGAGTTTAGCGGGGTTGCTGTGGGTCTGGTGCTGGATACCCGATTCCCTCTGAAGGTCTGAGCACCATCTAACGGCCCAGTATGACACACAATAAAGGTCAGTCTGCAACAGCACTGGCAGATAAGTGCAAATCATTTTACCGAACCGTGTTTCTGCATTCGACTCCTAGCGAGGGACGCATGTCTGAGTTGCGTCTCAGCACCCAAACGGTGAGTTAGTTGCGGTAAGGACTGGTTGCGTATTTGCCATATTTCACACCGCGTTTAATTCTTTAAGTGCAATTTATAAGCAGACGGAGCAATCGGCCTTTGCCAGGGGTAATGAACTGGCATGGAACTGCGAGCATTCTTAATTGCATTTTTCATTTGTAAAATTTGTAATTTGGCTTAATCTGGGCAAAGAGGTTCTGCTGTTAACATCTGTCTGCCTCTCTCTCCCTCTGTGTGTCTGTGTGTGTCTCTCTCTCTCTCCCTCTGTGTGTCTGTGTGTCTCTCTCTCTCCCTCTGTGTGTCTCTCTCTCCTCTTATTCCATCAGGGAAGACTAGCAGGAGTAGGGGGAGAAGACCTGCCAACGATTGTCCTGGTAGCTCACTATGATTCCTTTGGTGTGGCACCGGTGAGCCCCTCCTCCTTGCAGTGTGGTGTGTGACATGCCAGTTCCCTGTGAAGTGGTTAAACGCTGTTTGAAGGGCAGTGCAGTTTGCCGGCAGCCGGAGGTGGAAAGTTCAGGTCCAGAAAGTATGAATCCAGGCCAAGATTTAGTTTGACTCGCCCTTTAAACGCAGCATAGGCGTGGCCCTGTTAGCCAGTGTCCTCCCTGCCGCCATGCGATGACCCGTGGCTTCTCCTCTTCCCCAGTGGCTCTCGTATGGCGCCGACTCCAACGGCAGTGGCGTGTCTGTGCTGCTGGAGCTGGCCCGCCTCTTCTCTCGGCTCTACACCTACAAGAGGACACATGCGGGGTAGGTGTCTGGGCCAGCGCCCTCCCAAGGCAGCCCCTGGTATTGCCATTCTGACCGTGTGCCAAGGTGGGTTCGTCTTTGGCCGGGCTCGGTGATTTAGCCTGTCGCCTTGTCTCTCTTTGCTTAATGTGGCCTGTTTGCAGGTACAACTTGCTGTTCTTTGTGTCTGGAGGAGGAAAGTTCAATTATCAGGGGACTAAACGATGGCTGGAGGAGAACCTGGATCACACTGGTGCGGCTTTGAGAGTCTCCCTGGAAGCTTGTCATTCTTTTGGCTTTTTGTCATTTGCTAGGTTTAGTTAAAAACACAAGATGGTCTGTTTGTCTGTGTCTCTTTCTTTCTCTCTTTCTTCAGTATCCTGAGGAAACATTTGCATGTAAAGTGAACGAGAACTTTTCCAGACAATGAACTAAAAGTGGCTTCTGTTCCTTTGGTTAAGTTACACACCCTGGATCTCACTTAATGGTGATTCACTGAACTTCTAACCATCACTGTCTTCCCGCAGAGTCCAGTCTTCTCCAAGACAATGTGGCGTTTGTGCTTTGCCTGGACACCCTGGGCAACGGGAACAGCCTGCACCTTCATGTATCTAAGCCTCCCAAAGAAGGCAGTGCCCAGCATGCCCTGCTGACAGAACTGGAGATGGTAATAGCATTAGCATTTCTGACGGTCTGCATGTTACAACCGGGGTCTGTGTGTTACTTGCGTTGGACTAGAATGTTCCGTCGTATCGCATGACTTGGTGGTTCTTATGTGGGATGGATGACTGGAATCTTCAGCATTACTGTAAACCTATTCTTGCTTTCCTGTCCTAGGTGATCTCCAGCCAGTACCCGGAAGTTAAGTTCTCCATGGTCCACAAGAAGATCAACCTGGCGGACGACACGCTGGCCTGGGAGCACGAGCGCTTCGGCATCCGCCGGCTGCCCGCCTTTACGCTGTCGCATCTGGAGAGCCACCGCAGCACGCTGAGGAGCAGCATCATGGACATGCGGTCAGGCTCGCCACTTATGCCCGCTCGCCATCCCGCGCTCTGCTCGGGTACTCATGGGAGCTTCTGCGCAGGCCACATGTGGATCTGAAGAAGCTGAGCCGTAACACTAAGGTCATTGCGGAGGCGCTCGCCAGAGTGATCTACAACTTGACGGAGAAGGTAGGCCGTGCTCGGGGAACGGCTCTTCTGGGAGAGTAGCCGGCCTGACCTCGGGAGCGGGGAGAGTAGCCGGCCTGACCTCAATGGGAGGGGAAAAAGCAGATAGGGGAACCTTTGGGTGTAGGAACTGCAGGGTCCCTTTGTAGTGTTTTGAGCCCCTTTTTATAATCCAAGGCGTTTGGAGCATTGATGGGTGACAGATCCCCATTTTACTCTGTAGGGTACCCCAGGAGACCTACAGATCTTCACTGAGCAAATGGTGAGAACCTTCTCCTTCATGAGTTTGGTGTCTTTGTGCGAGTGGCTGCTGTCGCCCACACTTCTGACCACATTTGAGGGACAATTGGTGGCACAGTGCAGTGTGTCTGTCCCTCTCCTTAACGCCTGTGATATTCATTCACTTTTTGGGCTTCCACTTAGCAGGTACAGCAGGAGCACCTGTCCTCAGTGGTGGACTGGCTGACGTCCCAGCCGCGAGCCGCCCAGCTGGTGGACAAGGACAGCAGCGTGGTGAACACCCTGGAGTACCACCTTGGCCGGTATCTGAAGGATGTGAAGAAACACACGGTCAAAGCTGATAAGAGGTAACCTCACCTGTCAGCCTGATCACACTGGATGCTCCCCTGACAAAATGTCACCTTGGGCCCAATTTTACATATAATTTAGCATATTCAAGGGCCCCTCTCAAGTGTTGGGGCCCCCCTGAATCTGCCAGGGTATTCATGCTCCTCCAAGGCCCCTACGCTGGACTAATCACTGGAAGCCAGCATAGATCAGTACTAATTATATGTGCAAGAGAGAAGCTGTAATTTATGTTTAAATCAGAGTATAAAATTAAATCCGCAGTATGTAAAGTAATTTTTTTCCAGTGATCAGGCTCCGGTGTTTTTGGCACTGCTGAGTTATACTGGTATACTGTAGGAATGGGAGCCAGTACAGAGTAGACTCAGACTTGGTGGTGATCAGCACAGCTCTGCGCGTGACGCATTTGAACAATCGCATTAGTCATGAGGGAGATGGAGGTAAAGGTGATGTTGGAGATTGTGAGCAGTTGTGGGTTCCAATGGACCTACTCTGCTTTTGCATCTAAACATGTCAGAATAATGCTGTGAGGAGCAGTACAGACTTACGAACTGTTTGTATAAAATTAACTCTGCAGTGTTGGCTTTTTGCCTTTACACTACAGCCTGAAACAACTGAATTTAATAAAACTAGGAATCTTTTTTTTTTTTTTTTTTGAATGTCCTGTTGTCGCCCAGTAGGTGGCGCTATGGACTCCCACATCTCCAGGGTTACGTGTTGCTGAGCTTTTTCTATGTTTTGATTTTTCAGGGACCCAGAGTTTGTCTTCTATGACCAGCTCAAGCAAACTATGAATGCATACAAGTAAGGCAATGTCCTCTGGCGTCGGACACGTGCCTTGTGTTTGCGTAGCCCGTCATGTACTGCTGTAGCTTCCCCTCACGCTCTCCGTTCCCGTGCTCAGGGTGAAGCCGGCCATCTTTGATCTGCTCCTTGCATTTTGTATAGCAGCCTACCTGGGGGTGATGTACCTAGCTGTCCAGGTAAAAATCTCACTCAAGTTCATGTGCTTTTACAGCAGGGCGCTCATTCCTGTTGCCGGAGTTCGACCACCCTGCAGAGCTTAGCTGCAGCCCTAATGCGACACACCTGATGGATAATCTCTCCCATCAGCAGCATCTCAGTGCAGCGACGTTGAGGCTCTAATAGTGATGCTGCTGTCGGGCCTGATTATCCGTATCAGCTGTGTTACATTAGGGCTGTAGCTAAGCTCTGCAGGGTGATCAATCCCCAGGAACCCTGCTTCACGTGATATTGGACGAGCTTAAGTCAGGCCCATATTCATCCACGTTTCATCCATGTTTCTGCAGCACTTTGGTGTTCTGTACGGTGTCATGCGCAGAGTCATTCAGCCCAAGACCAAGCAGCACTGATGGGATGGAGAGCTCTGGCTCCCGAGAGCCGGCCTGGGGTGCTCCACCCCTGAGGCTGAGAATTGTTGTGATTGGGTTTTTTTTTTTACCTTTTTTTTTTTTTTTTTTTTTTTTTTGGTCACGGTTCGATTCGTCTTGCCAATTTTGTCATCTGGAGCTCCTAGCTGGCTGCACCGCCGGCGACAGGCAGCCCAGCCTTTGGTCTTCCTCCGCCAACAAGCAGCCGCTGTCCGTTTCGATCACCGACTGTCCTCAGACGTCTCTCCCCACCTCACTTCTGGACACGGACGACCCTCAGCCATGCTTCCATTTTTCGGCAGCTATTGTGGGCTTAAAAATGAGCTGGTGGGAAAGTTTAGGCTTAGCTGAGAGAGCAGGGGTGTCACTCATACATGCAGTATTTTATCTTCTGTGAATTTTGGGAGAATTTTGGAGGGAAAATGGTGGCAATGCAAGCTTTTGCATTACCTGCAGGAAATGTGCTACTTCAGAACCAGTGTTGATTTTTCCCATTTGAGACGTACAATTTTTAATTGTTAGACTCCTTTAGAAAACCTTGGTCCTTAACACTGAGATTGACACATCACATGCATGGCCAAAACATGCATTCATGTGTGCATCAATCCTACTTATCCATGCCGTTATCACCAGGAGTCCTTACTGTGTTACGCCTCTATAAAAGATGCCTTCATGAGGGTGTAAGTTAGCCGGTTCCCTGGATCATTGATGTCCACCTCACTGAGAAATTCAACACATTAAAGTCTGGTACTTCCACTGGGGATAGACTCTTGGATTCCATATAAAAATGGCTGTTATGTTTGACATTATGTATCAGATATTAATTTGCAAATACTTGCTAGCCATATTCGCCACTTGTCGCAAATTCCCTTCCCCTCATTTTCAGGACTTCAAAAGCTTAACTGCTCTGATAATCTATTTGTGGCATGGTACTGGTCTGGCCATTATGTTCATACAGAGCATTACAAGAGCCATATACTCCATAAATGTGAAGCACTGCTATCCCAGCCTTACTTCGTCTCACCACAGGAAGTACTGTGAGGTACACATCTTAATTTATTGGAGCGAAGATTGCATTACTGTGCACTGAACCAAACCCTGTTCTGTTCTTTTTACCTACAAGTCTGGATGGTATCACACTTGATTTGTGATGCGTGATTCTCAAGAAAAGAATAAATGTTCGAAAGACTCGGTTTCTAGTTTTCACATTTTATTTGAAGGAAAAGCTGGGCATATCAATAACATTGGTCCAGTGGATACTTTGAAATGGTCCTTCCTCAATAAAAAGGGCCAGTTTCACACAAATGGTCAAACTGACATTTGTTAGGCTTCACCAACAAATGAGCCACTTGCAAAACCTGGAACGCCTATACACTTTAATTCAAAAATGTCCATGTTAGAAAATTTTAAATCCACAGCCCTATTCCCATGTTTTTTCTTTCGGTGCCTGCTGCTCAGTCTTTAAAGTTTACACATTTACTACGTATTAGGAAACGTTACGTTAGTGATGAACAAAATGTGGGCAACGTGTGGCTCAGTGGGCTAAGTTTGTGTCGCGTGCCTGTAATCACAAACCCAGCCTCAGCACATCTGTGGGTCCTTCAGCAAGGCCCTTAACCCTGGAATCTGCTACAGGTAGCTGCCCTTTGCAGACAGCTTGCTCTACAAAGAGCAAGTTGAGGGAGGTGTAAAAATAATTTCCCCACAAGGACAATAAAGGTTCAATTATTATTATCATGAACCATTCGCTATACTTTCTGTCTCCAGTAGATGGTGCCCTCTAATCAAAAAAAGGACATGAAGCATGCCGTAAAGTAACCCGAGAGCGCCATCTAGTGGGGTCAGAAAACCCAGCAAACCCTTCATGAAGCATGATTTTGTCCATCCCTAGTTCCCCTCTGTATATGACTGTCTGAAGTGATCAAGGCCTGTTCTGTGGATCAGCCTGGTACTTCAGGGCTGTTGGTAGCCAAGAACCCGGAGTGACACCTGTGCCCTGGAGAACCGCCTACGGAAGCACTGGCCCAGGAACAAAGTGTAAGCGGTGTTCTCAGAACTAGCAGGCGATCTCCGGATCTCTAAGTGAAGCTGGACAGGAAGCTGCGCTAGTAAATGATGCTGACACACATGTAGGCTGTTAGCACATTGACCCTGGAGAGGGAAAGAAACACAGCACAAGGGGGGGGGGACAAATAAACTGACTAAAGTGAAGCATTTCCTTGAGTTTTTTCCCCATTTTTTGAATGTAGCATTTTGTACTTCAGGGCCACCGTATGTTATTGATGACTGTATCAAAGCTACTGTGTCTAATTTGTATGGATTACACTGAGCAATGAGCCTCTCAACCAGTGGTCTGTGTAAGCGACACACCAAGGAGCTCACGATGAAAATGAGAAATTGGCAAAAATGCCAATTTTTACAGCCTAGTTGCAAACCGTCCTCTAAACCATTTCACAACCATGCGATTATCTCACTTCAAATTCCACCCTTATTTAAAAAAAACAACAAATGCAATTACTTAAATACGCTACTAATTTATTAATAAGATATTAGTTACCAGCTTTCTTACCTTTAATGTTTCAACACACAAGTAACTAGTTTAACTAGATTTTTCACATGAGAAATTCTGATTTTATCCCTTATTTGAACACAAGTAATATTGTGAAACATTACAAAGACAAATCTAAAAATCCAGAGTCACAAACAAACATTCTCTCTCATATAGCAGATTCCATGGTTGGTGACAAAAATTGCTTCACCACAGAAATGAAAATGACAGTTTCAGATTACACCCAGAAAAAGACCCAGTTCTTTCAAATAAGAGTACAGTGAATGTCATTCTGTCACATGATACTGTGAAAGTCAGCCCTGGTTCCTTAGTGTATGTGACTTAGAAATATCGATGTATCTATTAAACACACCCTGCTTTAAACTTACTGCTGGAGCTGTTGTATACGTTGCGTAAGTTAGCAAGTTGCCAAAAGTCAAAGGTAATCTTAAATAACACTCACAGTGTTGTTACATAAAAAAAAAACTTTAAATGCTATTTTTGGATACTCGTTTCCTCTAGACCAATTGGCAACAGTCTTGGCCTGAAACCAACAGATGGGCACAGAATATCCTGTATTTATAGCATCTTCCAGCAGGTGGCACTTGTGAGGTCACTACGTCTGCTTTTCTTTCATGATCCCATTCGTCACTTGCTTCCTAGAAGGAACAAAAAAATAGACACCTATAAGGAAGGTCATAGTCAAAACCATAAAACTATCCAAGCCCATAATTCCAGTTCAAGGTCACCTGATAATGAACTCAATCTCAATCATCAGATAAAGACGCAGTGAGCCGTCACTGGAATACCAACGACTAAAGACGCAGTGAGCCGTCACTGGAATACCAACGGGTATGTTATGGACTATGTCACAGAATTTCAGATGCAGACGTACAGCAAGGCACCGGGCATGTGGCCGTTCTTACCCTTTCTGCTTGGCGCCGCGCTGCTCTGTCTCGCCGTCGTGCCCTTTCGGCCGCGATGGCACGCATTCATCTCCCTCGTAATCCCGCACGTCGCTGACCCCTGCCATCTGCCCCTTCAGCACCCTCAGAATTAACTGCACTATGTACTAGAGGGAGAGTAACAGCTTTGTGAGCGGGGGGGCAGGAGGCAGGAGGCACAGATGCACACGAATACATCAACACTCCTGGAATTATTCTCAAAGTGCTGCTTCCTCAGCGTAACGCGACATAGGGACTGTTCCGGCTTCCGACAGCCGCCTTTTGGAGCAGCGGAAGGCCGTTAATACTGGGCTGGGTGTATGGTGGTGAGACGCAGAAAGTATGTGGCAAGGCCCTTGTCCACCTCCAACAGAGGAGCCTGAGGAGACACGCCTGGAGCCCCACACCGCATCATGCAAGCCTGCGCACTTAAACCACATTACAAACAATGGTGTAACATCTCCCCAACTTTCAAAATTTACCAAGTTACCAAATTTAACCGTGATTTGCCATGAAACCGGTAACCATTTCATCCCTAGCGGGAAGCCGCCATGCTGGTACTTACCAGAAACCAGTAGATGTTCATCACAAGGAGCGCGAGCAGGAGTGAGTTGAAGAAAATGTAGAACGGGATGTTGGGGACAGACGCCACACTGGATATGCAGGAGGCGTACAGGACTTTGAGTGGGAACCAATAAAGTCGAAACCAAAACCTGTACAAGGAGAAGAAGAAAAACAAACGCAGCTGAGCTTGTGTGTTTGCTGCAACGGGGGGGTTCCTGCAGGTCCATGGGCACCAAGCAGCCGTCAGGGTTCAGGAAACGGCTCGCCATGCAAGTGAATGCCATGCGAGGCTCAGCAGGTGGCGCCAAAGCAAAGACTCACCAGGTGGCGCCAAAGCTGATGAAGCCCACGCTGGACAGCACGTCGTTGAGCGTGTGGAACGTGCCGCCTCTGGTCTTCAAGTAGACATTGAGCTTGGTGAACTCTAGCTGGATGTCGTTGATGTCGTGGAGGAACAGGACCAAAATCCCGATGTTATGGTACCTGATTTGGGTAAAAGCAAGTTAGCTGGAAGGACTGAGTTACCACTGTCCATCTATCACAAGGCTGTCAAACTCAGTCACTGATAGTCACCGATGCAGGCCAATCAAAGCTTATTTAGTTCATTGGAATAAGTTAATTAAAATGAACATCCTTCCAAAATTCTTACATTTATTTCAGTGTATTCTATATTTCTGCACGAAAGCCTTCTTTAAAAAGCCAAATAGACTTAATGCATCATTTATTTGGAATGGTAAAAAAACCTAGAATCCAGAAATCAATCTTACAAAAGCCTAAAGTACAGGGCCTGGTTTAACAACTGAATTCCGCTCTACAAAAAGCACAACTAAATAGCACACCTTACTCTTTTCTCTTGGCAAGGCATCTCATTCTCTTAAATTGGAAGACCCCCCCCCCCCCCCCTTGATAGGTGGATCTGTGACATGTCTGTTTTTAAGATCGAAAGATGCGATACACGCTGAATAGAACTGATGCGGTATGGCAGCCCTTTATTTCATATGTGGAGCATCTGGCAGGGCCTCTCAGCCCTGGGTGACCGATACTGGGTGGTAAATATTTAGTTAACTACTCTAAGGATTGTTTTTTTTCTTTTCAATTATATCAACGAGGCGGTCCTGCGAGTTAGCGTCCCGTGACATTTAAGGCACGTTTGCCAGGACATTCAGGCTAAGAAATAACTAAAGCTTATCGCTATTGTTATTTCGCAGTCATATTTTATCATTTTTATTTATGTATTTATTTTTACAATATGTAAATAAGCATCTCTTATGTTTTTACACTAAGAAAATCAAATAATTGCTTCAGTTCAACTAAAACCGGGCTTTTAAAGTGAACCAGATCACAATTAAAGCTTGTGTCACTTCATTTGTCCATGTAACCATTATTACTAATTTTATTATTTTTTTTCTGTGAAGAAATAGTATTGGGCTTTTTCCAGTTGACCTAACAAGCTGAAAGGAGCCAGATCGGCACCTACTGTAGCGGAGTCGGGCATACTTCTGTCAGTAAATCGTTTTCCCTCGTATGGTCAAGCATTAACCGTAGCTCAACTTAGCTGGACATGTAAACGTACTGACTGACTTTGGTTTACATCTGTTCCTAATTGTGTTTGTGGTTTTAATAATAAACCATTTCAGAATAAATTCACATTTTTCCCGCTGAACTGGAATCGTACCGAAGTGTGAACCCAAAACCGATTTGTAGTGAACCGTGAATTTTGTGTGTCGTTACACCCACTGTTCCCAGTCTGTTCTCAACAAGGTATCATAATCATTTCATGGGCCGTGAAGAACTGTGATCGACCGTGAGCATCTTCTGAAAATCCTGAAAGACCGATGAGGACCAGTGTCTCCAACACTTGGCGTAACCCCATTCGATAGGCTGCCAAGGCAGCCGAGTCACCTGAAAGCGTAGGAGAAGGAGATCAGGGCCAGAGTAATGATGTGGTGCACAATCATTACAACGGAGTCCTTCCTCCAGGCGTCCATGTAGAACGTGGCGTATATGGAATGAGCGTAGAAGCTGCCCTGGATGAGGTAGGCGATGGCGATGTCTGTGGGCACCAGCATGCCTCTCGTCCAGCCTGATTGGGGACACAGAGGGAGGGTTTATCGGGCCCGAGTGGTGAGACAGACATCTGATAAACCCTCCTGTCAATAGTACTGAGGAAAGGAGCTGCAGGACCCTAAGGAGATGCACCGTGAAGAGCCACCCAGAGCATCTAACCCCGTCATTTGTCGCCAGAGGTGGTAACTTTGTGAGCCCTTCAGCTTTCCCGCTTCCAGGCCTCCTTGTTTTGGAACAAAACCCAGGTTTCTGAGGAATAGAAACGAGGAACAGAACTACGTGGGTGTAAGAAGCCCTTCTTACCATAGAACACGGAGGGCGGGTCCTGGAAGAAGGAATACTGGGTGAAGAAGAGCAGATATGTACTGTATGACCAAGACATGCAGTAGAACAGCAGCTTCCATGCACTCTCTGGCATCTTCTCAGCATCTTTGGGCAGGAGGCAACACCACTCAGCCACTGGCTGCAAGACAGAACAGACACGAGCCTAATCAGGTAGATCTGGGTTCAAAATAACAATAAACAGATTATATAGCTAGTAGTATTGCATAGGTCAGTGATTCCCAAGCTGGTCCTCCAGGACCCGCAGACAGTCTATGTTTTGTTTTTCCACACGACTGTGGTCAAAGAAGATCTGCTGTCGCTTTAGTAGTTTGAACAGTTTTGGTGGCAAAAGAATCACAAGTGAATAATGGTGCAGAATATATATATATATATATAATTTAAACTAGTAAATACAGATGAAAAACATATGGCAAGGAAAATCTTTAATTAGGCTACTAGAAAAATACATAAAGTACTGTTCCACCTTCCACATACTGTTCCTCTTCTTTTAAGTGTTTTTGAGGCATCTGCAGTTTAACCTGAATCTCTTCCAGAATTACTGTAGGATACGCAAGTGGCGAATGCTTAAAATGCCCCACAATGTTTCTCCCACTGGTAACAGCGTCACTTACACTCTCGTGTATCACGAGGTTCAGCGAGTGTGCGAAATAGCCCAAGCTACTCCCAAATCATACATCGCTTTTTTCATATTCCTGGCGTACAACCCACAGGTGGATTCTCCGCTGGCGCTACTCCCGCACCTGAAAACTTTGTTTTCACAAAAGCCGCAAATCGCTGTGTTACTAGACGCTGTTAAAAGTGTAAAATACTTCCACGTCGTCACCCTCTTATCTGATATTCTTACGCTCCACGCACTGCAAAGGTTATGCGCATGACATCACAGCAGGCGGAAGTCACTGTACTTACACCCACAGAGTGGCAAACAGACTGAGCTGCAGCCTTAGTGTTCAGCTTGAAAAACAGCTATCGGTGATGGCATCTCTGCACAAATACAGGAACTGTGTTATCTGCACAGGGTGCAAATGACCCCACAGACAAAGACACTGTAAAATGAGAAATCCTACAGCGACATTATCTTTCAAAATATCTGTCTATCAGCCTCGGTCCAAACCTTCAAAGGTCAACAGAAATATACACAGAGCTCTGGGTGGTCTGCTGGATCACACGGAGCGTTTCACAGTCAGAGGGGGACACTGGACTGGGTCCGACCTTGCAGAAGGGTCTGCCTGTCATCAGATAGCCCCCAGGTCCCTGCAGAAGCACCAGGAGGCTTGGCAGGTCTTGGGGAGACACACAGCTCATGTGAACCATACAACCCTCTCTGTTCCTACAGCGCTATCCGCTCCTCCTCAGACTCAGGTTTTTCTTGTCTGCTTGCTTGCCGCCTTGAAGGGGCCCTGGTCGCATTTCCGCTAAAGCAGCCACTGGCAGCAACTGACCACAAGAAGTCATGCGATCGCACGACATCATCGGGGACAACATAATGCCAGCTGGGGGGGGGACTGTGACTGCACACAATATGGCTGCTGAATTAAAATTTAATAACAGCGGCTTAACCTAATAAAACATATTTCCAGCGCTATTGTCTTCGTTCAAAAATTCCCTTTCAAATTTTCACTTTCTTTTAAGAAAGAATTTATATTAAATAAATTAAAGTAAATTCTTTGTTTATAAAAAAAAGGTCCTTTTAGATAGACCTGGTGTATTGCAGTTAACATAATCCACATAAAATCTGAAGGAAGATTATACACCTAATTCTCTTCTAATTTAATATTTATTATTCAGTTACCACACCTATAGTTAAGATGCATTTCTTTTCTTACAAACCACTGTTTTCCAACCATAAGTGCTTTTTAAACATATAAAGTAAATTTCATGAATTTGATTTTTGAATTTCCTATTTTCCAGGATGTTTATTAAGAGATTAATTAAATTATTCAATCCATCCATCTTTCAATCACTTATCTTGTACAGGGATCCTGAAGCTCATCCTCAGAAGCACAGGGTATAGGACAGGGCACGTTTGTATTCATATCTTTGTGGGGACCGTCCATTCATTTCTATGGGCATGACCCTAATCCCAGCTATGATGACCTTAACCCCTAACCATCCCTAACCTTAACCATAAGTAACCAAACATAATACATTTTTAGTTTTTGATGGTAGTAACAGATTTTTATAAAAGATAATAACAGGTTTTAAATATGTATATCGGTTCCGCTAACCGGATGGGCTGCAGAAGGAGCCCAGTGGAAACACACAGAGGTGCGGCGGACAAACTCGCCAGCCTTCAAGGCGACGCCCATAACAACATAAAACAACAACGATGCTATAAACAGGAATGAGAAGCTGCGGCACTCGCCTCTGACGTTTCAAGTTATTCAAGTGTGAACCCGGCGCATTAAACATCACACTCGATTCTTCGGGGCTCGATTTCGGCTTACTGGCGCCGTGTCGCGGTGGAGGTTTACCGGGCGGTGACATGAAAACGAGGAGATGGCCCTCTTTGCGCTGCTTGTGGCGCGACTGTGCGGCTGAGCCCGTGCGCCCCTCAGGTGCCCCTGCATCTGCTTCCCGCCAGTCAGTCAGCCGCGGAGCACGTGCGATTTGCATGAAACAAATCAGACCCTGAGGATGTTCTCTAGAGAGGCCTGTTCTTATCAGGACAGTACGACTGCTTTAATGTAAATAAGTAAGAGTCGGTACGCAAAAACAGTGATGAGCCCTTGAGATCCGGGAGATACGACGTACTATTGTTAATAATTTCACTAAGATTCTCAGAGAGAATTTGCACAATTCATTCACCGCCAGTTAAAGGACCACGAACCCCTCCCACCCCATATCCAGAAATCCTTTTCACTACAGGAGGACATGCATAATTCAGCTATGATATTTACTACAGCGATTTGATGCCGTATGGATGCACTCATCAAAAAAAGAAGCCAAAAATTAGTTTTAGCGCTGGTGCCAACAGAGAACATGAAAAAGAAAGAGCAGGAGCAAGAGCAGAGCATTCAGTTCAGTGAAAGAGGCTACTCCAGTTCATAGTCCCACTTTCTCTGAGGGAAAAGCCCTTCACAAAGAACGGCTGGTCGCCATAGTAACAGATTGAGGATAATAGGCCACGTTGCCAAATGACAACAACGTACTAAAGGCACTTTGCTCTCAGGAACCAGCTGCTCCCTGGCTGCATCTCCATGTTCTTAGTGCTCTTCTCTAACTTTCTTCCTCTCTGGGTCTCAAAGCGCCTTTCAAAAGACTGTTACACAAGATGGCTAAATGGGAGGGAGGGGGGGGGGGCGTATGCAGAGACAGCTGCTTCATTGCTGTCCAGGGCTGCTGATCATTAAACTCAAAACAGAAGAAGAGTTACCTTTGAACTCTTAACTGCATCATAGGTATATTCTAACTTATAAATAATAAGTTGTTTGTATTTCCTGAAAGAGTAGACACTGCGAGGTGTAACATGTATGCCGGTAAGATTTCCCAAGCCAAAACCAAATCCGGCTCAATGCACTTACAACAATTATAGTCATTAAAATGCAATTTCAATTCTTGCTCCTGCAGTCTTTTCAGGGCAAACTCAACATCATCTTCCTCTTTGAGTGTGTCCGTTTGCAGCAGATTCATTTACAGTAAAATATTTCTACCCTGCAACCAAGTCCATGATTTCATAAAAGGGCTTTGCACAGATTTCAGTCATTTTCTTGAATACTTGCAGTTCAGTTTCACTCTTAAAAACCTGATTAATAATCACACTTATTTAATTCCCAGCCTCCACCCATATGATCAGGGCACTTAATTATATACGATTGTGTCTCAGCGGTTTGATTATAGACCTTCTTTAGTCAAAATGAAAAATATAATCATTAAATAAAGTCTTATGCTCTACAGATGTTTGAGAGATATAATTTAATGTTGAAAGGGGTGAGGCTTTCAGAAGAGAGTTTTTTCTACCAACGTCATTTATTTCGCTCCGTCTATTTATACCCTCACGGTGGAAAGGCAAGTGAAAAATATTCATTAACCAAATGAGTCCTTTACCTCAGAGCATCAGTGATCTTTCCAAATAACAGTTTACTGTCACTGACGTGTGTGTGGTTTTGGGGGATGAGGTTGATCTGTCGGTTTGTTTTCATGCTTGCTCAGACAGTAGCTCTAACTGTGCCGCCAAAAACAACGGGGGGAAAATAAATTAGAGTTTAAGATGGTCTTCAGATAAGGATGCTTGTGTTTTAGATGGAGGGTACCAGCTGGTAAATTATAACATCACTTCCTCTGAATAAAACATAGATTATTTTCTTGCCACCTATGAAATAGTACGTTGAATACTTGCTACCTGTAGCATAGCATTTGTTCTAAAAAGGCTGAGCTGTATAAACAAGCCCTTTTCTGTTATCTTTCCCAGTACTTAAATGTTCCAAACCCAGAAACAGCGTTTAACCAACACCTCACTTTTCACGAAAGGATTATTTTTCCATCCATCCATCTTCCGTAACCACTTATCCAGGACAGCGTGTGTTTGGTTTTTTTATTCTTATTGTTTGTTTGCACAACATTAAATACAATCCCACGGTCTGCCAGTAGCTGTTTATCCCAAAGTTATTAATCCATTTTCTGACGATGCCCAAATTTACAGTTGACCAAACCACAAAACCAAAAGCTTGCCCTCTATTTGGGCAAAACCAGGACTTTTCAACTTTTCCTCAACTGACCTGTAACAGTCAGTCCATTACAATGTGATTTGTTTTTTAGCATACAGTAGGCGGACAATGTCATGTATTTTTAGCAGAGGTGAAAAATAATAATAATAATCCACACCAAGACTATGTTTCAACCAACCAGCTGAGCATACAGAATTACAGTCAGAGAGTACTCAGCTGGTTGGTTGCAACAAACTCTTCCTCTGGATTTTTATTTTCTGAACCTGAACTGGTCACCTCTGTTTTTGTTTATAGCTAAGATATAGACAACAGCACTTTTTCCATATTTATAGTGAATACTAGCCATGAGTAAGCCACTTGGTCTTATTACCTTTTCAAAGGCATTTGTACCTTGCTTTGGTTTAGATATAATACTTTTGCTGATCTGGTGTAGGCTTACTACAACACGGTGTCTTGGCATTGACCCATATTGTAACTTCCTCATCGGGTCGGGTGAAGTGTTCTCTACTAGACAGAACAGTTGCATTTCAGAAAGTAATTGAGGTTTTGAACCATATAATTTAATTTGATGGATGAAGGCTGGTGACTATGGTGGGGGCTGTGTGTGCTTACTGATGTGCTGTTGATTGCTAAGAAATTGCAAAACACTAATCCAGCCCAGTTTCCCAAGGGTACCTGGCAACCCACAGGCAAATTATATGTGAGTGTTATGAAATACACATAATGGTCAACTGTTATGGTTATGCTAATGGTTTGGAGGTGTAAATGTAGGACACAAGAGTGCTTATTTTGCATAGAATCATAATGGCATTGTAAACTATTTGCAATCACATTAGAATAATCTACCAAGGGCTTCTTTCTACTGTTTGACATACATGTGGTTTTAAAATTATCTTTTACCTGATTTATGTGCATTTTGGCTCAAAGTTAATTAATCTGTTTTGTTAAGAATTTAAAGTAATATCTAAAGTGAAACAATTAAAATAAATAGCCTGAGTCATATTGCTAGATAGATACGTATGAGAACGCTACAAAATAAAGAATATATAGGCTTGACTCTTTATGAATCTGGACTCAATCAAAGAAACGTCCTGCTTCACAAGTTTTCACATAATGGGAAACACACTTCTGCAGGGTAATAAGGCTTGTATCGATTGTCAAACAAATGCTAGGGAAGCTGCTATTTTGTTTCACCATTTAATATTTATTCTTCACATATAAAAAGTTACTAAAAGTTGTTCTCTCTGCTTATACAATCTGGTACAATAGCAAGTGTCTATTTCTGTGTGTGCAGCTTTGTTAAAGGCACACAGTGGTGATCTGAACAGAAATCAATAAAAGTGGGAGCCTCTTACTAAGAAAGAGCGTGTTTCTCAGCACTGGGGCAGGGAATATTACTGACATTTAAGGAGCCCCACAACTGAAGTCAGTATAGATTAAGTTTATTCATATTTTTTTTTTTAAAAGTTGAAAGAACGAATATGATTTAAGGGTTGTGAAAATACCCTGCGATGGTTTGGTGCCCTGTTCTGGGATATTCCCTGCCTTGTGACCTATTGGCAGAGGACAGTCCAGATCCCTGCGACCCTAAATAGGACAAGCGGATATAGAAAATGGATGGCTTCGAAAACACAACGAATAATCAATCAGCAATCAAGTTGCCTTGAAAAGATGAACGTATAACACAAACCCATGTTAGTAACACTTTACATAAAAGTGTTATTATAGTGCATTATAGATGAGAGCTTCATAGAGACTCATAACACATATTAAGCATGGCTACAGTGTCTTATGCCTTTTTATAAATAGTTACAGCAGTGTCTATAATACTTTATGCATGCAATATAATGGATTATGAAGGTATCTATAATGCATTATAGATGAGTGCTTTAAGTAAAGTATTACCCACCTGTTTTTTCCCCCAGGATTCTGGCTGCTTCCTGAAAATAAATGAAGGGAAACCCATCTTTGTTTTTGTAGTATTACTATGTTTATTCAAATTAACTCTATTCCTAAAGACTATTCCCTAAGGTAATGGACAAAAATTGACATGTTGTAGAGTCATGTTTTGCATTTTAAGATAATAAAGGGGAATTCGTGAAGCCTGCTTTGAGGTACTACCCAAGCAGAGTATTTTTGGGTCTCCTTTTACTCTGTTGATTATGCCCTGATTATCTGTGAACATTTTCTCCCCATATAGATGTTTGCATGAGTCATAATTGTAGACTCTGACATTGTTGTCATGCTGGTGTGGGTGTTACTCTCACAGTGATTAGGGGCTCTACAGCAAACATAGATTGGAATGGACTGTTTTAAAAACAACACTGTGTAAGAGGAACCACATTTAAAAACAAGAAACTTTTTTAAGAATTTTGTGAGTGCAGTGTTTCAATATAGCACAGCTTAAGAACTTTGTGGTTGATCTCATAGTTGCTTGGTTTGTTTAATTATCATCAGTTTCCCTTTAGTGGTTTTAAGAGCATGGCAAGATGTTTCCCTATGAGGGGAAAAAAAAACGTAATACAAATGTCTATTACCAGGGCATGTGTTACAGAAGAAGAATGAAAGCAACAACTAGTTGTATTGGTCTTCGACAGTATGTACCATTGAATGCAAAGTTGGGCAAATATTGTAGCTCTGTCATGATACCAAACTTTGTCAACTTTTGCGCTTATGCTGTTTTACGGTTCTACTTCTGTGGTCAATGTTGCTTTCGTGAGGCAGAAACAACATTAGCTTATGTGCACCAATGTAGTTGAAATTGGTGCAAAACTCATCCATCCATTGTGCATGCAAATTTAATTCAGAGAAATGTTATTTTCATGCTCGGGTGTTTTAAAAGTGTTTCTGTATAGCTTAATTTGTTTCGGAGGTATGCTAGGGATGGACGGCTTTAATTCATATTTCCTGTGACATTTGTGCCACAGTCTGAAGAGATACTTCACATCAGATAACAGGGCAGGCGCAAAAATTCAAACAGAAAGCAGTTTAATTTGCAGAGAATTACATAATGTTGGTATTGTATGTCCCAGCATGCCCCGTGTGCAATTGTAAATAGCCCTTGTTGTGTTGTTGTTGTTAATGTTAATGGTTACATTTCCATACTTTCGCGTGCGTGTTTGCCCGTGTCTTGTGTGTACTCTGTCCAATCCTCGCATATATTTCATTTGTGCAAATTCGCCACCACATGTGCATCTTACAGTTTAGTGTCTGACAACCTTGTGTTTCCTCTGTCTAACTGGTTCAGTGCTCGTTGGGTGCCTTTTAAGGACTGTGAATAAAGAGCGTATTCTCCCCGTAAAGCAAGTCTCCTTGTCGTTCTCTGCTCCCGTGATGCCTCGGTCCACCTGATGCTATACTGGTGTCAGAAGTGGGATCCTGGAAATGATGCTGTTGGCGCAGTTGGAGAGGGCGCTGATCACCATCATCCGGCAAGCTCGAACCTCGAGGTGGCAGAGAAGCGATGGCACCCCAGAAGAGATACTCGCACGAGAGCCTCCCGCAGACGATCAGGGGACGCTGGGGAAAGAGAGGCGGTCTCTGCTCCATCCAGGACACACCGGACCCACGCAGCGCGGAGACGAAGTCGGCAACCAAGGACAGTGGGCACCACAGAGGACTCCAGCCGCTCACGTTGCCGTCAAGAGCTCCCCACTCGTCAGTGACGAGAGGCTGCGGCGCGATTCTGGTTGCAAGCACGACCAGCAGAGGCGAAGCAGCCGGCGGAGGCTGTTTTGTTGGCGCAGGAAGAGGCGTGCCGCAGCTGAGAGGCCCAGCTCACTAAACAGCGTTGCAAGCTTGACGAGCAGCAGGAGTAGGACAATCAACACCAGGTGCGGCTGCGGGAGTCTATGGGGCAAGAGTGGCAGGAGCTGGAGCGGCTGTGCCGTGAGCTGGCCAGTTGGACGCAGGAGTGCGACTGCCAGGCATGCCTGGCTGAGGCAGCAGAGGCGGCGTTACGGGGCCACAAAGCAGCGCTGCTCAGCCGGGAGGCGGCATGTCGTGGCTTAGAGGACCAGCTAGCCGAGAAACACCACGGGCTGCAAGAAGCGGAGGTTGCGCTGCATGGCCAAGAGGAGGTGTGCCGTGCACTGGAGGCCCAGCTAGCCCAGGGGCACGGCAAGCTGGCAGGCCATCCGAAGCGGGACGAGCGGCTGCATGGGCCTCTCGAGTGGAGGTTGCTGTGCTGGGCCGCCCAACCCTGTGACCCAGGAGGACCAGCCTGCCCCTCCACATCTGGGCCCTCCTAAGCGGGGTAGGAAGAAGAGCCAGGGCCAGGAGTGGGTCGCATCACCGGAAGTCTCCAGCAGCCCCTTGTACTCGGTGTCCCTGGAGAAGACAGCCTGGCTGTTGGAGTAGATGGGTGTGGACTCCCTGGAAGCTGCGTTAGGTCCCCTTAAGGTGCAGAAGAAGGGCTGACGCTGGCAGGGATCTGACATGACAGCGCTGGCCAGCAGCTAGCCACGCCAGCGCTTGGGGAGTTACCTTCCTCGTCATCGGAAGCGAAGCACCATCGGCTGCCAGAGGACGCACCGTCGGAACTGAGGTGGGGACTGGGGGTGGTGGTGGCTGGGACGGTCCAGCTCTGAGGAGGGGGCAGTGTAGCATCAGTGGGGCGCAAGTCCCAGCATGCCCTGCAGGCAATTGTAAATAGCCCTTGTTGTGCTGTTGTTAATGTTAATGGTTACATTTCCCTATTGTTGCGTGTGTGTTTGCCCATGTCTTGTGTGTACCCTGTCAAATCCTGGCGAATATTTAGTTTGTATAAATCTCCCACCGTGTGTGCATCTTACAGTTCAGTGTCTGATAACCTTGTGTTTCCTGTGTCTAATTGGTTCAGTGATTGTTGGGTGCCTGATGTAGTCCTTTTAAGGATTGAGAATTTAGAGTGTGTTCTCCCCGGCAAGCGAGTCTCTGTGTCTTTCTCTCCTCCCACAATGCCTTGGTCTACCCGATGTCACAGTACATTGCAGAAACATAAAACTAATAAAGAACCAATCTTTCAATAAATGAGGGAATACAATTATGAGTTAATAAATCACAATTTAAATGTAGCAATAAATGTCAGTCAAAAGTTAATTCACACATTCAATAATAAATACAGTGTAGCCATAACATTAATTTATCCATCTGTTATTAATGTATCACATTTCATTTTTTCTTATTTGTGCACTCTCTAGGACAGGAACAGGAAGAGAGATGAAAAAATAATTTGGTACCATACTCATTGTTTTAAAAATTATCTTTATTACAAACAGCATAAAAGGCATTTTCACCTGGTCCATAGGTGAATTTCTTCATGTGACCCAGGACAGGGGCGCAATCACATGCAATCATTACCTCTTTTCATGCATTTAAAAAAGATACCAGCTGCTCCTGATTCCTCAGCTCTCCCTTCCCGCCTGAATTCCTTCTCATGTGAGCATTAGTAATAAATTTCCTGTCCCACAGACATGCATCACAGAAGTGAAAGTCGATTTAAAAATATGTATGTGTGTGTGTGTGTGTACATATATATATGTATGTACGTTCGCTATGTTGCCAAACATATTGGGACACCCCTCAAAATCATTGAATTCAGGTGTTCCAATCGTTTCCATAGCCACAGGTGTATAAAATCAAACACCTAGGCATGCAGACTGCTTCTACAAACATTTGCGAAAGAGGGTCACTCTCAGGAGCTCAGTGAATTTGAGTGTGGTACCGTGATAGGATGCCACCTGTGCAATAAGTCCATTCGTGAAATTTCCTCACTACTAAATATTCCACGGACAACTGTGGTTTTATTACAAAATGTAAGCAATTGGGAACAACAGCAACTCAGCCACGAAGTGGTAGGCTGCGTAAAATCACGGAGCAGACACAAGGCATGCTGAGGCGTACAGTGTGGAGAAGTGTAGGTGTGAAGTGCACAGCTTGGTGCACAGCTTGGACAGTTCATAATAGGCTTCTAGAAGCATGACAAGTCCTGTAAAGCAAGGAAAGAAGCCCTTCATGAATGAGAAACAGAGAACCAGACTGCTGTTTGCAAAAAATATATTATTCATAGATGCAGACACATACATTGGGAAATGAGTGACACAAAAAGAATGTTCTTATGAGTGTGTGCGTGTGGCAAGGCCATAATTGAAAGGTTGCTGGTTCAAATCCATGACCAGCAAGGTACCACTGTGGTACCTTGAGCAAATGGAAAGTGGACTGCATTTATATAGCACTTTTCTACTCCTGCAAGTACTCAAAGTGCTTTACAACTCCTTCAAGTACTCAAAGCATTGTATTCACCCATCCACACATAGGTGGTGAAGGCTGCCATGCAAGGTGTTAACCTACAGTACACATTGGGAGCAATTCATGGTTCAGTGTCTTGCTCAAGGACACTTTGATGGGGTCAGGAGGAACCAGGTCTTGAACCTGCAACCCTCAGGTTGACAAACAATAGCACTACCACGCTGCTCCCTGGATACTAAATAATAGCTGCCCACTGTCATATATAGGTTAAATGCAGAGGACACATTTCAATGTTGTGCACTGTGTGCTGTGGTGTGTCAACAATGACAATTAATCATTTTCATTTCATGTGTAGGTGTGTGTGTGTGTGTGTGTGGGGGGGGGGGGGGGTTGCATAGATCATGTTTGGGGACCAAAATGTCCCCAAAGTGTGGTAAAGCTCGAAACTTCCTTACTTTTGGGGACATTTTTTCAGGGAATAAGATACTTTTGACCAACTTGTAAGTTAAAAAAAATTAATGTTATTTTTAATCTATACAATAAAAATTAAAACTGACTTTTTGCAAGGCTTTTTTAGTTTGTATACATAACCAAAATCAACCATTCGCGTAACTTTGCATTTTGTTTTTATTTTATTAAAACTAAAGAAAATAAAATCTAACACCAAACAAAACATTTTTAACTGCCTCATGTAAGAAAAGACAAAAAACAAAACAAAACAAACTGTACCAGCATTAAAGAACAATAAGTGCAAAAGTTTGAGTGCTTTTCACTTTTTCTGCTTTTTGGCAGTGTAACCATAGTGAAGCATAGCTACACTGTATACCATTTCATGATTCACTATGTTTTCTATGGAACTAGCTTCAGGCAGGGTAACTAGCTAGTCATGGTGCATAACGGGCTCAAAATAATGTTACATAACCCTTGTTAGTGGACTAACAAATATATAAACAATACAGTATGTCACAATTCAGAACTCCCCTGCTCATAGACGATGCAATCCTAACCCTGCCACAGTGAATGACTTCAAAAGGGTTTTGAATTTAAATATAACATGCTATTTATTTTTATTTTTTTTTAAGAAATTGGGTTAATGATAGTTATTTGTTCGTGGCTGCACTAAATCGTCAAACGGCTGTTACACAAAATTCATGTAGCCTAGCGTCAGTCAAAAAAATAGCTGTATCCAAATTCAGGGGCTGGATCCCTCAAAGTCTTTGTAGGCTGCATTCTTTGAAGGTCGAACAGAAAACATTGTCAAATGGGGCAGTCTGGCTGTCACCAACTGTGCCCACCCTTATTCTTGAGTCACAAAGTGCAACTCCTACCACATAACCGGGACAATGAATCTTGGAATATGTTTGTTTGCGAAGGATGCATTGGGTGGATCTTTGGCGACTGCAAAAGGAGGACGCATGTCTAGGAGTTTCCAAATGGGTCAGCCATGCCACGCCACTGTTCTGATGATGACGATTAGTAGTAGTAGCAGTAATAATAATAATAATAATAATAATAATTAATGATAAAAATAACACACATTCCTATTAGACCTATTAGGCATTTGAGAATATGGCGCAATGAAAAATATAGGCTATTGTAAAGCGTTTACAAAGAGAGATGTGGCTTTTTAATTGTGAATCAACTTAATTCACGTGCCATTAAGGCACATGCACCAAAAGTCAGAAAACAGCACGTCTACCTACAACATAATTTAGGTCCTGTTATATTTGTGATGTGGGAAATGAGGACAGAACCAAGGAATCGAGGCAGGAAAACGCTATTTGCTTATAAATGTGGAATTTGTGGATATTCCGCTGATTGTTTGGCCACGAGCACCAGTGCTAACTTGGAAGGTATGCGGAAGTGTGAGAAAAAAAATTGCTCCTCTTTGTTCCTTGGAAAACGAAAGATCGATCTGCTGGCCAGATTTAATAATGAAATATAAATACGTAGACGGTCGAGTAAATAAAATACTGTGGTGCTCGAGTGGCGAAGACATCATGATTTGAACAGCAAAGCTCGATATTTAGTCGGGTATTTTATTGTGCAATCCTTAAAAAGATGGCAGTAAAATAAGCAAGTGAGGGGTGAAAAGAAAGTAGGAATAAACTCGCTTACATACACACAGAATGTGAAGAAAAACAGCATTGAAAGATACAAAAGTGTGTGTCATACCCTGAAAAGTATAAGACTTTTCTCAACTTAAAGGCTATTTTTTTCAGTTCACTTGCTTATACAAAAAATATCAGAATAAATCCTAAAATCAGACTTCGTAAAAAAATAAATAACACGGATTTCCTAGGGCCCCGCGCAACACCACAAACAAATGATCAAGCTGGCTGAGAATTATGTACAGTACTGTGATTACGATATCCAAGTAGATTGTGTACCTATACAAATCAGCCACCTACCACCTGATAGTGTGATCTGAAGTCTGTAGCGGCCACTTTTTTTTGTCTTCAGATACTGGTTGATCTCATACTGTATATAGCCTCTCTGGAATCCAATCGATAGAAATCCATCATAGCGATGGGGAACTTTAATCCCTGTATTTTTCTTTCCCCCCAAATGACTTTTAATATACATATACCACTTAATACCAATATGTTAGGGTTCATGGATCAGGAGAATGTCAGGAGGCTATTGGTGTTATTCGTTTAAATTACTGAAACACGTTACATTGCATATGAAGTGCCGAAAACCAAACAATACTGTAGATATACCATTTACCTGGCTGGCAAATCTGTCTCATTCAGTCCAAGTGTCCAATTATTAATTGTTCTTTTTCATGACAAGGCTATAAAAGTTCATATTGTGTACCTTAAGGGTATTTCACTTCGATAAATAGTACATCTGTAACAATTATTCATTAAGGGTCACAGGCTTTTCTTTGCACGTGTCCAGAAATGAGGATGGGTCCCATAAAAAATCTTGCATTGAAACTTATCCCACTGATTCAAAAATGAATTGATTAAGGAATTAACAAACAGATAAGGCCTCAGTCATGACAAGACTCTGGAGGCTCAGTGGAACAAGTTTGTATCACGGTAGACAAATATGAACTTGAATTCCAGACAAACTACTAGGCCTTCTGCCCAGTAATCACTGCGTTGGATAGATACTGTAGGACACCACATGGGAAAGGGGTTGCTGATTGGATGGAAGGTTCCGAAATAAGTTATGCTGTGAGAGGACTCAAGCACGGATGGTAGACGGAGCCGGGGAAAACAAAACCAGGACAAAGAACTAGCGGATTAAAAAAGATGACAAAACTGGAAGCATAAACAATGACTGGATCATAGGCCTAATCATGCAATAAGTAATGCTGCTGGCAGTGGGCCGTGAAAAAGTGAGAACTCATTGCTGTGCTTCTTGGGCCACTGCTGCATTTTTTCTGCATTAAACAGCTGATATCATATTCCCTTCATTTACCAGCTCAGCGCTGAATAATGCAAATGCAAAAGAAAGGATAAAAGAAAACTGCAATGGATGCACAGGAGTTCGAATGCAGTCTGACAAAGGGGGAGGATCGCCAGTGAACCGTGCATCACTGGATGCAGTGCGGGTGGCATGGAGCCGCGCTCGCTGCAGATTTCCATCTAGAGAGCGGTACATCTGGGGTATTTTTAGCACCGTGACACCTCGACCCCCAGGGCATTATAAGGTGGCGAAAGCGCTCTCTGCTCTAACGCCCAGCTCAGATTCACAGGTCAGAGAGTAAGGAGTTTGTTTTCTCTTCAGCCTGAAACTGAAATCCATGGAGAATAGACGGCACGCCGGTTCGGTACCGCTCCCTATTCCCCTCCATTACACCTAAATAAGGGAATAACCGGCAGGTGAAACTAGAGTCCTTGCCTCAATTTCAGATAACAGATGTAATTCCTTGCAAGACACTTCCATGTACTTGAGAAACATTCTAGATATGTCAGCACAGAAAAGATGCAGCAAATATTAACAGTAAACTAATAATGTAAGATTCCCAATACTATAAAGGTGTTTATGTTCATTTTTATATCACTCGCTCATGTATAGCTGCAACAGTTCAGCATCACACATCTGATATATATGATATGTATCTTGCTGCATCATTCATAAACATGGTGGTCTCACACCTTGGAGGTTGTGGGTCTGACTCCAAAGCACAGCTCTGTGTGTGTGGAATTTATATCCACTTCCTTTGCGTTCTCTGGTTCTCTCTCACAGTCCAAAGACAGGTATATGATTGGTATATGATTCTGTACCATGTAATGGACAGGCTGCCCATCCAGTGTGTCCCCTACCTTGTGCCCTGTGTTTCCTCAGACAGGCGTCAGACTCACGGTGACCTGGAAATGGAAGCGGTTACAGAAAATGGATGGATGGACTTGATTATTTTAAAATTTTTCTTCATTGACCTAGATTAGCATTCAAGCTCATAAACATTCATTTGCAGCCTTCAGAATAATAAGTACATAACATCCTCGAGCACAAGATTATATAGAAAATGAACTATAATATGCAGAGAAAAACAAAGGAAAAGTATTCTAATTAGCAGCACCACATATTTAAATTAATATTATTGACTTTTGAGCAACACCATAAATGTCAAGAATCACAATATTTTTCAAATAAACAAAAAAAACAAATAAATAAATGCAGGAAGAGCATTTCCTCACTGTGGCTTCAGAAAGAGTATCATTGATTGTTGGTGTCTGGTAAATTGTGTGTATTTCAGGTGCTTTTAATAATTTTGATAGAGGGGTTGAAGCTTCAGCTCTTATAGCACGGTTGTGTAATTTGTGTTGTTTTTCTACTGCATGGAAATATTTGTCTATAATACCAGGAGTGCTGGTAGGAATGCATTACTGTAATTGGTTAATGTAATTAGTTACATTACTTATAGCGGTACCGAGTAATGTAACTAATTTCCTTTTTCAAAATAAATACCACAATTAAAAGTACTGAAATTTAAATGGGTTTGTTACTTGTTACTTTTGTCTTCATGGAAAAATGCAGCTCATTGGTCTAATATACTGTTTATGATCTAACATCATTTGACCTTACGGTGGCGCAATGAATGGGTGACAGATAAAATCTGATAATCGTTTTGTCTTGCACTGTACAACAGCAGCAACATTAAAATAATATAACTACCCAGACAGCACACATGCATTGGCTCAATGTCTCCATAATGCTTGAAAATCCATTGGCAAAGCATCTCTATGTCACAGTGACATCCCTACTGAATATTGATAAATTCATTCAGTGTATTTCAATGTATTTGAATAGCAACAGGATGTTAATGAGTTGTAGGCGATGTTCAGCCTACTGTTTCTAAATGGAACACAATCATTTAACGTTGTACTGATCTTAAACCAAGACATCTGATTGGTTTGTCCAGTCTAACTTTAGTTGCTGCATGGCACCATTGAAGCCGACATTAGACATTGGTACAAATGACCAAATGTTTGGCTATAGCAGCCCCACCATGAATATTGACCCTCTGGAGCTTCCAATGATCAGTCTTGGTGGAAACAGAAGAGTTGAGGTACACATTTAATTCTGCAGTGAGTTGGGCAGCTGTAGTTTTATGTTTTTTGGATACAATCCAGGTTAGTACCCAGACGTTCCTTCCAGACAGCTTCCTCTGGTGTCCACAGTTACTTGTGTCTATGTAGTCCGTCCTTCATGGTGCTATGCCGACGTTACCCTGGATACCTTAGCTTTCGATGCACCACAGAGACTCGCTGTCCTGGTCACAGATGCACCAGTGAGACAAGCACCAGCAATTCGCCCTCTTTCGAACTGTGATATGTCTCCAATTATGTTGTGTGGATTGCAATATTTTATGTACAGCTCTGCTGTTGCTCTGCTAATTCAACCTTCACACTCTGTTCTTACTGATGGGATGTTCAATCAGGGAAGATTGGCCACCAGGCTGCGAATATATAGGCATGAAACCTCAAACACTGTTGGGTGGTGTTTCAGTTTCATTGTCCAGCCCCGGTATTTGTGCTGTATTAATAAGAGAACTAAAGTAAAGCAAATGTTACTTTCCCTAGTAAGTATTTACTTGTAAATGTATTTACTTGTAATTGGTAAAGCAATTGAATTACTTTTGAATGAAGCTATTAACTATTAACTGTAGCTAATTAGTAATTTTCAGTAACTTGCTCAACACTGAATATTAGTGACTTAAATTTTTATGCCACAACCTGTCAACAGCAAAGAAAGGTATAGAAGATTGCCATACTCACTCCCCTCTTGGCATCGTTTATCATATTTAGTAGTGTACACAAACAGTACAGTTACAAAAAATAAACAAGAGAGTGACTATTCATTTTGGCACTAGGGTGCTACAAGAAAAGATGTATTCTTTGTGAATGTGTCAAACTTTGAAAATGCACTATATCTGCCAATAATTCCCTTCAAAATGGTGACTCATAATACTTTGCACACCCACGTACTAAACAGTTAGAAAAATGTCTGCTGTGTGGAATTAATTTTAACATTAGCGTAAATGACGTTAGATATGCATTTTGCAAACATTGCTCCGCTAAAATTTCACAGGGAGGACCAACTAATAAACATTTCAACAGAACAAATTTGATTGGTCACCTTAAGGTCAGACACTGAAGAGTACAGTATAAAGAGTTTCTGGGGAACAAATCCATTCCAATAAAGGCAGCAGTACTGCCAAACAATGTTAGTAAACTTTTCATAGCAAAATAAAATTCAGTGCAGACAGCGCGGAATCAAAAGATATTACTTGGAAAATTATGGGGTTTATCAGACTTGACGATCAGCCCAGCCTCTGTTATAAATCTTATAAATATATAGGGTGTATATAAGTATAAAATCTAGTACTGTGTCATGCCCGGCTTGTCCGATCCTCATGTGTGCTACGCCCACCTCGTTACCTCGTGTTAATTCCTGATTGTTATCAGCTGTTACTTGTTAAGTTCAGCCTGCCCTGTGTATTTAGTCTGCGTCTGAGTTCCCCAGGTCTGTCATTGACGTTGCATGTTCTTTGTCAGTATCCCTGAGAATAAACCCCGTTTGCTGTACTTCACGGCTCATTTTCCCTGCTTCACAGTCCCGACGTAACATACTATAGGACTGTTGTTGTTGAGTTTGTGTTTTCTTACCAAAAAAATAAATACTTTTTCATATTTTTGGAATGTAATTTGTTTATTTATGAATTTATTTGTGTGGAGTGTTCCTTAAACTTATTTAAGCAAAACTTACCAGACAATCGGTATTGATATCGGTGTCACTAATCGGTGAAATCAGCCATTGCTATCAGCCAGAAATTTCATTATTGGTGCATTACAAATATAACTATATTTATTTAACATGAGAACACATTATGTTAATATGCTGAATGACTGCGTCTGACACTTTCAAAGACGAGGACAAAAATAAAAATTGAAAATTTTGTAGACCAAAAAATGAGGTTAAAACCAGTTGGTGTTGTTCTGTCTCCCAGCCAATCAGAAATGCTTGTTCGTTGATGCCTCTTGCTTTATTTGCATCATATCAGACTTTATGGTACTGTGCGTTACATATTAATGCTCCCTTGAATGTCTCTCTAAAGTAATCCCTCGAAAGTATAAATTTAGCTTATACATATTTAATGATAGCTAAAACAAGAAAACAAATAAAAAGAGTAAAATACAATGCTAATTTACATAGTGGGGCATATTAGTGTTTTATGAGAAAACAAAACCTGACTTCAGGGTATTCAAATGTATGATACTTGGATCTATGAGTTATAACAGCAATAAATTTGAAATTCACATTCAGTTATTTTACCAAAGCAAGGATTCGGATATAAATTGAAAATTAAGACCAAAAAGTGGCTCAACCTCTGGTGCAGAGCGAGGATAACAGAAACGTCAGAGGACTAACCACTTGCGGGTTATAAAAGCTCACTGTGAATAGTGCACAATGCCAGCTGGCTTCCCAAGGGAGACTGTGTGGCAGATTGTATCTAAATTGTCTTCTTGCGATAGACTTATCAACTTTGTGGCTCTTCTGGGTCAAAGGTTAAGGGAGTCTGCAAGGTTATAACGTGATTTTGAGGAAGTCAAATCAAGCACCTAGCCAGGTAGTCAGGTTTACAAACATTCCTGAAAGAACGGGTCATTCTGAAGAGCTCAGTGAATTCAACCATAATACTGTCGTAGGATGCCACCTTTGCAATATGTCAGTTTGTGAAATTTCTTCTCTGCAAGATACTCCACTGTCAAGCGTAACTGTTATTGTTGCAATGTTGAAGCATTTAGAAACAACAGAAACTCAGCCACAAAGTGACAGACCATGCAAAGTAACTGAGTGCAGTTGACAAATGCTGAGGCACATACTGCGTAAATGTTGCCAACGCTCTGTAGACTCAATAACTGCAGAGTTCCAAACTTCCTCTGGCATTAACCCCAGCATGAAAACTGAGCACCAGGAGCTTCATGGAATGGGCTTCCATGGCCGAGCAGCTGCATGCAAGCCTCGCAAGCATTGGATGAAATGGTGTAAAGCACGGTGCCACTGGACTCTGGAGCAGTATTAATGTGTTCGGTGGAGTGATGAATCATTCATCTCTGTCCGTCAGTCTAATGGACAAGTCTGGGTTTGGCGGATGCCAGGAGAATGGTACCTGGCTGACTGCATTATGCCAACTGTATAGTTTGGTGCAGGAGGGATGCTGGTACTGTATGGGCTTGTTTTTCGGGGGTTGGGTCCCTTAAGCATACCAAGATATTTTGGACAATTCTATCCATCCAACTTTGTGGGAATGGTTTGAGGAAGGGCCTTTTCTGTTCCAGCATGACAGTGCACCATGCAGGGTCCATAGAGACATGGTTGGATGAGTTTTGACTGGTCTGCACAGAGCCCTGACCTCAACCCTATCAAACACCTTTGGGGTGAACTAGAACGGAGACTTCACAAATGCTCCTCTGGATGAATAGGCAAAAATTCCCACAGACACACTACAAAATCTTGTGGAATGCTTTCCTAGAATAGTAGCAGCTGTTACAGTATAGCCGCAAAGAAGGGATCAACTCCGTATTGATGCCTATGGATTTAGAATGTAATGTCATAAAAGTTCCTGTTGGCGTAATGGCCAGGTGTCCAAATACTTTTGTCCATATAGTGTATATCCACAAAGCTTCCATCTTTATATTGAAGTGCATATTTTTTCTGCGCTTACATTTGACTAATCTAATTCAACAAAAGTCTCTGATTTGTTTGCCAGGTTTTATTTTAAAAAAATCTGTTACACTGTTACTCATACTGACAACAATGTACTGTCAAAGTCAAGCTAATGCTGAAGCAAAATAGTAACTATTAGATCTTCTCCCTTCATAGTACCAATATTTCATGTCATTCATTTTTGACAATCACAATGATGACAGAAGTTAATAAACTGGACTTTTTACTGAATCTGTCACAATAGTTTTGTAATCATGGACATATGTAATCATATGCAAACATTTCCTATATAATCAATATGTCCTGGATTATGCTCTTCTAAAATTATCATTTCATAACCTTCCTCTTCCTCCATCCATTTGAAAGCAGTACAGATTACAAATAAATTTCAATGCATTTTTTAAATGTTTATTTAGATACTTAAAATACAGCAGAATACTAATAATGCAGAACAACTGAATGACTTTGTAGTACTCAGAAGCTTTAGAGAGATCTAAGCTGTTTCATTCACCGATTGATAGATAGATGTTTTGCCCTTCCTTTTCTGATGATGCCTTGTGTTTCATAACCTTGCACTGAATCACTACAACCTCACATGTAGAAGCATTTCGAAGATGAATTGATTAATAAATACACTCATTCATTTGTCTTACTGGAGCTTCTAATTTGCCCAGAGTGTATGATTGATGGTTTTTCATAAACCCTTTCCAACCATGCAAAATCATTGGCCCTGAACACTCCACTAAACACTAGAAAACATTGACCACTTGAGTTATGCTATTCAACCTGAATTCTCTCGACTGTAGCTGCTAGAGATGCAGCACTCTAAATGCCATACATATCCACTTCATGGGCTATTTAATATGTCAATTGATTCCACAGACTGTCACATCTAAACCTGTCCACCAGAGGGTATCTGGGTTCACCATCACATTCCAATTCACCTACATATTACAGTAGTTAATTGCCTACATTTTGGTGCCTTAACCTGCGTCTGGATAAGTGCTCTAATTATGTCTCATTTTTAAAAATTTTGTCCTCCTTGATTTTGATCTTGTACCATTGAGGTTTCCACCGATTCTCTAGAATTTGGTTTGATTTCCTTTCCCCACAAGAACATTTTGGTTTTATGGTCTTAACACAGTATTTCTATGGTAATCTTATGGACTTACAGTCGTAAACTGAAGACCAGCTTTATCCCCTGCCTGTTCAGTGTCTTTTGGATGAGACACTGATGTCACAGTTAACACAGTATTAAAGGTGTATAAAAAATGAAAAGGTTTAAATAAAGATAGACTCAGAAAAGAAGGATCCATTAAATGTGGCAGGAATAGTTACAAAAGCTGAGGAAGACCATTTAAGCAATTAGTCAAATTAATGCATCATCTTCTGTCCCGTCTAGACCTGGAAAGCAGATCATCCCTGTCTGCCATCTAGTCTAGAGCAATTTTATCTAAACTCACTTATTAAAACCCACAGATTGCAGGTTCCCAGCAACAGTAATCTAGGGAGAGATATAAAAGCTACCTAACGCAGTGTTCACTCACTTTTAAACTCCAGACTTCTTCCAAGATGTCCAAGATTGGCTTCACAATTTCTCTGCTCTCCGGTCAATTTTTGGACTAGGCACTAGTAGTTTGTGACCATTAATATTTGGTTTGCATGGACCTGAAGATCTTTATCGATGACCCGTTCCAAGTATGACCATCTAGTGACAGGGCAGGTGGCAGCTATTGAAGTTGTTCCAGGGTTCCAGATCAATTTCAGACTATGCAGAACCTTGGGAGCCATGAGCAGATGGAATCCAGTGGAATTCTTCAAAGCATTTAATCATAAGCTCTCTGAAGTGGTAATGATGAGCTGGGGTCCAAGCTGGTATTGATAACCATACACACCATCAAGAAATGGTATTCTTCTTCGACTGATGACACGATTTCGAGATCCGACAGAATGCCACCAATTTAATAAAACTGCATACAACTGCAGGAATGCATAGGAGAGGAAGATGAGTGAAAGTCATCCTTAGGGCCATAATGAGTTTTACATGATGCCTTTCGGTCTAGTAAATGTTCCCTCATTTTTTCAGTCTTTTGTCAATGAGTTTTTCTGTCGAGTCTTTAATCAATTTCTCTTTGTCTGTTTGGATGACATCCTAATTTTCTTTAACTTGCTTCAGGAGTACATTCAGGATGTCTGACGCATTATTCAGAAACTATTAAAAAAAACCTATTTCTCAAGCTCAAAATTTGTGAAATTAAGTTATCTTACATCTGCTTCCTGGGGTATATCATTTCTCTGCAATGTGTTCAAATGGACCCTGAGAAGATCGAGATAGTTATTGATTGGCCACAACCCTATGCTCTGAAATGGATTCAAAGATCCCTCAGTTATGCAAATTTGTATGGGAATTCATTAGCAATTTTAGTACCATTGTAGTGTCCCTCTGCATTATCAAAGAAATCTGCTTTATGTAAATTTACAAAGTAATCTAGTAATTAGATATTTATCTTATAAGCAGCTCCATGTGAAGTAGTCAAATTATTGGTAAGTGAACTCACTGCAATCACAAATTATTACCTTATTCAATATTTCATTGGTTTATGGACAATGTAGTGATCCCAATATTGTGTGTATTCATATTTTCTTCTTTTAAGCCAGTCACTGAAAAAACAAGAGGTTGTGCTGTTCATGTGTTACATAACAAATAAATGCAAATATTCATATTTTTATATTTACATTTACATTTCAGCAATCATTGCATTGTAGTTCTATTAAATTAATTTGGTAAGCAAGCAAAATAGAATAAATTAATTAAAGGAACCAAATGGACAATGTTAGGAAGGGCTGCTAATCAGGGATTTTAATGTTTCATGCAGCACCGCATTCTCTGTGGTACAATTAGACAGTACTCAATCCTAAAGTTAGATTAACTACACTATGAAAGAACAAGTTAAAATTAATTGTTTCATCCTTTAATTTACACTGTATTTTTAAATGAAATATTTTACATATAATCATTTGGGAAAAGCTATTACTGCATGTGGGGCAGCACAATTCAGGTCTAGAATGCATAATCTGTAGAAGGAAAATCTACTATATTCATTTGTAGAGTTCGTCTGAGCTCACAGGTTTTTAAATATGAATATATTCACTTGTAAACTGTACTTTAAAATTATTCTTTCACTCTTATTTCAAGGCAGCACATTGTATGCTGTGGAACTAATTCCATTATTAATGCAAATGTATTCCTCCATGCAAACCAGACAAATAGGCAGTTCTCTTGGATTGTTTACATTTGCAATCTAACAGAAAGCACCCGCTTGTGGTATTCATTGAAAATAGCACAGCAGTGAATCACCCTGTCCATTAAGTAAGTCGAATTACCTTGTTGAGAAATATTAAAGCAAACAGATGGTCATTTTACCGTGTACAACTCTATGGGGTCTCATGAGCAAACGAAGACTGATCCTATTTGCCATGGGCCCATTTCCTTTGAGGGCAAATAAACACAAAACAGAAGATAGAATGTCATATTAACTGATAAGTTATCACGCAACAACATTTTAATATTAGCTTACACCTGTTTTCCTCTGTTTTACTTGTGGTACTTGTGTAGAAACGTAGCACAGAATACTTCTATGTGGTCCATCCATTCTGTAGATCGAATGATGTTGAAAATAACGCATGGCGCAGTGTTAGTGTAGTGGAACAAAAGAGTCAGGTTCACTGTGTGGCATACTGGGATTCCTGTGTATCATCTGAATGCCAAAGCATTCACTATATATATATATATATATATATATATCCATCCATTTTCCAACCCGCTTATCCTTCTGGGTTGCTGGTCCGTATCCTTATACTGGAAACTAGGGGCACGAGGCTGAGTACCCAGGATGAGGTGCCAACCCATCACTGGGCACACTCACACACCATTCACTCGCACACCATTCACTCGCACATGCACACCTATGGGCAATTTAGTAACTCCAATTAGCCTCAGCACATCTTTGGACCGTGGGGGGGAAACTGGAGTACCTGGAAGAAACCCCACGACGAAACTGAGAGAACATGCACACTCCACTGACATGTAACCCGTGCGGACACTTGAATCCGGGTCCCAGAGTTGTGAGGCAACAGTGCTAACCACCGCGCCACCATGCCGCCCATGGGTATATATACACAGACGTTTTTAGTCAAACCTCAGTTTGCGAGTAACTTTGCGAGGTCTTGCAATACGAGTATTACACATAAACTTTTTCTACTGAGAGTCACGTGATCTGAGCCCATAGTTATTGTCTCTTAACATTCGCATTTTTTTAAATTTGTGTCCAAGTGTAGTGACTTTTCTTTAATAACGGTGCTGGAACAATGGCCGCCATCAAGAAAAGGGTTGATGAGGATGGCAGTAAGAAGAAGGAGGTGATTATGGTGGAGGTTTAGAAGGAAATAAATAGCCCTTGTTGTGTTGTTGCTGTTATTGTTAATGGTTATATCCTTATTGTCGCCCGTGTCTTTGCCTGTGTCTTGTGTGTGTGCCGTCCGACCCCCGTGTGTGATTATCTTCCGTAAATCTCCCACCGTGTAAATCACCCGACTGGCTTAGAGTTCAGCGTCTGACATCCCTGTGTTTCTTATATGTAATCGATTCGGTGCTCATTAGCTGCCTGATGTAGTCCTTTTCAGGGCTGCTAATAAAGTGTGTTTTCCCTGGCAAGCGAGTCTCCGTGTCTGTATGCTCCCGCGATGCTTCCGTCCTCCCATATATACAAATATATATATAAAAGCTGTCACACTGCATAACGCCTTATCTCAAATGAATTTCTGCAGACTTACAGTATATTGCTTTTTACACATAAATGAATGTTTTAAGTCAAGATACATATTCACATGTGGAGGAATGATTACACTCTTGATGTATGGTAACATGCTTGTGATGTTAAGCGTGTCGATAGCAAAATAACTGGAATTATTAGAAATATATGTTTCCTCTTGGCCAGTACACGACTGGAGTCTAGCTGCCCAAATGGCAGGAAGCAGAGAAGTTTATCATCCATCAAATTGATGAGGGACATATACTTTATATATAGATGCCTTTAAAAATTCTACTTGAATTAATCATCTTTAACTAGCTGGGCTAATTATTTATCAAGCATATATGATTAGTTAAGCATAATATTTTTGATATTTAAAGCTTTCGGGTATCCCCACATGTAACAAATGGATAATTCAGGCTGCTGTTTGGCTGTTAAACACTTTACCCAGAGGTGCTTTTTCACTGCAGGGATTGCTCATTTAGTGAACTTGTTCAGTGTTTCGCAAAATGCTCTCATAGTGCTTAATGTGTGCACACGTTACTCACAATGCTGATGGCTTTCCTTCATGTATTTGCTTCAGTGTTTCTCTCACAGAATAAATATTTTTATTTTATCGTGTCTGTTTTTGCTACATAACATACAGAAGTGGCTGTGCAGTGCTGGCTGTTCCAATACAGATATGACAGATTTTGTAATTTTGTCGGTTTAACAGTCACTTTAATGGGACCTACGGTTTGGAAACCACATTAGCATTGATGAAGTATATGCCAGTGTCATCTCATGTAACAGTCTATGTATATCAAGCAAGCTTTCAAAGGAACTCAATCCTGTGTTTTACCAATATACACCTAATATAAAATTCTTTCATCATGATATGTATCTGGTCATATTAGATTTTTTCAAAAACAAAAGGCCAGCAAACCTGCATGCCTTTGGGAAAGCTAGTCCATCCATCCATCCGTTATCTATACCGCTTTATCCATTTGGGTCGCGGGGAAGCTGGAACCGGTCCCAGCATCTTCAGGCGAGAGGAGGGGTACACCCTGGGCAGGTCGCCAGTCCACTGAAAAGCTGGTCAACGGTGAGCATCATTAGGAAAATAACCAAAATGGTTATTGTGAGGGGACATAACTGGCAAGAAGAGGGTTTCTGGAGGGATTAGGATCTGACAGTGACTCAGTCACGTGTTTCTTTTCCTTTTTAACCCATGACCTGCAGTTTATTAAATTGCTGTTGGTTACAGAGACTCTGTAGAAGTCACTGTACTTTGCTACCTCCTAAACTAACCAAAAATGCTTTCCAGTATAATATAAACAGCATTATTTGTAATAAAGAACAGTATTCTACCATTATTATGCAATAACCACAATCATCTATTATGTTTTGTATCTGAAATGACAGTTCCAGTATACAGTGAAATGATAATGGTCATCACCAAGAATGCTGTCAGGTTTTCTTATACTAAAAATCATTTATGAAAATGTGATCAATCTTATTGAAGGTTCATTTTTGACTATGAAGGCCATGCTTTTGCTTAATATTAATAATAATAGTAATACATTTTATTTAAAAGTGCCTTTCAAAACACCCAAGGACACTGTACACAACAAGTGATGAAAAGTACAAACATAAAAGCAGACAATCTACAAAATCTATATCAAACAATCCAAATTAAAAAGACAGAGTAAAAAAGGTTATGGTGAATAAGCAATTTTAAACAGGTGAGTTTTGAGTTTTGAGAGAAGAAGAGAGGAAGAGGATCTGAGGCCAGATGAGAGATGGAGTGACGACCTGAACCGAATCAGACGAATACGGAGGGGAGGGGTGGTGGACGGCCTTAAATGTGTACGGAAGGATTTTGTAGTTGATGTTTAACCGGGAGCCAGTGAAGCTGTTGCAGAACAGGGGTGATGTGGTGGTTTTACAGTATCTCTGATATAAACTGAATCTGTGTATCTATGATTGACAGCTGTATTTGTTTATTTGTTTGCCTGTTATTCAGACGGCTTTGTTTTGTGTGCCAGACACACTGTTGTTTATGGGGTCATGTAAAAGCATGGTTTTGTCTGTTGTATCAGTTCAGAAGGTAAACTAACAGCAAGGTATTTTATACTGCCTGAAGGTGACAGAAACAAAACCTTTGCTTTTGATAGACCCCACTTCCAGGTTTTAGCCTTATAGCCGAGTTTAAATTCATAATACGGTAATTATTCTTTTTTTTAAATATATAAAATGAATTTATAAAAGTGGTGTTTGGAATGTCGTTCCTTTCTCCTTTTCATACTCCTTTTGTGTTTGTATAACAGAACTTATGTATTTATACATACTACAGAACGTATATAAATATAAAGTGTAGTTTTCTGCATTTTACCAGCTGTTTATAAACATATGCAGTTCTATACTGCATAGGAATAAACCACCTTAGAATGCACAGTTCAGTAGTTCAGTCGGTTTTATCTCGGACGCAGTTGCTCTAAACTCTCAGAGATTGAATAACGTGAGTGCGCGTGTGGGGGAAGCCGCTCAGTCAGCGCAGTCGCTGTGGGAGGATTGTGTAAGAACCTGAAAGCCAGGAGGGAAAAATAGCAGCATTTGTGGAAGTGGCAGTTATGTCCAATGCCTCTGCATTGGCAGGAAGGCAGGAAGTGGAAGGCCTATAGCTGTTGCCCACAGTCCCCGGGGATTATGGGAAAATAGCTTCTATATAATTATAGAACAAGTGGCAACTGTTTTTGTGTCTTTGATTCTAAACATGATGGATTCTCCTGTTTGACTTATTCCGTGTGTACAGGTATTGCAATGCACCAAAATGAAGAATATTTAAATACAATTTTCTTTGGCTGCCTGAGACGTTTGAACGGTACTGTGTATTTTCCGCATTTAACACTTTGGGCCCTGCTGTACAAGAATGATATTCAAAACGTTAATTGTTACCTGTCTCCCATTTTACACATTCTACAGCAAACGCCAAAAAATAAAGTAGAAACAATGTAAAACGGGCCGGGGAGGAAGACCACAGGAGGCTGGTGATTTTCCCCGGATAATGAGATGCATGGCAGAGGGGCGCTGGCCTGACTTCAGCGATGTGCTGGAGCGGAGGAGTGGAGCTCCACACTTCATTGTAGATAGCAAACTCAGCACACGGCCTGATTGGCTCGGCACAATCTCGGCCCTATCAGCTGAATGTCGTTAACGTTCCTGGCAGAGAACATTTATCAAAGAAGCGCGGTAAATGTTGGAGGAATTAATATCTTTTATAATCGTGGGAAGCCAGGGATGAGAATTGTCTTTTCATAATGGTTCACTGGTTTTAATTTAAAGAGCTGCTCAGATTTAACCTGCATTGACAGCACCTTACACAGGCTCCCCTGCCATTGACAGCACCTTACACAGGCTCCCCTGGGACCCGTCTGACCGGTTCCTTCACGTTTTGGCTCTTTGGTTGTAATGGATTTTTTTTTTTCATTTTAATTATAGCATCTTTTGTAGCTTTTATTTTGCATTGGTTGAGCGTCATTCATATATATGTAATCAGCGAGAGGCCATAGAAAATATAAATATTATACCAATATTATTTATAATGCATGAATCAAGGCAAGTGGTCATTATTTGGTCATTGCACTATTTGGTTCACTTTGTCACTTTTCTGAAGTTTAAAAAATGCAACTATGGTTCAGATGTTCAAAGCTTCTGGATTAAGTGCTTATGGTTCATGATTGACTGTCCTGAAAACATTAACAGGATTATACAGGATCTTGTCACTCAACACTGCACCTGCACTCAGAGTGTCATTTGAAGGCTTGCATTGCATTTCCCCAAAGCTAGATCTGCAAAACAGCAGAATCGGACATCTCATAAGATCTATTTTCTGCTACGTCAACAGTTGTAGAGGCTGCATTTATTGCTTCTCATTTTTAATTTATCAATGACCAAAGGGTTTTGTCAACATTTTTTTCATCCAGCTGTCTTATTTTATCGGCAATGTTTTTAAGCCGAATAAACAAATTTCCTGCTAAATGGCATAGATCCAGCTCAGTCTGAGTAAATATTTGATATAGTTGATCACATCACTTTGGTGTATTAGTGTGAACTTTTTAGAACAATGGCTTATTAAATACTGGGGTCCCATCCAGGCTGTAGCCCAGCCTTGTGCCCTGTGCTGCCTGGGATGAGCTCCAGGTCCAGTGCGATCCAGCTTGGGAAAAGTGGCTGGCAGATGGATGAATGGATAGATGGTTTATTAAATGCCAGTGCTGTTCAGTGCTGTCTTTATCCATTTTGGTTTCCAACATGACAGCAGCCTGCTGTGCAGCTGAGAAATGCTGGTGTGCTCTGCTTTCATAACCATGCTCTGCGCCGGATTGGTGGAGACTTTCTAAAACTGGCTCTTCCCTCCTTTTCTGTGTAGGAATATATGTATGCAGTAAATGTCAAAGTGCTGCTTTTCTGCTGTTCTTGATTTTCAGCTTAAATGCTGATGGGACTCTCAAGGTCAGTGCTGTGGGCTGAGATTATCACCTGCCACCACAAGGCATGGAGGAAGTTATACTGCTGCTGCTGACCACCTGCACCCCCCCCCCCCCCAAACAGTTGACCGGCCCACAGCTGGTCCCTTATGTCCAGATGGCCATCGCGACCCATCTACACAAGTGAATGCAGTCAGAGTGGAATGTGAGTCCCAGGTAAAATATGCTTTTCACTGCTGTCTGCACTTCAAATAACTTTGGTCATGTCTGGCAACATCACATATAAATAAGAGTGTACATTTCTTCCTGAATGAAAACATACATTTTTTTTTTCTTTTTCGTACTGTATTTCCATGAAATTAACAGAAAAATATATACAGTACATAGCATTTTTTCCCGTGGTATTCCAGAATTGTTACATTGTTGTAATGTAAATATGAATTGTCGCATAAACATTCATATTATAGGGTAGTAATCCACGCTTAAATTGATAGATACAAGTGTTAGTGTTAGACCTCATCACTAAGTTCCCATCCCGAGTATGCGCTTTTGAACTCTGTGTTTTCAGGCGTACTTTGTCCACAGCTTGAGTAGATTATATTTTGTTAAACTTAGCCATTTTCACCACACCAGGGGAAGCAGCATGTGAAATTAGAGACCGTAGCTGCAAAAAAGTTGTTTGTTTAGGTTGTGGTTACATGTCGAGGTTCATTTCAGGGTTGTCTCGATGGGTGCCTAAGCAGAACAACTTCTAGATGAGAAAACAACCTCAGGAGTTGTGCCTCCTTTTGGTCCCTGCAGACAAATTATGCTGGAAGTTCAGTGGAAGCATTCTGAGGGTGTCAGACTTTCCATTCCGTGTGCGACTCTGAGTAATCCTTGTCAGTAAATCACAATGTCCCGCTGGCCCACAGTGAGTTACAGATACTGTCTGCAGTGCTTCTCAGCTCATAAACTACCTCTGCTTGATCGCTTTTTTATTCTGCATGCACCCTCGATTTGTAAGCCTTTATCGCATTCCTCACCCCTACTTTTGGCCTTGAGTTTACAGCTTGAAATAGGTTACTCTATTGATCACAGATAGGTCATATTCATACACTTCATTACTGAAGTGAAAATTTCAGCGTTAAAATGTCATATTATGCATTAAAGTCTCTTGTCATTTATACATTTACTGTATGCTGATAAGGATGGATGAGTGATGATTTCAAGAGGATAAGATACTCCTGGTTCGGTGCTTGGAGCAGGAACTGAGGAAGTATGTGGATGAGAACTTACAGAAGGGAGTTAAATCCTTCTCTCCTGCAACGCCTCTCTGCAATTCTAATTAAAAAGGGAATGATTTAAGAACCACAGTCGCTCTGCTGTTTGCCATAAAAAACTCTCAGTGCGCAATATTAAGTCATCTATTGTTGTTGATTGTGTTGTTTGTGCCATGAGCAGCAGATCTAAATGATCACTGGGGGAAAAAATAATATATTTACAAAGTAAATCAGTCTTATTCTGCCTTCTTTTCAAGTAGTTATGTCGAATAGCAAGATTTAAACTTTTGTTCAGTCGTGAAATTATTTAATTACATTTTATAGTCAGTTTTTGTTTTACTTCATCTGCTTGTGTTTGGTGACAAGAGCAGAGGTCAGATCGGATGGTGTAAAGACCTTTTTTAAACTCTGTGTTGTGCTGAAGGAGTCTGAGAGAGGGGGCTCAGGAGCAAAGCAAATATAGTCTGTATCTGTAGAGAGTGCTGAGTATAGTAGCTGTTTAAGAGGAGAAAAAGAACCTCATTAATATCCACAAGACTGAAGTAAAGCTCATTACTTTTCCTTCTTCGCCATTTGCATAAGTCTGACCATTTTTGCAATCAGCATTTAATCCTTGATAATGTTTGATGTTAAAGAGTGATGTGCCCCAGCCAGGGATCAACCTACCATAAGGCAAGGGCAGACAGCCATCTGGGGCCCCATATACCAGGGGCTGCATGAAGATAGAATTTCCAGAAGTTCCATTTATAAGTATAAGATATTATGCTGATTTGAATTGTAGCAACATGACTGTAATTTACAGTGCTGGGCAAGGTTCCGCTAATCATCTAAACAGCAAAGCTAACTTTTTGTTAGCAGATAAGCATTTCTGCTAACTGGAAAAAAATGTTTGTGGACCAATTAGCATCGGCTAAATTTAGTTCCACTAATTGTAAATCTTGCGTGGGTAAAGTGAATAAATAATGGCCAAAATGTTTGTAAACCCTAAAATCATGCATATTTGTTTCTGTCTGTTGTAAGTGTGTCTGCAGTAGTCTATCTGGCTTGCTGTTGGCTGACTATGTAAAAACACAAATCAACACAAGACATGATTGGTCGATAACTTGTTGAATTTAAGACGGTCCAGGCTAAATCTAATTGAATGGATAAGTCAATTTAGAACTGGGGTACCCTGAACTAAGTGGAGAATAGGGGGCTGTATCACAAAGCTGGATTTCTTACATAGTTGGACATCTTGTCGGATTTAAGGTACCTTCGTTTAAATGGAATAAATGGAAGAAGTCCTTCTTCATGACACAATTACAAAACTAACATCACAACTCCTGTGTGTTACTGTCTTACTAGAGTGGTAGGGAAATTGTGAAAAGACGTGGAGAGAACAAATTACATGAATGTATGCAAAAACTGAAGACTAACATTAGTGTCTGAGGGGGAATATGATAGAGGCTATTCTAGACCTCAACCTGAGCAACGGCAAAAGAGGGTGATACTCCCTTGGGGTAAAATGCAGTGGGGGGCTGTAGCTACCCCAATAATCAACACTGGTCAGTGTCCCCCCTCCCCCGATAATCACAAAATGGGTAGAGACCTCAACCCCACCAATGTTCAACCCAAAGTTACACGCTTGGATGCACCCACCCCCGCCCCCCCCAAACCCGATCGCCGAATTGAACCGACAACCCCCACTCCCAGATGTTTTACTGCTGACACCCTGCAATTTTATTAGCAGATTGATGATGTTTCCATCATTTTTAATTCCCTCTCATCCATCTTTCGATTTATACAAATAAATTCATCAAAATATATTACAAAATATCAAATGGTCCACTTAGGAGACCCCTACAGATGTCTTGGTAGGGGCTCCAGAGAGGTGAAACCACCCCCTGGCCCCAGCAAGGAAATGTAAATATCATGAAAAGCACAACTTGAACTACACAACACTGCTGAATACAGACAGCAATGTGCACGCCGGAATCTCATAAGATGCCACACTTCCTCATGGGAAAGGCATGCATGCGTGTCTGATAAGATAATCACTGTGCATAAATTGTCATCCATAAAACCACTCTCAATAACAAAAGAGAAAAAAGACGTATTAAATGGTGTTTACCTTAAATAAAATTTAATTTGTATCTATGAATGGGCATTTTGAATATGAGGCAAAATATTTTCTTTGAATCTTGAATCAGTACATGTAGGGAGCAGAACTATAAAGTACAGATATTTTATGGGTCCCACTGAAATAAAGATCTTGGCGCCTATGTTGATGCTTCCATGTCCCACTCTCACCAGTGTGGGGAAACAATAAAAAAGGCCAATAGAATGTTGGGTTTTATCTCTAGGTGTGTGGAGTTTAAGTCAAAGGAGGTGATGCTACATTTATATAATTCCTTGGTAAGACCCCACTTAGAATATTGTGTGCAGGTTTGGCCACCAAACCTTAAGAAGGACATTGCTGTCTTAGAAAAGGTGCAACGGAGGGCTACGAGAATGATTCTTGGTCTTAGAGGAATGTCTTATGAGTAGAGGTTAGCTGAGGTGAATCTGTTCAGCCTCGTGCAAAGGAGACTAAGGGGGGACATGATCCAGGTATATAAGATTCTAACAGGTATTGATGCTATTCAGCTAAATGGCTACTTTAATATCAGTTTAAATACTAGAGCTCATGGCCATGGGTGGAAATTAGCGGGAAAACTGAATTTGAGAAAACACTTCTTTACACAGCGTGTAGTCAGAGTATGGAATAGTCTTCCTGTTAGTGTAGCGCAAGATAAAACCCTGGGTTTCTTTAAATCAGAGCTAGATAAGATTTTAACAACTCTGAGCTATTAGTTCTCCCCAAATGAGCTTGATGGGCCGAATGGCCTCCTCTCGTTTGTAAATTTCTTATGTTCTAAGCAAGAAATGTATTTATTATGACTAGGGATTAAATTGAACCACATTTAAATTCATCTTATTTTATACTTTATTTTATTTGCTATTTGTGCATATGTTGTCACAAAGGAATTTGTTACTTTTCACAAACCCTATCTAGCACAAAGGGAAGAGTAAGGTTGGGGATCAGACTGCAGTGTACAGTGTACCTGAAGAGTAAGGTTGGGGGTCAGACTGCAGTGTACAGTGTACCTGAAGAGTAAGGTTGGGGATCAGACTGCAGTGTATTACAGCAGTTATTATTATATTTGGGGACGTTTTGGTCCCCAAATATGATCTATGCATACCAACACTAACACACACACACACACACACAGAGTTTTGTAATTATGTCTTTGTGGGGACTCTTCATTCATTTCTATGGGGAGAACTCTAATCCCAACATTTCAACCTTAGCCCCTACCCAGCCCTGACCTTAACCATAAGTAACCAGAGTCCGAGACTTTTGGCATTTTTAATTTTTGATTGCATTCACAGATCTCATAATGTAATATAAACCTAATCCACGCACACGCACATACAGTGCATTTATAGCTAACTGGCCTACTTCCTTCCTTTCCAACCACTCCATTACCCCTGTCATTCCGCTCAGCTCAGCAAGCACTTAATGGTCCTGCAACCAATGAATTCATTTGTCCCCAGTCAAAGGACTTCAAAAATTATTTTACAAGACATGAAGTATGAATGCTGCATTTCATGTTTTGATTTCATTGATTGCAAGACTGAAGGCAATGCCTCCGGTTTGTTTTTTTTTTTTTGAAATGCTGCTTTGATAAACAAATAAAAGGAAATATTGCTTTTTGTTCCTTCAAGGGCCTGGATCATTATTTTTTAAGATAAACACAATATTACATTGTACATTGATCAAAAACATGAGACAGAACTTTTGAAGTTCAGTTTCAGAGGAAACCATTTTTGTCCCAAAGGAAAAATGTTTTTCTATTTTTCTATAAATCTGTATTAATTCTCATTAATCCACAACAGTGTTAATGCTTAATGTTCAGGGTTTGTTTTGGCAACTATGAGTGAAACAAATATCAGTGAAGATTAAATGCTGTGTACAAGACCATGGACTATATTGTAAGAGCAAAAAAAAATAAAAAATGAAAACACAAATATAAGAAATAACAGGCCCTTATAAAACACTGTACCAGTTTCTTTTAAATCACTCCAGCAAGTATTATTACTCTCTTTCATCTCAGCTTTGCAACCAGAGGATTCAGTCAACGACTTACTAAATTAATACTCTAATGAACAGTAACTAAAGTATTACTTGGCTTTAGAAAGGCAAATCAAATAAGAAAAAAGTGCATGCCTCTCTAATAATGTTGTACATCAGGGGTGGCCAGTCTTATGCAAAAAGGACCGCAGTGTATGAAGGTTTTTGCTGCAACTCCCCAATTAGATTAGTAATTAGAGAGTTGACTGGCTGAAGAGTCCTCATACCTGGGTTTGAACAGCTGACCTAAAGGTTATCCCGGACATCTGTATGCACACCGGCCCTTTGTGGATAAGATTGGCCACTCCGCCCCGTTCTACATCTTCTGTTATTCCTTAGTCTGATTCCCATTTCTGAGATGAAACCCAATAAAAGTAAACACACTCTTAAACACTCAACAGAAGGTATTTACTCTATATTATAATTGCACGGTTTTAATTAGTCTCACATTTTGCATTGTTCGATACACAATGCATTTCCTACATTCACACAAATGATTTTCTCTCAGTTTTTATCTTGCTTGAAGTGCTGAGTTTGGGTAAGTGCATTCCCCTTATGCCTTCATGAAACATTTATGCTGACTTTAATATGTGAAGATTGCTTAAAATGTATTTCACCTTTACTCAAGTACATTCAGTAAAAATGGATGCAGCTTTACACACATGCAAAATTATACTGAACCTCGTACATTTGGTACTCCAGCATGGCAGGGAAGTTTAAAGCAATCTAAAAATACTTATAAAGCCACCTTTTAATTTAATAACTGAGGGAGAATAAAGAAAAACTGAACACTAAAGCGGGTGCAATCTTGCTTCCAGTTGAAGTGATGAAATGACAAAAGGCAGCTTCTTGGCAGACTTGAAAAGTATGTGAGCAGCAGAAAGTAGTCCTTGATTTTTGGCTCCTCTGTTCAGGTGGACCAGCTAAAGATCAGTCATTACCTCCTACTGGACTAACTATAAGTCCACAGAGAAAGTTAAAGAAAAATGTTAAACAAGCAGTCACAAAAGCCACACAGTTAGGTAATAAAATCTAAACAGACATATTGAGGGTTTGTGTTGATGAGGATTGACTGCATGCTTTGAATAGACACTCAGTTCAAGGCACTACGGTCCCATTGATGAAAGTAAGTCCTCATGTTATGATTATAGTTATCAGGGCAAGATACAGTGCATTTTATAATATAATGTGACGAAAATTCCAAAGGTCAGTTGTTTCAATTTCATCACTGGTCTTCTTAGTTTATTATCCTCTTGAAGGACCACCAGTTTGTTTGTTGCAGATAGACACACCGTCATACGTTCAGAACATTCTTGAGATCATAGCAGAGGCCTCACTTATTTTCAATAATAGCAAATAATTTTGGTCCTTGTCTCAGGGTCAGATGAGGAAACAAAAACATCTATCATTTCATATTATGCTCTATCATTTATTTTGTGGTGTCGCAAAATACATTATTTATGGAAACATTTTTTCATCATTTGGTAGTAGTAGTAGTAGTAATAGTAGTAGTAGTTGGATGACGGTTTGCAGTGTTACACACCACTGCATAGGGTATGGCGCTTCTTTGGGAGTTTATTATTTATAATCCACAGAAGACAATCCACAAATATGGTCCATGATCCACAAATATTTCACTATCCACAAATGTGTAGGCCTATTTTAAAATTTGTGATGTGTAAAATCATATCCTCAAAAATATGGAGTGATTTGTACATGTGAAATGTGTTTTTCACATTTGTAGATCACTTCCTATTTCCTATTTGCGAATTCCAGGGCACATTCACACACCATTCACAATTTGCTATCTTATATTAACCTCAGCATGTCTTTGGGCTGAACCCTGGTCCCAGAGGTGTGGGGCAACAGTGCTACCCACTGCACCACCATGTCTCCCCACCATGAGTCCTAGTTTTTATTTGACCAGCATACTTCTGTGTGATTGTTTCTGTAATTTCTCCTACAGCACAAAAGCATGTTTACGTGAGCATGTGAGTCTCCCATGGTGTGGGATTGTGGATCTGTACAGTGCATTTGAATGTATACGCATCCCCTTTAATACGCTTGCTCAGTTTCAGACTTATGCAAAATCAATAAGCAGTTATTAAAAATGGACCATATGTGCAGAAAATATCTGGGAGTCTAAGCAGAGGGTAGCAGAAAGCAGAGGACACAGGACAGGTGTGGATACTCACACTGTGGGTAGTTTAGACACCCATTCACTCAAATGCATGTTTTTACCCTGCGGCTGAAAACCAGACTAGACTTCTGCAAAGATGAGGAGTTACATGGGAATGACACGCGTACAGAGCTGAGCCCTGGTTTGGAGTCCAGCCCCCAGTCATGGAGGTATGAAACAGTGTTTCCACTGAGCCTAAGACTGGGTCACTAAATCACATATTATGTTATGGGTTTGGTATATTCTGCTTATTGCAAAACAATAAGCAGCATGTCTACATACAACACAAAACTATATTGGCAAAGATTGTCACCTAAAATGATCAGAGCTAGTTAAACGCCATCATACAGGCGTACAGGCGATCTGCTGATCATGTTGGCTAGGTTGACCTTGTTTAGCCAGGTATATCCACATCGTGACAGCGATTTGTTGAGTTCTATATGTGGAAAATGAATTCAATAAACACTATTCACTTAGCTTAATGAGAACACAATTATCATAATCTCTGACAGAGGAGCAGGAGTTTGAATGTTCTGGCCTTTATCCAACGCTGATTAGAAAAAGGTCTGTTTAGGGGAACTTTAGAGATGTAGCTTGTGCAATTATACTGTAGCAGTTTTCTGGGTGATAATGAAATTATTGCTCATAAGAATGTCAAGCATCCTCTCTCTGTGTAATGCAGGTTCTCAGGCTGAGCCTTCCCAGAAATCTGAGCTATTTCAGAATGTACTTCCAGGACATTTTATTAAATCAATATCAAAACAACAGCTTAGTAAAGCAGTAGCGGACCAAAAATGTATAGCCGTCAGCAGTTTGCTCTTGGTTTCAAATGTATGTAAAGCTTAATAATTAAAGCTGAAAAATGCTGGACATAAATTTTTTTTAAAAAATCATAATGTGCTTAAATCGCCTGTTTTACATGCTGTAGATTTCAAAATACAATAGCGGCATGAAATATTTATATTAATAATTATTGTTGCATTAAAATTAGGTTAAGTATCACTATTAATATGCATTTGTGATATTCATGCATCCCAATCTGCTAAAACAATGTGGTTTAACTTGCTGTCGTGTTAGGGTCAGCACTGACCCATTTGTAAGTTTAAAATGCAAAAAAGCACCACATAAATTTGTGTACTGCATTCAAGGTGTTTTGACTTTGTCAGGAACCTCTTGTCACGGCGGGGCAAGAACGGAGACGAGAATCCAGAAGTGCAGGGAGTTGGGGTGTTTAATAAGCCAAAAGACAGACGATCACAGTTAGAACACTGCCCAGCGTAGCGGGGGAGGTTAGAATTGGCGCGCTGAAATTGTAGTCATATTCCGTAGTCCAAGGTCGTGGCCGGGGGGTCCGTTCGACAAGGAGACTCGGGACAGGGAGACACAAGGAGGGGAGGACGAGGATCGCCGAGCTCAGCAGGACAGGTAGGTTAATTGCGGGAGCTGGTCTGAGGAGGGAAGGAGAGAAGGTCAGGAGCGCACAGAGGGCTAACAGGTAAGGTCGGGGAGAGAGGCAAGACTGGAGACAAAGAAAACTGCCTTGTCCGGGTGACCCAGATGGAATGCTTGCGTAAGGGCCGGGTCCGTGACTTCGGAGGCTGGCACCCAGCTCCGCTCATCCAGACCATCTCCGTCCCAGTCCACGAGATATTGTAATTTCCCGTGTCGGGTCCCTCACCTTCCACAGGAGGTAACGGAGTCTCTGCCATGTCCGGAGGGGAGCGCAGCAGGCTGTACTTGACGGGCTTGAGAAGGGATATATGAAAAGTGGGGCTAATGCGATACACACTGGGTAATCGTAACCTCACCGTCACTGGTCCCACCCTTATCAGAATCTGGAAGGGTCCGATGTACCATGCCGTGAGCCTTCGGCACCCTGGAGTCCTCAGATTCTTTGTAGATAGCCAGACTAACTTCCACTCGAAAGGGGAATCCGGGTTGTTGGTGGTGATCAGCTTGGACGCGGAGGGCGGTTCGGATTTGACGCCAGGCTCGATGGCTGCCCTGGTACCAAGACTCCACTCGAGGCACCCCTCCCGGAGGAGAATCCCAGGGGAACAGGGGAGGTTGAAGTCCTAGCACACATTGGAAAGGAGTGAGTTTCGTAACCGGGCTCACCCTCGAGTTAAGCGAGTACTCCACCCACACCAGATGTGAGGACCAGCTCAGGGGATCCGTGCGGCAGAGAAGATGGAGAGCCTTGGACACCTCCTTGTTGGTACGATCGGCTAATCCATTAGCCTGGGGATGGTAAGCAGAGGTTAGACTGAGTGACACTCGTAGTTTACTACAGAATTCCCGGAACACTCTAGAGGCGAATTGTGGTGCTCTATCTGACACGATATCCTTCGGAATGCCTGTGAAGCGGAAGAGTTCATGGATCAAGATCTCCTGGCGAGTTCAATTGCGGAAGGGAGCTTAGAGAGGGCGACCAGACGACATATCTTGGAGAATTGATCCACGATGGTGAGTATCACAGTGTTATTCGAGGATCGGGAAGGTCGGTGATGAAATCCATCGTGCATTCACCGTGAAATCCATGCAACCAGGGTCTGGAGGGAACAGGTAGAGGCTGGAGGAGACCAGCGGGGCTCAGGGTAGAGGACTTACATTGAGCACACTCCGGACAACTGTCCACAAAGGCTTGGACCTGTTGTCGCCATCCGGGCCACCAATACCGCCAAGCTACCAGACGTTGGGTAGCAGACACCCCTGGGTGCCCAGTCCCGGGCTGAGCATATACCCATCGGAGCAATTCCTATCTATGGGACGTACAATAGATTAGTGGGACAGCCTGCGGGTGGTGCTCGATTTTCGTTTTCCAGGTTGATGGTGTCCTCTAACCCCCAGGTTATTGAAGATACAAAACAAGACGGACTTAGGATAGGGTACGAACTCTCCTCACTTTCTGGTGGGTCGAACTGCCTGGACAAAGCATCGGCCTTCACGTTCTTCTTACTAGCAGTAACTCACCTTGAACAAGAAGCGGGCCAACCATTGCGCCCAGCGAGCTTAGCGAGGGGTAAGCCGTTTAACTGATTGGAGATACTCCAGGTTATGGTGGTCGGTCAGCACCACGAAGAGGTGCCGGGTCCCTTCCAGCTAATGTTGTCATTCCTCTAGGGCCAGTTTAATGGCCAGGAGCTCTCTATCACCCACGTCATAGTTCAGCTCTGTTGCTGTTCGTTTCTGAGAGAAGTACGCACATTGATGACCCCTCCCTATCTCACGTTGTATCAGAACGGCTCCAACTCCGGCCTCGGAGGCGTCGACCTCTACCTCAAAGGGCAGCTTTGGGCGTGGTTGAGTCAGCACAGGGGCAGTGCAGAAGGCTCGCTTCAAATGAGTGAAAGCTATCTCAGCTTCTTCCGACCAGGGGAGGCGACTAGGCTTTCCCCGAGCGAGGGAGGAGAGAGGGGCCGCTATCCGACTATAATTGCGAATGAACCATCGGTAGAAGTTTGCAAACCCTAGGAAGCGTTGTAAATCCTTCAGGGTTCGAGGCTGTGGCCACTCTTGGATCGCTGCGATCTTCTGGTTGTCCATAGCAATGGCCCCGCACTGGATGACATACCCCAGGAATTTCACTGAGCGCTGGTGAAACTCACACTTCTCCCCCTTTACATAGAGATGGTGGTCTCGCAGTCGCTGCAGCACTTGTCGGACATGTTGCACATGAACCTGCTCGGAAGGTGAATATATCAGAATATTGTCTTTATAAACAAATACAAATCGGCACAACATGTCCTGGAACACCTTATTCATAAATGATTGAAAGATAGAGGGATTATTTGCCAACCCATAAGGCATGACCTGATATTCAAACTGCCCCCTACTGGTGATGAACGAAGTCTTCCACTCGTCCCCCTCTCGAATCCTCACCAGGTTGTTCGCACTACGTAAATCCAGCTTTGTGAAGATCACTGGTTTATGAAGGTGCTCTAAGGCAGAAGGAATTAGAGGGAGAGGTTCCCTCTGTTTGATCGTGATAGCATTCAGCGCTCGATAGTCTATCACTGGACATAGCCCACCGTCCTTCTTTTTGATAAAAGAGAAGCCGGCGGTTACCGGTGAGGGCCAAATTATCCCTGCTGCAGTCCCTCACGAATGTACGTCTCCAGGGACTCTTCCTCCTGCAACGAAACCGGGTACAACCTGGGGCAAAGTAGCTCCCTCCAGGAGATCTATAGCACAGTCACAATCCCGATGCGGAGGGAGCCAAACGCTTTCTTTTTGCTGAACACATCCTTGAAATCTTGATACTCAGCCGGAATGGTCTCCAAGTTCTCGGGTCCAGGACTTTCTATTCCTATAGATTTACAAGGCAGGAACATACAATCATTGTGACATTGCGGAGACCAGGCTGTGATCTCCCTAGTCTGCCACTCAAGCTGTTTTCTTAACCATGACAGTCTAAGGATTAGCGGATCCTTAGCTTTTGGTAGAATATAGTCCTTGAGAGTTTCGCTATGCAGAACCCCCACCTGCATCTCAAACGGGCACGTGCGATGATGAATGGCCCGTTGATCATCCTCTCGCCGGTTACTCCTTGAATGGAGAGGGGATATGCGAGCTTCTGAAGGGTCAGGCTTAGTCGGTTAGCTAGTCTTGAGTCCATGAAGTTACCAGCTGCCCCACTATCAATCAGTGCATCTAACTTACATCGGTTGGTTCCCCATTTTAAAACCATGGGCACCGTGAATCGAGAAATCGCAGAAGGTGGTAATGAAGACACACCTACCGGGAGAGCATCTTCACGGTGGTCGGGGCGAACTGGACAGGAAACAATGGTATACCCAGTCTCACCACAGTAGAGGCAGAGGCCTCCCTGAATCCTCCTACGTCGTTCAGTGGAGGTTAGAGGGGATCTGCCGACCTGCATTGGCTTGGGAGTCTCGACCGCCAGGGTTTGTGTTGTTCGAGGCGTCTCGGCGTGGTGACGTCGGCGCCTTTGATCCCTCACCGTGTTGTCCAGCCGAACAGCTTGACGCACCAGCTCGTCAAAGGAGGGAGCTTCACCTCTATGCGACAGCTCATCTTGTAGCTCTGGGTTCAGAGCTCGTAAGAAGATCGTCTGCAAGCAGTCATCAGGCCATCTCAGGTTGGCGGTGATGGTCCGGAATTCTAGTGAGAACTCGGCCGCTGTTTGATTGCCTTGTCGAAACTCCAGCAGTCGATGGTCGAAGACCTCCATCAGGGCTCAATGGAACTCACATCCGGAGTCCAGAAGGAGGCTGTTGTCAGCCCACAATGCAGTAGCCCACTCGCGTGCCCACCCGGTCAGCAAGGAGATCGTGAACCGTACCTCAGCTCCCGGTATGCGGACCATCTCTGGATGCTCTTCAACCTAGATCCCACACTGCATGAGGGACCCTCTGCACTGGTCTGGGTTTCCATCATAGCGTTCGGGCAGCGCAATCAGCAGTGGAGTGGCAGGGCGAGGAGGGAAGGTGGGGAGAGGCACCTGGGCAGTGTGGGACGTGACTAGTTGCTCCAGGGCAGACATGTGGTTCTCCAGACTCCCTGCTGGATCCATTACACTCCGGCAAAGTATTCTGTCACGGCGGGGAACGAAGAAGGGAGACGAGAATCCAGAAGTGCAGGGAGTTGGCGTGTTTAATAAGGCAAAAGACAGACGATCACAGATAGAACACTGCCCAATGTAGCGGGGGGGTAGAATCGGCGTGCTGAAATCGTAGTCGTAGTCCGTAGTCCAAGGTCGTGGCCAGGGGGGTCCATCCAACAGGGAGACACAAGGAGGGGAGGACGAGGATCGCCGGGCTTAGCAGGACAGGTAGGTTAATTGCGGGAGAGGGTCTGAGGAGGGAAGGAGAGAAGGTCAAGAGCGCATAGAGGGCTAACAGGTAAGGTCGGGGAGAGAGGCAAGACTGGAGACAAAGAAAACGCTCGGTATGGCTGTCAAACATCGGCTCAATACTTCGCGACGTCTGTCGGGAGCGGTTTGGGTTTTGAAGGTGGCTAATCGTCAGCCGACGAGCTGCATCTGTCCGGTCCCGCCCCTGGGGGCGTGACACCTCTATTTAAACAAAATAAATTAAACCATTTTTTTTTTCACTTGGCAAAGCATGCCCATACATGTAAGGCAAGAAAAGACCAACTTGGTTTATTTATATAATTTTCTTATAGGTTTATTTTGCCATAATTTTTTATTGAAAATGAGTGGTATACTGTGAAAAAAAAGGTCTAGAAAGTCACACCAAAAATATTAAAACCAATCTTTTCATGGATAAGGAAGCTTAACAAGGTAACCAATAGGTACTGTAAGAAACAAATTGGATGATAAATAATTGTTTTGAGGGTATTTTATGGCTGATTTAAGACACGGGTCGGACCTGACAGAAAGCTAACATAGGACTAAGGTTAAGTATATAATATTTTGTTCATTGTTACATTATTTATGATGTGATTATTTTCTCAGGTCTGTGAGAAAAACAAAAAAACAATTGCTGTTGTTCCTTTTGGCAGAATCTCCACAAACAATCCATGGCATCATTCTCATACCATCTCTGGGTTAAGCTGCAGATTCAGCCATTTCATACAAATATAAGTACATAATGAAAAACTAAAACATTTATAAAATATAAATGAAAAAAACATAAAAAATGTATTTGCACTGCAATATGAATATCTTGCATTCAAGAGGAATGGAAAAGTATAAGTGCAGATCATATAAATTTGTAAGTCAGTCTTATTTCAGTTGAATTAAAAAAAACAATGACTGTGAAACTTCAAGTTATTTGGTCAGGGTGCTGTTTCTAATGCTGAGAAAGCAGATAGAAATTTCACCTCCCTTAACCTCCAGCTTCACACTGCTTTGGCTGCTTCCAGACTGTCAGTTAAGTTGGCTCTTATCGTAAGTAATACATTCAATAAGAAGAGGACATTTGGCTGACCACTCTTCTTGGGGGGAAAAAAGGCACACGGCTTAAAAACCCACCATAAAAGTCCTTGCACTTACTGTAGATGTCTTTCAGAGTTTTAAAGGAATGTTCTTTTTGTACAGTTTCTTTTTGAAATATGTTCCATAAATGGGTAATGGTCTGCAACAAACAATATTGCTGACAGACGCCCACATACACAAACTTTTCATGAATGTACCATGAACCGAATTGTGGGGTATATTTTAATATCAGTGTTTGTTTCGCGGTATTTTGCTTTGCACATATTTAAAAAATTGCATGCATAGTCAGCACAAGAGGACATGCTTTCAAGATACTTCAGCTAACGGTCTGAAAGGTCTTATTTGGATAAAAAAGAAAACATCTGTGTGTGTGTGTGTGTAAGGAAGATAAGCAATTAAATGCTAAACATTTTCCATTCACTGTGTTCTAGCTTCACAAATAGTTAAATGCAGCAGCATTGTAACATTGTAAAAATGTACCAATACACCTTAATGAGCATGTTTTTAAAAAGTGAAAAGAAAAACAATTATTTGAAATGTTTCAAGTATATACTGTGTAAAAAGGCAGGCCTGGCCCCATGGGGGGGTTTACCCCTTCAGATGTACTGCCCTGCCCCTCCCCCTCAATGAAAATTGTGACCTTATTTATTTTATTTCTTTGTTTATTTATTTTCATTTTAAACTACTAACACAATTTAGCCGAGCATAATTTGCTAAAACCAAAATCTCATTCTAGCCTACATATTCAAATCCTCACAAATCCACTTTGGTTGTCTTTGTATTTAATAGACAAGTTTCCAACCATCAAAAAATATAATCCAGATATAAAGCCACTTAAATACAATTTGTTAGCATTTCAATATTGCCACTAGGAGAACTATATACTTCCTTTTTCCATAAATAACACTCAAAAGACAAAGTATGTTTATCTCAGTATTCGTATCACCATAAAGGTCCAAATATCGATATCCGCCTTAGGCCTTTATTCTAAAAAGTAGTTTAAATGGCCAAAAGCAGAAAAAACTACCCTTGTAAATATGGCGTCTGTGTCACCAGTTTCTCCCTGTGGATTTCAGCACATACACTGCACGTACACATGATTCACAGCATTCAATTCGCTCTCAGCCTACATACCCAAATGTGCCCGTATACAGGATTATCTGTTCGGTTTTCGCTAAATGACTAGAGTTTCCATCCAGCCTCCTCGTTACATACAAACCCTCACCTTTGATGGACCTCTTGGCCACCCAATAACTGCAGGTCCATGAAACAGGAAGAAATAATTAGTCCAGAAAAAGACAAGTTCAATGATATACAGTCAGGTCCATAAATATTGGGACATCGACACAATGCTAACATTTTTGGCTCTATACACCACCACAATGGAT
>JAABNX020000106.1:16589295-16604202 GCA_015163995.2 Mormyrus lacerda | reverse complement strand
GCCTCCTGGACGCCTCCCTGGTGAGGTGTTCCGGGCATGTCCCACTGGGAGGAGGCCCCAGGGAAGACCCAGGACATAAATGTATGTGTAACCTGAGCAAAACTACTGAAAATGTTTTTGCATTTAGTCATGCCTATAATAGACATAATATAATCTGTAAGGTAGGAGGTCCCAAGGACAGGCCAAGGATGGATGGATGGATGGATGGATGTATCTATGGATGGGTGGATGTGTGATTATAGTGCTAAAAGGTGGAGCAACAAGCACATTCATTCACTCCATCTATCCTTTTTCATCAGTATTATGCACTGTGTTTTTCTCTTACCTTGGAGAAAATGAATATCAGTGTAGCCCTTTTTAAACCTGAAACCTGTTTTATATTCTAATATCTACCAGAACATTGTTCCCTGTCCCTTCTTTCCAAACCCATGTTACGTCCCCGTTGCCATTCCTTCAGCTAGTCCACAGGAAAAAGAGTCAAAGAAAGGCATAAAACCAGTGATGTAGAAGTTTTATATACATTACTGCCAGACAAAATCCTTTGAATCTGTGTATTACTAATTTAAAGCTGGTTACTGAATAATGCTATTTACAATGCATTATAGTTAAAATAGATATGAATAATTTTATTAAAGCAAGTGTGATAGAAACATCAATATTTTCTGTTTCTCAAATTTGAAGTTGTATTTGTTTGACTTGTTATCATATTTTTATTTCATAAATTGTTTGGTAACCTATACATTGTTTAAGAAACATTTTTACAAACAGTGTTGGATGACACTTAATGCTATGTTTTTAGGAATTTATTAACTTTTTCATAATGCATTATAATGCATCCATAAAGGATTTTAAACATGGCTATAAATATTTATAAAAAGGCATAGCACATTACAGCCATTATGCATTATAACTTCCTTATGAAGCACTCATCTATAATGCACTAAGGATACCTTTATAATGCAGTATAAAGCCTCCTTAGTGCTTATACCGACCATTATAATGCATTATATATATAAATAATTGAGTGATTATGAATGCATTATTATTTGTTTATAAATTGCTTAAAATATGACCTTATGTAACGTGTTACCATGATTTGTTCCATAAGGTGATGGAATTTGAGAGAAATATCATGTGGGTAGATGTGTTCTGGCAGGGGGTTTGTGGGATAGCTGCTTTTTCTCAGTGTAAAGCTTATATTTATATACAGCTATATTTGTTTATGCAGGTACATTTTTGTTTCAGTTAACACTGTAGTCTACTGAAGCATGCACCTAGCTCGGGAGAAGTGCTTTAAAGATAGATGGAAGAAATCCCATGTGAAATCCCCCCGAAAACGCACAGACACACACAGACCTGTACTCGGATCTTTGTGGGGACCGTCCATTCATTTCTATGGGCAAAACCCTAATGCCAACAATGACTGCCTTAGTCACTAGAGTGTCTCCACAATGTTATGTATACCTGGACCACACACACACACATACACATACAGACACACACAAAGACACTAGAGTTACAAAGTTAAGGCCTCTAATATCACATGGATCAATACCATTAAAGTGTAAGAGCTAGTTTGTGTTGTAGAATAAACCAGTTGAAATTGATTGCTGTAGGTAAAATAGATATCTCAATCAAATTATCTTACATCAGCACTTACAACAAAGTATTTTTGTTGATAATGCAGAACTTCAAACCACTTTTCAGTGAAGAGAAACATGCATGACTGAAAAATCTTAACTGAAAGACTGAATTTGTAGTGCAATCATTTGTACTGAAACACATTTATACAGAAATAATTCAAGCTACACTGCCCATTGCTAATTAATGACAAATTACATTGCCTGGAGTCACCAACTGAATTGCCTTGAATTACACTGACATGTAGAGAGGAATACTTTGTATAACATACTAATTGTCACAGTGGCTTTACCAGGATATTGCTAATGAGGTAATAAATCTAAGATATTTATTATAAAAATTACACTGTTTCAACACTGCCTAAGGACCAATTACATTTTTTGAAAGATACCTATATTATTCTTTATTAGGAAAAAACAAAGGACTACAGAGAAAAAGATATTAAAAATCATACTTTAGAGGTATTTTATTAGAAGCCACACACTTTACATGATGTGTGAAGATGATTAGGTATATCACAGTATAACACATGAAAAATAATGACCTCTTTCCAGAATAGCATATACATTATACAGCAAAGTTTGGAGTCATATCAGGGGGTCTAAAAGATATGCTATGAATAAAGCTCTATCATGAAATGTCATTAAACCACTCAGGTCTCAACAAAAAAACACTTCTTCAAATCATTCAATTAAAATTTTCTTTGAAAGTTCAGAAATTTCTTTTTTAAAATTACGCAAATAATGATTAGAAAAGGTAATGGTTCTGCTATTGTAAAAATGTAGGGAATAATATTATTTACACGTTTTCCTTATGTAGCCTGCACACCATAAAACTTTATGTAGAATTGATAACGGGATCGCTATACTGTATTTTCAGGTCCACTGAACAAAGCACAAAGAACAAAAACATGTTTGGCCAATTTCTGGCAAACACATTGACAGTCTACCCACCTGCAGAGAAGCAATAACTAAGTTTTACAAAATGGTTTAAGGATAAGTCAAAGTAAAAGAAATGGGCTTTAAACTATTCAGTTTTAACTATATGTTCATTGATGTTTCACTAAATAGTATGTTCTCTTTGAACTGTCATTCAATTCCATGCAGGAAACTTTGCAGTGATGATTAATAATTTACACCACCATGAATAAAGTTCAGGACTGAGTTGCATTGATTTTAGCGGGCTAAGGTTAGTAAATATTTCATATATGTCTGTTGGTAGCAGGTAGAATGTGCCTGATTCCAGATATCCAAGAGACAGCATAATGGCCACTTTGCACACACTTCAGAAACTAATGTCTGAACGCATTTGAATTAAGTGATTGATGTAGATGTTCATGCAAGAGGCATGAATTATGAGGAACACTTTCAACCTTGAATGCATCATGATGCATCAAGCTGCCAAACCAAAAGTACAATTTTTATCACCTGCCGCTCTTGAAGAGAGTAATCTGTCAGGGTCAAAAGATAATAATTTAAATTATCATTGTGTGTGATCAACAGCCAATGACATGGCAACACATCCTGACCAGGGATGTGGAATTATCTCGGGTAGAGTTTTCCAACCCAGTTCTCTGGGACCCCCAGACAGTCCACATTTTTGGAAAAATGGGTAAGAAACACTGGTCAAGAGTGATAAAGTGAGGTTAAGGTTGACTTGCAGTTAGTTTGATGATAGAATGGAAATTATTGTAAAAATAATCCTAAAATAGTACAACCAAGCACATAAAATATTTTGGCTCTGGGTCACAGGAGTGCAGAATGTAGTCTGTAAATCCACTGTTAATTTACAGTAGTATTAGGTGAAAGGATATAAAGGTCAAAAGGATGTAAATCCCTTTAGGGAATAGTCTCCTTCACCAGTGGAAACTGGTTTGACCATTAAAAAATCATTTAAATTATTGTGTTATGAAACAATTTATGGAACTCAGGGTCAACGAAACTAGGTGAAATTGATTACCTGCAGAAAATGCTTTACTATTAGACTACCATATGAGACCAGTAGTAAAATAAAGAACAGATACTGCAACAGGGAACAGAAAGGATGCAAGTACAATCATAATAAAAAAAAATTAGCGGACCATGTACAGTGAATAGGTAGCGCAAAATCAAGTTAAAAGGGTAAACAACTGTCTAGATAATAGTGAAATGAAAATGGTTATTTGTTTCCTATGTGTGCTGAGTATTAATTCAGTATTGTAATCATAATGAACATGTAAAATTTCCATGTATTGTGAATGCACTTTTGCAGGATGTTCAGAAGGTAATTACAGGTCGTCACTGACTGCAATCAGTTCCGATTAACCGGTTGTAAGTTGATTTGGTTGTAAAATGGTCCTTTATTTTGCAGGCAAAAATAATCATATATATAATATACTGTATAATAATAATATTATATATTTAAGTCATATTGTTTGATGTTTTCACCCTTTTGAACCACCATTTCCTTAGTTCATTGCTGCCAACAGTTTAGGAGGAAACTGTCAAACACTCAGGCTGCCAGATGCAGTGGAATTGTGTCCACTTGTGCAGTCTTCAAATGGTCGCAGTGCCAATCAGTCATACTGTAAGTTGCATCAGTCGAGTATGACCTGTCAGGGTCGGTCCCTGTTGTCCTACTCTCTGTCCCTTCCCCGTTTGACCAGCAGGCGTTGCCGGTCATCCCGTCCTTCATGTAAGTCTTTGTTTTGCCCCTGTTCTCTGTTGGCCTCATGGCTCAACACATTGAGCAGCCAGTTGTCTGTGTTCCTTCTGTCCTGCGTTTGAATCCCACCTCCTCTGCTTTTGTATTTTGGCTCCCTAGTGTTTCAGTTGAGTGGCTCTAGTTCTTGTGTCTGATTTTGTAGTTGGTTTTGGTTTTGTCCCTTGTGCCCTTGCTTGTGTTTATATCTGTCTGTATTCACCAGTGTTAGTTTCTGTTTCCCTGTTCCTTGGTCTAGGTCTCTGTTTCCCCGTTCAGTTCTGTGAGTTTATTAGTTTCACCTGTTGCCCGTTCTTGTTCCTGCCCTTGTGTGTGTTCCTGATTGCTTGTTGTCCTGCACCTTTCCCTATTGGTTAATTGTCCTGCCTGTCATTACCTTGTTCAGTGTTGTATTTATGTTCCTGTCTGAGTTTTAGTCCCCAGTGGTTCATTGTTTGTTGCTGGTTGTTTGAGATAGTTGGATGTCTGTTAGGTTTTGAATATTCTGTTTGTTGCCTGCCTGTCTTGACCTCATTTGTAAGTTTAGTCTTTGTTAATCCCTTTTTAGTTTTTGACCCCTCGTGGTCCTTTTGGTTTTGTTTTTGTAGTGTGTTCTGTTTTATTTAATAAACCTCCTTTTCGTGTTCCTGGAGCCACCAGTGGTCGTCCGCCCTTATGTCTATCTGCACCATGCCACGCTCTCGCACCCGAGCCTCCCAGATCCTTGACATGACCTGTAGTTACTATTTGGAAGTTGTTATGGTTGGTAAAGATCCCTATTTACAAATTTCTATCCACAAATCAATGAAAAGCTGTTATTACGTGTGGAATTTGTTTTAGTTCTTGGCATTGGGGGAAACAATTAATTCCTTGGCAAGTCAAGAGCCAAGTCTTGTCATTGGAGTCAAGTCCAAGTCTTTTCATTGTTTTTGCTGTCAAGTCAAAAGTCATCAAATTTGAGTCCAAGGCGAGTAGTAAGTCATGTAACTTGAGTCCCTACCTATGTCAGTTTTTTTTGACCTTTAGTAATTAAAAGAGCAAAATCCCGCCACAGTCCCGCCGAGTCCAATCACAAGCCAGTTACTTAAGTCCCTACCTCTGATTCTTTTTGACAAGTAATATGTTGCATGGACAATAATAGGCTAAAATCTGCAGTATAACAATTCATAATAATACTCATAACTTTTAGAAACTACAGAAAATAATGTAATGCAGCATGTATACAACCTAATCAAGCATTCAAACATTTCATTCAATAATAAGAGAAATCAAAAGTGCACTTTTTCTGCAATTAGTCACATTATAAGCATGCTTATGATAAGCTAATTTTCAATAGTGGGGGACTTGTTGTCGATAAACATCATTATAATACGTCTTTATTAATCACTGCCTGTATTTATCTGATGGAACCAGTCTGTGAGGTAGAGTCATAGCTATTTCATGTCTAATAAACAAACAATTATTTCATTATTAACCTTATCTTTATCACAACAGCATTAATTATATTTCAATACACATTTGTGATCTTGGCCACAATCTCCAGTTCTGCATATTGATCAATGTGAAGTACTTTGGGTGCGTAGGATGCAGTTATTAAAAATTTCCAAACCATACATGGATTCAGTAACTTGCTAATTATACTGGCAACCTTAACAGTTTTTTTTGTTTTTTTTTTTTTTCTGATGACCATGGTATTTACTGGACGTCGAGCAGGAAAGAAATTGCAATCTAACTAATACTGATCAAGTATCTTGTCCAGTGAACTGATTCTTCAGAATGACACACTTGCCCTCACCCAGTGCGTAGTTAGGTTTGTCATTCTTCTGTTTTTGGTCCTTCCTGGAGTCAAATATGTGTGATACATCAAAATAAAAGTAATAAGAAAATAAGAAGAAATTAATATTTAAAAATACACAATAAAAAGTTATACAAAAAGTACATATAAATGCATATATACAAATACATATATATGACTACAAACACACACAAGAGACACACGCACTCACACACAAACAGACATAAATATATATGTGCATATATATGACACACATATACAAATATATATGACATTAGAAGCCTTTTGCCATTGTATGTGGACTGCAAGCAAATTAGAAAAATTGATAATGATAATATAAACAAATAATATTAATGAAAATTAAATATTCTAATTTAATAGAATTATTATTATGATTGTGAACATGAAACGTCTACGTATTGAAAAATACTTTTCCATGTGTCCTTATTACACTGCGGTGAAAGAGATTTTTAGACTTCATTTCCAGACATTTTTGCAACTATATGGCAACTATATGAATATGCAAAGTGTCAGAATATCCAGTAAATAGACCAATTAATTTTTATATACATCAATTTATATTTTGCTAATCATGGTATTTAATGTTTGTATATTAATATGATTTCCTGGAACAAGTTATGGAGATGATCAGACCACGAAATCGATGAGCTGTGCTGTAGATAGATTAGCTGATGTTCTCAGCTGGCCTCACCATACCGTCTCACAGGTAGCACACTGTCAGTAGAGTTCTCCATCATCATAGTCATGATCACCCTCTAACACCAATGAATGAACAATGTTATCTGAGGCTGATTTCCAAGAAGTTGGGTGAAAAGGGCAGAATGTGCAGCAAACAGATGACAATGACAGAGAATGTGACGGCAGGCTTTTTAGGCATATGGTCTATAGCAGCCAAAGAAATGAGCACTTTTGGTTCTACTGGGAGAATTTTACACGCAGCCAGAGAATAGAATATCACTTCCACTGCTACAGATAAATGCTGTCAATGTGAAACCTTGTGTTTGCAATGTAAGGCTATAAACACACTGACTGACCACCACAATATGTTACATGCATTGCTTTAGCAAAGAACATCCCAGTCAAGGTGGGGCAGAAGGACGACGAAGCCTTGAATAATTACAGGAACAGCCGTCATCTGAGGGAATTGCTTGGAAAAACAGGGCCATTATTTATGAATCCCCAATTCATATGAGACAGATAGATAGATAGATAGATAGATAGATAGATAGATAGATAGATAGATAGATAGATAGATAGATAGACATCTTGAGGCTTGATTTCATAATTACAGATTTGTTGTCACACCACTGTGTAACAGCCAGTTACACCATCTCAGATGAACCTCTTTGATCTTGAGGCAAAACTTTGTCTCCAATAAACTTGCGTTCTTTTGGCAGTCATGCTTTCATTATTCCTGTTGTTGGAAGCCCCTTCTCCAGCAGCATATCAAGGAGCCTGACTGATGTGAAGTAAAAATGAGCTGCCTCCCTCTCGCAGCAGTTTGTGCCAAGCAAGGAACTGCTGATGCACCAATACCCAGTTCTTTTTTAGGTCTTTTGAATACATTCTTCACCTGGTCCTTCAAAACCAAAAGTCAGTCTTTCTTTCCTCAGCAACATCTAAATTATTAATTACTTTCAGTTTAGTTTGGTTCTCAGTGTAAAAATCTCTTACCATTGACTCTAGTATAATGGGCACTCTTTTTTTGGACAATTACATTTCAGGCCTTGGGTATTACAAGCAGACTTGGTACACTTCAAGAAAGAAGGTCTTTATGTCTTTGGGTGTGGTATTCAGAGAATTTCCTGAAGGACCTCATGCTGATATGTAATTCCTGACACGTCTTCAAAAAGTTGCCATCAATGTCCTGCTGAAAATACAGAATTGGACTTCAGTTGTTAAACAGTGCAGGGTCATCATCAATATCGGGAGGTACCTGAAGAACAGACTTGAATCTTTTGTGAATAAAAAAATATTTAAGTAAGGCAAAAAAAGAGAAGCACTCAAAATATCTTATAGGATAAAACTGCTGTTGTTTTTTTCCTGTTGCATATATAGAGAAGATAAAACTGAATAATGAATCTCAACAAACTTTACTACATGCCTTTCCTTACCCATTATTCTGTTTGTACTCTTTTTAGAAATGTAGTATATTTGTAATATTTTTAACATGGTTTGTCATTATGACATATCACAGTTCACAGTGGATAAAGCCCTGCTGCATCTTCATCTATATCTATGGTATAATCCTCAGATGAAGTACCTGCGTTTTCATTTGACATATTTCTTCTCTTTTGCCTTGGCCTCTTTCCCTGCATTTTCCTCATAAGATAAAGTGAATCATCCTAAGTGATTTTTTACCACAATATGCTCTGCTTCCTCGGTGATCTGTGTCTTACAAAATATTTCATTAGGTGGTATCACAATGTCCACTACAGTTAACAAAATAAACTGATAATTCTCATTAAAGTAATTTTAAAATAAGACTTATCATAGTGCTAATGAAATGTTTATTGAAACAGAAAAAAACATCGATGCCATACTAAAAAGGCTTTATTCAAACAAACGTCTAGATTGCTTTTTGCTTCCCATAAATGTTGATGTTTGGGACGTGCAGTTACCTGGAACACACATAGGTGTGTTCGACATAGGTGATATCATCAGAAAGCCCACAATGTCCTCTTAAATTCACAGCTGGAATTTAAACATTCCTAAAGATGGTCTATGGGTAAAGTGCAATAAACGTACGTTCAGCACAGAGGACAATTTTATAAGGTCTTAGGAGAAAAGGTCACAAGACTGGAGCACATTCCGGATAGGATGCCAATATATAGCTAAACTGTCTGTATAATTACTGAAGTTGAAGCTTTTTGTATTTTTCATTTTATTGAACATATTCTGTGTAATATTACTTAAGCAGAAGAGTGCAGTCTTTCATTTTGCGATAACATGAATTGAACAAAAGTCAAATTATGGATTAAAGGCTATATATTGAATTTACAGAGAGGGTAGGGTGGAATAGAATGTACATTTATTTATTTATATGAAAGTGCTTTTAGCTTTTTTCATTTGTTTACATCTCAGAATATTCCAACTGACAACCAACTGCAGGGCTCTCAATTTTTCACATGCATCTACAAATGGATGAGAACAGCAAAGTGAAAGGAATTAATATTACATAACTACTGTACATTTTATATTTTTTTCTGACAAAGTTCATTCATGTATCTTGCAATGCACTTGGAGAACCTTTGCTCATAGACTGTTTCTGGTCCCGGTCTTTCAGCAATCATCACTCATGTGACTCAGCCAGAGATGATTGGACCCCAGCTTGTATCTTGGTTGGTCCACAGATCACTGCTCCTGATCCACAGTCATCATCAGACCCTCTCTGCTGCCTTTGTGCCGATGGCTTTCCTGCTGACCAAACCTGTGGGCTGTGGAGCTTATGGAGAGATTGACGAACGCTGGCCCTGCCTCCAGCACCTGCCCAATAAGTACCAACCTTCAGCTACCAGTCCCACGCAGGAAGGAACCCAAACGTAGCTTTTGCCTTCAGCTGTGGCGTTTCCCTGCCTAGACAAGAGCAAAAGCCTTCTTAGCTGGTAGCAGTCAGATATAACCTTTGTTGGATGGCAATACTCCATCCCCTTGCTGATGGCATCTGCTATCACTTTCAGCACCTGGGAGTGACACTAGTGGCATCACCCAGGGATTCCCTTCCTTGGTATAATGGGTGTCTTGGCTTTGCTGTCTCTACTGGGCACATCACCATAGACAGACTGGACCAGGAACTTAATGTGGAGTAGCTTAGCCTCCCAGAGCTCTGACTAAGAAATCCTTCAGTTCCTTGCTTGCTCCTATGCAGTCCGTGCACCCCGCGGTTGCATTCCTACTGTCCTGCTGCGATGCACCATTTCCACACTTGTTCGTAATGCTACTGTACCTGGACCAGTTGGTGCCTTTTCATATCTTGTGCTTTGTTGTAGTGAACCCGTCCAGATACCACTGATTCCACAAGCAAACCGTACAACTCGGCCTAGACACCATATCCCTTGCCCTCCACCTTCTCCCAGTCCTCAGTTCTATCCTAGCCATGAAGACTTTGATGTCAGGTGAGTTTCTGATTTGCAGCACAGGTTATCATGAATGCCTCAACCATCCTGCTGAAGGGAAGCCATAGCTCATTACTCTGTCTGTACAAAACTGTGCTGCTCAGACTTTATAGTTGTCCCAGCCGCCCATGAAGGAAGTATCTGATCTTCCTTTTAAAGCCCTCAACAGTAGTAAGAGGGAAATGATAAACCAGTAAAGGCCAAAAAGGACTTACAGCAGGATGCAATGCTGGCAGATCAAGGCATTGAACTTGCTTGGCAATCTTGATTTTTCCATTTCCATCAGCCATGGTTCCCTGTTGGTTGCCTGGAGTGCTGGGCCACCTGCTCCTCCCTCAAGCACCGTGTCCTGTTGGATCTCTGGGCCACGTGCTTTGCCACCTACACATTCTAGCCTCACAGTCATTCAGTCTACTGTCTTGGGTCATCGTCTATGTAACTGACTGTCTGGGGTGTGTATTCACCTCTACCCTGCCCATATCTCTCTCCTGACACCATTAGGGGTGTCTTTCTTCTCATGGCTGGTTTATTTTCTCCCTCATGGAAGCTGCAGTTTTGGGTGCCAGTCTTCACTGCCCCATTTACTGTCCGTCCACGTCTGCACCGGCCGTGACTTTGTCTGCAGATGTCAGCCAGCCTCTCCCTGGATGTCACTGTCTTAGGCAGGTGGAATTTGTTGATTGATACTGTACATCTTATATTCATCGTGGACACAACATCAGTGATTATAAATATGTATATACAGTTTGCCATATTTTAAGGCATCTCTCGTGTGTCACAAGGATGCCCATCTAAGTGAATTTTAGTTCCCCTTTTCACATTTTTGTGGACCCACTGATAAGCAAAATTCCACACCTGCATAAAAAACAATCTAGGGGAATTCTGAAAAAAAGACTGCATGGAGTTTTCACATTGCATGCACCTGATTGTAAAATTGTTTGATTCTGAATGCTGATTGGCTTAAACCCACCTGAGCATATCTTGATCACATTATTTTGTTAAAGAACGAGCAATTGAAGCCTGCCTGCCTGATTACCTTATTGTGTGAAATACTACAGAGCAAAACGCGTTTCTACTGTTTGTATGACTGATGTTCTTTTTCACATAGGTGAGAAACTACTATATGTATTATTTCCTGTGATTTTTTAAATTTCTGTGATTAGTCTGAATGGATGTCTTTACTTCAGACTGGGGCAATAATCTATCTATCTATCTATCTATCTATCTATCTATCTATCTATCTATCTATCTATCCATCTGCCTATCTATCTATCTATCTATCTATCTATCTATCTATCTATCTATCTATCTATCTATCTATCTATCTATCTATCCATCTGTCTGTCTGTTTGTCTCCATCCGGCCATCTAATTATTGATTATTAATTGTTAACTGTTTAGTCTGTAGCAGATCAGTTCAGTATCTTTGTTTTGCAGAGATTCAATTCAGAACAAGTACTGTAAGAAATAAAGCAGAGGTTCCTGGTAAGATAGTAGAGTGAAGAGAATAAGACGATGCTGGTGAGGGCTGAGGTGTCAGGCCTACCAGGGTACTGCAGCAGTACGGGGCACTGCAGTGGTTGATGGTATTGAAGTCACAGAGCTCCATGGTTATTGGTTTGGTTCCTTCCCCATATCGCGTTGCCCCGAGTTGGCATGCTGTCTGTGCCCAGGTAGGTTTCCTTTTATAGTCCTAAGATAAACAAACAACTCTCTGTGCTGTTAACAGATAACTGTGGGCGCGCAAATATTTGCTACTCTGATTTTTATTGCAAATGACCTTCCCTGCTGTAACCTTAACTTTAACTTGAACTTCTCCAGTATAATGTCAAGACATAAGTACATATATAACCATGTGTGTTTAAAAGAAAGTCAGCCAAGCAAAGCAGTAATAATATGTGGCTGGCTGTCAGCTGACCTTATCTGGTGAAGTAGAGTTAAAAAAAACTGCCCTGGCAGATTGCTACAAAATCACCAGGTAATATTGGAGGAATGTACAAATGTGACTCGCAGGACACTGCAGACAGAAACATTTTCGTAAGTCGTTTCCACAGCTGACCAGTCAGTGGTATCTGTCAAATTAATTTCTCTAAAAAACAGTCTAGTTTGGAAACTGGCAAGACTTAGATCTGTCTGCCCAGAGTTTAGACAAATCCATTATGCACCTGAAAGTCAGTCAGTCAGTGTTTTCCTGCCAATTAAAATAGACGGTCCCTGTGGACTTTGTTGGCTCCACTTGTGGTTCTCTGTTAGGTGTTTAAACATGACCACGGCGGGTCTCCAGGGCATCCCAAGGCCCCAGGCATTAGCAGAAAAATGTTACACTTCAGCTGTTTCCCACATTCTTCCTGTGGCGGCCTGCTGCTAAATCGGAGAGGCAGTCCTGTGAATGTCAATGAGCACTTGCTCACCCGGGCACTCGGCAGCCGTAGGCTTAAGTAGGCAACGTCTGCTGGCCAAAAGTACATCTAAGGGCCGCAGGAATAAACTGGCCATTTAACAATGCATGTCACCCATCCATGTCCTCATGCTTACCGACTATACTAAGGCAGGGTTCAAATCCGTCTATGCAAAGAAAATGCCAGAATTATTTTGATTACATGAACATGAGTTATAAAAATGTTGAAAATAAGGAAAACAAATTTATGATAGCACATTACAATATACAGTAATAAAATAACAAAAAAGTCTATCAAAATTATTTACATGCATTTTAATGTCTGAGCAGATGATTTTTAATGCTTAATGCACTTTGGCATCAACTGATAGTTGCAGTGTGGTTGGTCCATCCATCCATCCATCCATCCTCTAATTGCTTATCCTGGTCAGGGATACAGGGGCTGCAGCCTCTGTATGGTCCAGCACAGTAATTTTCTCACTTGTTAACTCATTATTCAAAAGTAATCGAACCAAAATAAAAAAAAAATAAGCAAAATCACAGATTCAATGGTCCAGGTTTATTCATCTTTCAAAACATCAAACTTTAATATAATTAAAGTCAAGCAGGTCAATATAGTATTAAAAAATACCATTTAATTTGTAATTTAATAATGGAAACAAAAACAGCAACAGCATCACTTTTTAAGTTTCTTAATAAAAGCAAGCAGAAAAGTCAAACAATATACCCATAATATATCTTCTATTAGCATGTTATATAGAGTGTTGCCTGACACCAGTAAATTCCGCCTGCATGTGTCGAGTTTGGATGGTCTCCCTGGGTCATATGGCTTTCCTCCGGGATCTCCAGTTTCCACCTGCAGTCCAAGAGACATGCAGGGACGCTCATCGGTGCCCCTAATTTGCCCCCTGCGTGTGTCCTGGGCTGCTATCCCTTCCAGGGTACAGCCCTTCCGTATGCGCCATGCTGCCTGCGGAAGGCTCCAGGTAAATCTGACCCAGATAAACAGCTATAAGTTGGAAAGTGTCACCTCTGAAAAAGGGCACGATATTTAATGATGTTTTTAAAATTTGTACCAAACAGATTAACACATTACTTACTAATTGCTTACATTCAGCCATTTGTGCATTTTTTTTATCTTAGTTTCAGTGGTGAAACATCAGAGGGAGAGTCTTTACAATGCATGACAGTAGCCTTCTAGAGTAATAAAACTACGAGACCGATAAGAAGGCCTACCGGTAACTTTGCAAAGTGTGAACCTGCTATTTGCTATCTCTGAACTAAGAAAATAATCATATGATGGCAGGTGTGGTAGGATTGGCTGTGAATGTTCTGAAAACTACTCCTGCAATACTGGTGCACAATTTAAGCTTAAATGGTTCTATATAATTGACATGGGTGACCAATAGATCCCTTATGCAGAAACGTGTTATGTGGCTGACTCAGAAAGGAAAGACCCAAGGAAGTACAACAAAATTCAGTCGAATTTACGTTTGCTGCTAGGGATTCAAATCCACAGACATTGCATTGCCAGGACAAACCTACTTGTGGAGCTACAGCAACATTAGCACTCGCTTCACTTCCAAGTATAAACGGTGTTATTTTCACATACTGTATGAGCACTAATATATTCTGATCTGTCCGTCATTGTTGAATCAAATTATGATATTGACCAACATCGAAGGCTAAATGTATTCATATATGTATCGAAACACGTGTGTGTTAAGATAATTATGTGCCTGCCGGTATAAAAAAAAAAGACACTGTTATCAATAAAAGCAACGAGTATTCAACAAAATAGTTTGAAAAAGCTATACATTTTTTATGCAGTATATAAACTGTATGCCACATTATGAATAAAATTGAACTTTTTTGTAAAGTTCAGAATTGTGAAAACTGGTTTATGAAACTGATTATAGTAATTAAAACATAATGACACCATTAGCTTTGTTCACTGTCTACATTAAAGCCTGCTAATAATAGAAAACAACCCAGAATAACAAATTAACACTAATTTATCAAATATCAGTAAATATAAAATAACATGAATGAGGTACCACTCTTTGATATGCCGTATTTCATTTAGCTGACGTTTTAAAGTGACAGCGACATACACATATAAACATTATGATTTTAACAATTTTGAAAAGATTTATGCAAAAACTGAACACAGGTAAATTGGTTACAGTTTTTCTCAGTCGCTTTGGTGCGTTTCTCAGATCAGAATTAAAATTCTCATAACTATTAGTTCAACCTCCA
>JAABNX020000106.1:16574127-16589195 GCA_015163995.2 Mormyrus lacerda | reverse complement strand
AGTTTGCACTAATTGTTTTGAGAAATGCACTAACTGCTGTGCAAATGTTAATAGTGTTCTGAGAAACGCACCAAAGCAACTGAGAAAAACTGTAATATGTGTCTAATGCGTGATTTTGAATCTTGATTCAGAATAGTATAAGAACTGCATTTCATTTATTGAGCAGAAGCTTTTGTCAAAAGTTGCTTACATTTTGAGAAAGCCATTGGGAGCCCAGAGCTTTGGATAGAATCACTTAGCTGAGCCTGGGATTTGAAGCAGTGACCTTACATTCACAGGCACAGCAGCCTAACCAGCTGTGCCACATAATGCCAAAAGAATTAATGCTCATGGGAGTTTTACTTATGCACAAGTGTTGACAAAAAAAATGATTGGTTCAGAAAGATAACCAATGAGACTGTAGAGGAGCTGGGTCCAAAGGACTAAATCAGGGAGGACCAAGACAACTGATTGGTTGGTCCCACTTCGTCTAGTTGCTTGGACCCACCTCCTTTACGATCTGATTGTTATCACTCTGAACCAATAATCTTTCTTTCTGCCCTCAGAACATGTTGCGTAAGTAAAGATTAACATGATCACCCAGAATATTGTTATATTTATTGACATTTACCTTCTAGGAGGTTAGAATGAACCATTCTGAGAAAATATGTACTATGCAAATCTAAGGGTATGAAAAACTGTGATAATAAACCTAAGTCAAATCCATACAGGGTCTTGCTGAACAATATTTTTTGCACACATATCGAATATAATTCTTCTCAAGCATTATGTGTTTCACACTTTTGCAAATTGCTTCCATAAACTGCCAGCTGTTTTTTTTTAGGTTCACCTGCCATCTGGAAGTGTATGACATCGTTATGAAAATGAAAGTATGCTTCTTACTTACACCTAGATGTCCTCGAGGACTCACATGATGTCTTCGAGGACTCACATGCTACAAGCCATTACAGTAAGTGCTTTGAGGACTTATTGTATGATAATTTACAGATTTTGTGTACGTACACAGAAGATTGAAAATTATGAAGCTCGGCAAATAGATACTTTAGGGACTGACTGTGGCAATTAAAGTCATTACTGCAAAGAGGGTGATTGACTAGGAATGCCTATCATTACCCAATATCACTCTCCTCCTTTTTGATTGTTCCACTGTGTGACAGTCTTCAGCAGAGATTACTTTATATGTGGGTGCAATATAATTATACATAATTACTTCTCTATGCTAGGGGACAGGATTTTCAATATTGAGATTGTTGTATCTGTTTTGGGGTTGGGGCAGGAAGGTGCGGTTAAAATTTGGTGCCATTATTTATTCTTATCTATTCAAACAAATGCCCATGGCATGTTTGAATGAAAATGTCCCTGTGAACAAAATTTAACAGTCTAAAACATTTGTAAACCCCAAAATCATGCATATTTCTTTGTGACTGTTGTGAGCAAGACTGAAAAAGTCTGTCTGACATTCTGTTGGCTGATTACAAGTAAGAACAAGGCATGATTCTCAATGGAACAGCAGCTAAGCAGCATAGTGTACCTCTGCAGTTCATCTGGTTTACGGCATGACAGTCTTAATGGCCGATTTATACTTCTGTGCTGAACCATCACCATAGGTACGTCATAACCATCTATGCTACACTGTAGACTATGCCATAACCTGCCCTGCACCTACGCCGACCGCAACAACTGTGATCGGCCCTGCATTCTTCGAAGGTCGACCAAAAGGGGTCGTCAAATGGGATGATCTGGTCTATGGATAATTTCCTATTTGCATTCCCACCCTTACAATATAGTCTCTCCTATTGCTTTGCCGGGACACACCTGTCTTACCTTCAGCCAGGGAATGCTGGGATATGCGGAGCTGCGAAGGATCCATCTACGCATCTGTAGACCAAATTTGAAGGAATCTTTGAAACGGCGTTCGATGGTACACAAGTACAGTCAAGTACGCATATTGATAAACATCTCTGGTATCAGGGATGAGAACATCGCTCCGCCTGATGACAAAATTTACGTCACTTTTCCATGTGCATGACTGAAAGCACAGTTTACTGAGCCTACAAGTTTACATTAAATAAACTGTATGTTGATTGTTGACTGTAATGTTTAATTACATTGTTGTGTAAACCTTGATCATCATTTGCTCCACCGGTTTGGAAAGCTCTGTGTCTCAGCTGCAACATGGTAGAATTTCAGAGCCAACAACCATGCCATTATCATTAGCTTCCACTAAAATTTTTTGTAGCAGTTTATCAGCTTAGCATTATCAAATTGAACTTTGCAGTTGGTGGATTAGCAGTTAAACTAACTGCTTCTTCAGCTGTGCCCACCGCTGATTGTGAGGAGCAGACACTGACTTCAGCACAACTGAATCTCTGATGACTGTATACAGTAAGAAAGATATGCAGTGCATTTCATTTCATATTAATAATAAGTATGGCTGTTCAAATGGTACTTTCTCCACCTATATTAGGAATATACTCTTACTATGGTTAAGGATTAATAGGGACCGAGAACACCATTCCCAACAGGAATACGGTTCAAATGCATTTCATATATCAGTCCATTGTGGGAATTTTGATAGCCCCACACCACATCATGCAATTGCTGATTCGTTTGTTTGTACAAGAAGACACCCAGAAAATTCACTAAACACTGCTGGCAGAATAGTATACCTCAATGATAGAATTCAGCTGGGTAGTGGTAATGTTAAATAGCAGGACTCAATGCGAAATCCCCACCACCTACTGCTCTCACATCAGTTATGTCACTAGCTAATGAGACTCTGACCACAACACCGGCCAATATTTGGCCAGAATGTAAGATGCCTCCACTATATAGCTACAACCCTCTACTGCTTTTCTTTTATGTAATGATGTAGACAGTATTGATTAAGCTTTTAGCCATTCACACTAATGAACACTAATTGTTACAAAATTAAAATATGGCTTTTTTTGCAAGAATTGCTAATAGTCCTATAGTCCTTGCAATGTCATGCAAAGACTAGTCAATTCATTTCAGTAACTGAATTAGTAATTACAAAACTTTAATTTCAAAGTTAAACATTTAAGGGGAGAGTGCTTTTCTCCTGTGAGAGCTCTGCAGATTTTCCTTATGTCATATTTTTATGAGTACTTCCATCTCATTACCCAAAGATTGCGCTATATTGGTACAAAACAAAAATGTGGCATATGGCAAGACACTAGAAACCAGCCATTAACTCAAACATTGTGCAAAGACAACATGAGACAGCTTGATTACTTAAACAGCCTGAAGCTGGTCAAGATGCTTATCAGTTCAGGATATAAGTTCAAATAGCTAATGAAGGCTGACAGACAGTGGGTATTAATTTGAGCAAGCTGAATAAGAACCTCCACACTTGTCTTCATTAATAGTTAAGTGACAATGTAATTTTCAGTGTATTATAGATAAGAGGAGGCAGGATTCCCGAGCAGAACTATGATAAAAGTGTAATTGTGCACAAATATCTCGTCCTATCACACTTGTCCTCTAAGCAAGGCGGGACGTTTGCTAGATCATTGCCTTCCCCCAGCTGCAATCATGTTACGCATTTGATATTTTGAAATGACTTCTTATTCAGCTAGGGGCTTCCATTTGATTTTTTCTTTTTAGAAAATGAATGTGGCTGCATTTTAAATGCTTCATACCTTCTTCATTGTACCTCCCATGCTGCCTTTCACTCTTTATTAATTAGGTCAAATTGATTTGGATACATTATTGCAGATTAGGTCAAATTGATTAGATAGATTTGAATACATTATTGCAGAAAAAACTGTCCCATTCATAACACACTTACATGCCTATTGTTTAGGTGTCAGTATTTATTTCAGTTGAGACTTCTTGGTTTAAAATTCTATTATTTTATGTAAATGCTCTTACAGATGATAATTTATCTGACAGGACTATGGGTCTCCCACCAAACTGAGAAAAAGCCCCTATATGAAGCATCTATATAAACGTTTTTGTGATACAGATAGCACGGTAACTGCTTCCCCTCTGAGCTGCATTCTAAATATACTTATGCAAAGTAAGGAAAATCATATATATACTGCAATGTCAATGCAGGGAGTCAGAATAATTTCTCTTTGCTCACTATGACAGTGCCTCATGATATATAACAGTGAAGATGAACACAGTTAATAGACTGTGACAACCATTAACTACAACTGTAATGAAACTGTAATGGATTCATGCATTAAATACAAGATAGAACACTAACAATAGATGCAGGTAAATGGTTAAATACCACCCAGTCTGCTGTTTTGATCCTGAAATTCTAGCATCTATCTAGCCTATTCCAGGCAGGATAACGCAAAGGACTGAGGTGGGTCCACTGAACGGGATGCCAGTCCATTGCAGGGCACATACACAGACACTCACATGCTACAAGCCATTATGCCTTTGGACATGACATGAGGAGAACATTCAAACTCTACACACAGAGTGAAGGTAGGAAAGGAGCCCTGAGGCTGATTGATGACCATGTTAATTCCATAAATTCCACAAATCCTATAATCCATCAAAACAATATTAAACCACACTGCAAGAAAACCTTTGATGCAATTAAATGTTTTTTTTTATATCTATGGCCAAGGAAATTAGTATGGAAAAATAGAACTATATCTGGGCTAGTAGAGACAAGAGAACGATTTAAATAACTGTTTTTATTAGATTCTTAATAACTAAAATGCTTGGCATTGTTAAGCAAAAGGACAATTGCTGCTCATTCATTTCATTGTATGCAAAGATGTCCACAAAAGTCAATGACTGTGTTTTAAATTCAGGAAATGAAATGTTATCATTTACTGCCAGCTCTACTGTAGGTGGTGGAGTGGTGGCTCTCAGGCTGTGGATCTGTCCCAGTAACCTGCAGTTGCTTTGTCCTGGGAATGACATTAATCTACATCCAGCCTTAGAAGGTGGTCCTCCAACCTTTGGGGGCTGGCGGCAGGATTGACACTCCAGCCACCAGAGAAAAACTCACACTGGTGCATTTGGAATAGTGCGGTGCTGAGGTATCACCCACTGCATGGCTGCACTCAGGTTCTCATCCCTGAGGTGGTTTGTTTTGTGGTGGGTGTGGTAACACGCTGTAATCAGTGAGTTTGTGAGTTGTAGCATTCCTCTGAATAAAATTTAGCATTAAACAACAGTGATAATAATGCTAAATTATATTCAATATAAGACTTTATGGAGCAAGCAAACAAAATGCAGAACATTATAATTGTTGCTGCTATCTGTCAGGTGTCTGGATAGGGACTCACACCTGGTTTCAGCCCCATTCGAAATATAATTTCCAATTAAATTACATTTTTAATAACCCTTCCGAGGCCTTCGAAAAACCTTCACAAATAGGTTTTGTTGAAACTGCTGGCCTTTGATAAGCTGGCTAATTCAGCACTTCTTAATGAAAGTGTGAGGGTGCTTCTTCAGTTAAGCTCATGCAATTTAGTTTTCACCCCAGGATGGTGGCTGCTTGTAGCTACACTGACTTGCAAGTTCATAAGCAGGCCTGTAATAATGGTATGAAATTATTATATAGCCAAAAGCATTAACACTTAAACGGCTAGCCAGTCTTGCTTCATGCACCTCACAGAGTGACTCTATTAAAATGGCTGATTCAGGATACACATCAGACTTAGCTTCAGGTCCTTTGTTAAAAAGTCCACAGCCATTTTCTAACCTGATTTCATTTTCCAAGATTTAGACGTTTAACAGAGAAAAGTAGCCATCCCAAAATGATATAACCCCAATTGTTAAAACCATTAAAGATATTTGCAAATTATGGAATAGCGCTAACTATCTGCATTGATAACTAAGTAATATCATTTGTAAGTAGAGTTACTTTACTGAAGGAGTAAAACAAACATTTACTGATGACTGGCAGCATTTCTTATTGAGATGCTAAGAGTATCCCTCAGATATTTCCATGAAAGGGAGGCTCCAGACTTCGAAGATGGCGTGGTCTATTCCAACTTTCACTCCAAAAGCTTGGAGTGCTCCTTCTTTTTCAGTGAGTCTTCCCAAGATGTCTTAACAATATATTGAATATGTGAATATAGAAAATGATAAATGGATGTATGTATCATAAAGTATTAAGATAAGTGTTACAGCTCCAAATGCTTAAATAAATAGTATGTTACATTTAGCTGCGGACGAGCAGGCGAGCAAAGAAGCAGGAGAACAGTTAACGAGGGTTTTACTGGGTGAGGGTAACAAAGACGCAACATTACAACAATGACCGACGAAAGACTGAGGAGGACATGGACTGATATACACTAAACAAGCCGAATTAACAGGGAACAGCTGGGCACAATCGGGGAAGCACACGTGGATGATGAGGGGGCGTGGCACACACGAGGACTGGACGCGACATAGTATTAAATAAATCAATTTACATTGAATGCATTGAATCATTTACATCATTGTTTTTAAACTGCTCTTAAGGTTTCTCAACCACAAAACTTGCATGCTGACCTGATGCTCTCCAGAAATACCAGAGCTGCACTGTTTAAAAGGTAAAAATATACATGCAACTCAGAGAATAATGAAGATTTTCTGCTTAATTATAATCAACAAATGATAAATGTGAGAAAATGGCTTGACGTGATCCTGGCCATAGGGGAGTCGAGGAGATTGAACAGCATAAAGAAAAATGTGAGGAAGCTGTTATTTTTAGTTTTATTATTTTATTTTTACAGTGGTTAGAATCTCTGCGATCCTGCTGTGTAAGTGGCTGGAAGAGGGATTGATGGCATGAAGCTTGAATCACTTTTCTCTCAATGCAAAATAAACAGTTATTTAATCAATTCTGAGGTTTATGTAAAATTTGATATTTTATCAATCTGCCTGTTTATCACATTTTCAGATTTGGTGAAACTAATTTTTTTTTGTCATACTCAGAAATATTGTATAATCTGCTGTTATGGAGCAAAATCTATTTATAGTCCACAGTCCACTTTTGTTAGCACCAAAACTCCAAAATCAAGGAAGATAAAAAGAATCCCTTGATAAGAGTGTAACAGGAAATGAATCACCAGGGATAATTAAACTTGGAAGGGCACCATCACGGACATTAACGACAAATGACTTTTCTTGACCACCAATACGTGATACTGCTTTCTGTTTATCCTTTCTAGAAAAACTACAGCAATAGAGCGCTAGGCCCTACTGTTACTGTTAACACAGTTCTTAGATTTTTTTTCTTTAATTACCTGACTTTTATACAATGAAATCTAAAACATACGTTACAGTATAGTTTTGAGAACACTGAGAATGTCCTTTTACTTTAACATAGACACATACACACTGAAACATATTTGGAAATACATTTATTATATGTGATATTTTCCTGTCACGTTTTGGTCAGTCCTTCTACTGTATAAAAGCTAGAAATTGAATAAGAAGGTAGGAAGACTGCAGGGAAACCATGACAGAAGTGGTACAGGACTTGGGTTGAAAATATCCGGAGATCAAACATTGAAGCCTGGCAGCAAAGGCAGGAACAGTAAATGGGGGCATTGAGATTTTGCACCTTGGGTCCTGGTTGAAGGTTCGATGAGGCGACTGAGAACAGTATCAAGGACAGAAACCTTGAGCTGGGCAGCAGTGTAACCAGTAGGAATTATCATTTTTAATTACCCTTGATGCACTATTACCCTATAGACAGAGACCCGCTGCAAACCTCATTCTGTGAATAAACCTTGACAGTAATGGTGGTTGGAAACGGGTAGCAGAGGAAAAGGAAATATGGAAGACAAAAATTAAGGATGCAAGGTTTATAAACTATTCAGCTATTCAACTAAGAACTGGTGATCATGCTGCAGATGGGACAAGATCAACATAGACTGAAGAGGAAAATGGGCAGAACAAGACAAAGGTAATGAGTTAATGAAAGCTGTAAGACAACCGTTTATCTGGTTAGAAACACAGCCATCATGCAAGGGACTGTAAAGAATATCCCAGGCATCGATCACATATCTGCTGAAGCAGCTATCAGACCATGACAATGGTCTAGTAGACAGTGGTGTAGAGAGAAAATAGACAGTGCCTGGACTTCTGGGGGAGGGAAGTACACACTCTGCTTTGGAACAAAGAGCCTGATAAGTACATGGAAGGGCTTTGAGCGGTTAAACGGATTGTTTTGTTCACGCCCTGCCCGTCATGTCCGCCTGACCCTCCTGTCTCCTCCCTAAGGTGGCCCTGATGAGCCACCTGCTGCTTGTTATTCCTCGTTAATCTTTGTATTTAAGTACCTGGCCTTCTTGTTCTGACCGCTCGCGGTCTCGTTTGTTACCCTAGCTGCTCCTGTTCACTTAATACAGTAAAACCTCTTTCTACCTAATGCCCGCCTTTGAGTCCTTTGTCCAACTTGCCGCTTTGGCCGCTTATTAATTCAGTAAATGTATTATGAAAGATTTGATGAGTAGTACTTCTTAATTCCACTTTATTATAGAAAAGCAATTTGATTTTCTCTAAAGCATGTTGCTGTTACAATAACAATCTTGTCAATTCAGCAAACACATTTTCTATTTATTTTCAATGGCATTTTTCATGATATATTAAATAGGGGAGTAACGATATTGTCAGCCCAGGAAACGAGACGAGACACAATATTGGATTCAGGAGAATGAGAAGAGATGATATTTTAACAATATTTAACGGAAAACTTAAGAGGAAATATATTACTGGAAAGAAGCCTTTTATTTGATTAATTTGAAAGGCAAAAAAATGCTAAATAATGCAGATGTACTGTATGGTGAAATGGGTTAAATAATCTCCATCATCATATGCAGTAAATAACAGAACAAATATCTAGCGCCATAAAATATTTTACCACAGACTCAAATGACAGGCTTTTCTCCTATTTGACTTCTCAACTGAACATAAAATAGAATACAAATAAAACAATATAAATAGCAAACATAAAACTTTTTTAATGTTTTCGTCATCGGTGCAGTGGATTAAAGTAAAGAGCTATGATGGCGCTGCGAAAAGCTTTGCATAGAAGTAGCGTTAGCCGCTGTGTACGGCATTATTTTCCTACAATGCTTATAGATAGTTCGTGTTTTGTCTGTCACCCTTTCACCGTTTAAATTTTCCGCCGGGTACCCAAAATGCTGCCACACAAAAGATTTTAAAGTGTCTGGGCCATCTGCAATGGTAATTTCGTCAGACGCCGACATTATTACAGCAGATGACTTTTGGCGCCTTCGCGAGAAATCTCGTCATGTTGTAATATCAAGGGGATATTGTGACACGAGATCTCGTTACATCCGTAATATTAAATGATACGTAAAAAAAAGTATTTCAAATATCGTGAGTCATGCAAATCCATACTATACTGATAACCCACCCCATTACATGTTTACTGGGTATTCAATAGAATTTTGCTTAATTAGCAGGCATAATCTTACTACATTCAACACCACCAGAAGTTAGTTTATACCCACATTCACCGAAGCATCTGCATTTTTTTAGAGGGCCTAGCTGCTGTTGTCTTAAAAGTCATTAATCATTATGCTAATGTAATGTATGCTACTGTTCACAGAATATTCATTGAATAAAATAAACTAAGAATATGTTCATAAAACTTTAGCGAAAGGTTTGGAGGAAGCTAAAGAACATTTTATTTTAATTAATTGTAATTTAATTTAATTTTAATTTGGCCCACATCAGTTACTACAGGGAGACATTTATCTAAAACACTGGAATATTAACCCCCTGCCTCACCACGTATCACCTGCCATAGGCGTGGTTGTCGTCTGTCGTCATGTCATGTCATGTCATGTCATTCACACCTGCAGTCAATCTACTGCTCTGTCGATATTGTATGTGGAGCATGCTGGGAAAATGTAAATAGCCCCTTGTTTGTGTTGTCGTGAATGCTTGTTGTGTTCTCGAATGGCATGTGTGCCCTTGCTTGTGTCTTGCATGAATCTCGTCTGATTCTCGTGTGTCTTTAGCTATCGTATAATTTACCCACAGTGTTCACCTTGCCCTATGGCGTCAGACCTCCCTGTATTTCCCTGTTGTGTGTGTTCAGTGGTTGTTCAATGCTTGATGTTAATCAGTTAACGGTTTAATGAAAAGGTGGCATTTCCCCCTTAAAGTGAGTCTGTTTCTCGGCGATGCAACAATATCCTATTGTGATACCTCAGTCTGCCAGACATTACATTATATTTTCTTGCATAGGCTTGGCTTTGGTTCTGGTGATGTCCTCAGTCTTGGCATCTTGGGCTGCTTTTATTTGGCTTAGTGATTTGCATTGGTTCTGGTTTTTATGCTAGATTGTTCTCCCAGTTTACTGTTTAGCTTAGCCTCCTAGGCTTGGCTTGCTGTTCCCCTGATTCTATTTCAGTCTATGATGTCACGCTGAGTGCTTCATATCCAAAGCAACACATCTGCAAACCAGCCACCACTCACCCACACACCTATTGCATTGAACTGGCCACACCCCACAGAATGTTGAAATGTAATTTGAATTGAACTGACAGGAAAAATGCTTGTATTCATTTCAGTTCAAAGAAATTCAATGCAATCACAAAACACAGTACTGTCATTTAATCAAACAAAACATAAATATTAATATAATACATCAACTTTCTACTGCATCTACTGATCTTTTATATGTACAAGCAAGTGAAGTATACTTTATATTGATAATTGAAAGAGAAAATTGTATATAACTTTTAGCCTATTCTACCAATATACGTTTGGGCACATATTTATTGATTTTGTGTATTCAACTGTTTATTTGTATTAGCATGTTTGAAGAGTCAGATTTTATTCTAGGAAAACCACATTTTCTAATGCAGCAATATTTCATTTTTGTAAAATGTATTTTTTTTTTTCTTTTTCAGATCCCCTTACACTGTACTGTAATGTATAGGAGCAGAACACGTGTACGTCTTAATCTACTTTCCTACAGTAAATAAAGTCTACCATTCTGTCTACCATTCTGAGAAATTTTCCAGTTCCTCATGAGGAGAGGGGCCCGAGTGACAGATCGGACTGATACCCACATGCTTATAACTTGTTCATCAATCAATAGATGACAGATCCTGAGTCTGCACAAAGCCCAGATGATTAATAACATGCTTTGCTCAGCATATAAGTTATCTATAGATTATGTTGTGCTGCAGATTCTGCTGGCATAGCTGAGAAAAGAATGCACTTAAGTGAGCGGATTTGGGCCTTTCTAAAAAATCCTTAATACTTTCTGAATAGTTTCTGATTCTGTTGTGGGCTCTGTTCTTGTTCATTTGGTTAAATGTATGACGGTACTTGATTTTATTTTCCCAAATCGGTAGGCGGTGTCATGTTTATCTCCCTTTGTTTTGTTTTTGTTTGTTCATACTCTACACTGATGATGATGACAGTTCTTTGCCAGATTGCTTTAGCTATCCCAACATTCAAACTGATTTGCAGATCGCTTTAATTTGGTTTATGTACCTCCAGTTAATAAGATTCACCCTTTGACAAACAGCATTTTAAAAATTCCACTGGCTTCCCGTATCCTGCAGTCTGTAGACCACTGCCAATATTTGTGAGATGTACGGATACCATTACAATTACTGTAATATATATATATATATTTTTAAGAACACATTATGTCCTTGTTACCATTAAAGCTTTTACAAAAAGAAAAGCATTACAGATTTGAAAAGGCTGAAAATTTGTCGCAATATTTTCAGAGTATATTCAAAAATAAGTAAGGTTAAACTGGAGGGAGATACCGCATGTATCATATACTGTACAATATACAGATGCTTAAATTATTTATGGAAAAACTGTATTTATACTACTACTACTAATAAGAATAATAACTTCAGTAATATAATAATAACAATAATAATAATAATGTGATGAAACCTGACGCTGACAGCATCATCTAAATTTCATTTTCTGGGTCAAAATTCTCAGAGAAGCTGCATCAGAACAAAATGATTTTGTGGTGCCTTGAAGTGATTAATATTTTATTACCTTCCTACTCTGCCCCTTTTCTGACGTGATATTATCATATCACATAAGTTGCAATGCAGTGTAAGTGCAAACCCAACTGAAATGCTTCTGATATGCTATATTGCTATATTTTTTATCCATTCCTTCCACAACTACAAAAGTACATTTAAACTATGCAACATTTTATAATAAAGTTACTTGGACTTCTGGTCAGTTACTTCATTTACTAAGTCGATACATGCCATCCGTGTCGGTTCCAAGCCTGAATTACAGCTATAAAGAAAGCCGCTTGCTATTACATGGTATTTTTAATATATTCAGTTAAAAGATGATTCCAAGTTTATATGAATCCATGCAATGTGAAAACTGAAAAGGGGAGAAATCTCTCAGAAACGTAGCCGACCAGGGAGTCACGACTGCAGAGGCACAGTTGCTTGGCTGAATAGCCCACCGCTCTGCCTCCTTGACTCTGGCAAGTCTGCAGGCCATCTTGAACCTGAACAGTGAATGCAGAATATATTTGTCTGTGGGTGACAGCTCTGCTGAGTACATATCAAAGAGAGCCAGAAAGGAGGCAGCAAAGGGAAATGTCAAGTTACATTTCAAAGAGGCATCAAAAGCAGAATTTACTGCAAGATGCTAATCGTTTATGAGTTCATAAAAACACAACTGATCATGAACTTTCCTCAAGGCTTTCCTTCATCATTTTCTTGCGGAAGTGTTAAGTATCACATGACAATGATAATTTGATGTATGTATAAAAGGAGTAAAGAATAAACTTTGATTTAGGTAATCTTTCTTTCAAAAAATGATTCCCATGTTTACAAAATGCAAGTTGTTAACACGTTGCTTAATTAGTAAAGTGACTTGTAATTAAACGCAAAATAAATCTTTGTTTTAAAAAAGTTAAAGTTCTTCTATTAAAATGTTTTGCTGTTATTCATAGAAAGTAACCTTCAAAACCCTTCAACAGCTTTTAATGTATGACCATCTTCCGCGTAACATCATAGATTAATGACTCTTTCCTAGGACGTTCTACCACGGAGCCGGCCTTGATTTTTGAGTTTGCGGCTGCAAGGTTACACAGGGAGAGCCGAATGTCCTTTAACACAGAACTCTAGTGAGTGTGATGATTTACAGAATGCAGTGTATAGCATATAGTGCAAGGACTCGGCTTTCACTCCTGGGCCTTAAGTGATGTATGGAGCTACTTCACGAACAAAAGCTGCTAAAAGACTTTTCTTGTGCAGGTTAAACTTTCTGAACATCATTGTGTCATTTTCATAAAGATGATTTGTGCATGTCTATGATGTGGTCTGAACTGCTTATTTATTTGTCAGATTAATAAATTCTAATTTTAAGATGAAGACACTTTACCAGAAAACATCGGAAGGTCAGTTTTAGCTTACAGTATATTGATGTTATCCTAGACCAGGACCTTAGTTTAAACACTGAGTCAATGCATTATTCTAATTTTGAGATTATTTCAAAAATTCCCTTTATCTCCTTAGCTATATAGTCAAGCATGTCTTTATGTAAGGCAGTTAATAATTGTTTACTGAGTGTTGAGCTGAGTATTTTGTTCATATCACTGCCAGGTTTATCAGGAAGCCAGTAATGTAAGAATTTAATGCAGGTGTATTTGATATGCCAGAAGGCTGATTATGGTGCATTTGAGCTGACTGACAGTGTGACATGGTTTTAGCCTAAGTGTAAAAATGGTTTCTTTTCATTATTATTAAATAAAACAGATCCGGTAAGTTTTATTTCACTGAAGCAGAAAAGCTTTACAAGGATATTCATACCCAACTGAAAGGTCAATGTCAATTGCTTACTTTTCTCAGGCTGTGTTCTATATTTTTATAGCGTAAGATTTGGCTCTCATTTAACCCATTGACTACTGTACTCAATCATACAAAATGAATATGAATCTAACATTGTTAGATATTGCTACTTCTTGAGAGAATGGCCAAATACATTATAATTACCAAACATATATATCCTTTTCGAATCCAGTGATTACTGATAGAGATTTACCCCAGATGGTGAATTTCATCATTGAGGGACCCCCCAGTTGGTGAATTTCATCATTGAGGGACCCCCCAGTTGGTGAATTTTATCATTGGGGGACCCCCCAGTTGTTGAATTTCATCATTGAGGGACCCCCCAGTTGGTGAATTTCATCATTGAGGGACCCCCCAGTTGGTGAATTTTATCATGCTCCCCCCTCGACGCCCTGGATGCCATGGACCTTGGCTTTGTGCTTCTGATGAAATCTGGCTCTCAAGGAAAACTAGTTGAGGATCCCTTGGTCTGGACATGGGTCAGTTCTTCAAACAGCCCATTTGCAGGATTTGCAGGAGTAACTTAAGCACCAGGAGAGTCCCCTGATGAGTGTCAGCTGTAAGCTCTCAGGCTGAAAAAGGCCACTCCATGTTAATTAGGGAAATTTCAAGCTCAGTCTGCCCGCTACACATTTGGGCTCCATTTTGCAAGCCGAGCTTAACTTGAAATATGTTAGATTTGATAATATAATGGGAAAGCATTCCGGGTCTCCGGAAGGTGCAATGGATTGAGCATTTCCTGGTCAGTAGTGATGGGCAGGGAGGGTTTATAAATGCAGTTATATACCATGTGTTTAACTGATGTTTCTTAAATGCACAATGATTTCTATCCAATTGAAGTGATGAATTCTAAAATGGAATGGTATACACACACACACATACATACATACATACATACATATAAATATATATATATATATATATATATACACACACACACACATATATATACTGTATATCAGACTTACGTGTTGATAACTTTACCAATCATTATAAACTGATCTTCTGTGAGTTTCAGGATTGCAGCAAATGAACATCTGTTCCAATTTGTTCATTGAGGGTACAGCAGGACTTAAATGAATGCGAATGTGGAGAAAGAATCCAAATGTGGTGATTCTGTTAAATCTATTAAAGCATTAAACCCATTCTGAAATTCAATAAGGGGTAATTAACTGGAGTACTTCAAATGATCAATTAGTCCTGTTACTTTTATTTTCGGCAATAAGGAAAGGAAAGAAATATATA
>JAABNX020000106.1:16549640-16566993 GCA_015163995.2 Mormyrus lacerda | reverse complement strand
TATCTATCTATCTATCTATCTATCTATCTATCTATCTATCTATCTATCTATCTATCTATCTATCCGTTGTGCCCTGTATTCTTCTTTATCTGAAAACAAAAAACGTATTTGGAAAGCCACAGGTAGTCCACCTCCATCAGTTATGGGGGTGTTGATTAGGGGGGTGTTGATTATTTTTTTTGTTGTTGTTGCATCCCATCAGTAGACTGTAATGCAGGCTGCAGCACAGGTCAGCAGAAAATCCTGATCCCATATTGCCGGAGCAGCAGGAGGTCCTTTTCCCCAGGCATCGTATATGTCCTGTCAGTCTTACATGCTCTGTCCTGTGCATATTTATATCAACCCAAGACAGCTAATAATGGTCTGATACATTATGAACAACGGTAAATTATAGCCAGGGATGTTAACAGACCAAAATGTTACAAATGAAAAAAGCAAACATTCACTGAATTGCAAATAGGCACTGAAGTGCCAGAATCATAAATGACAAAGTCAGGATTTGCTGCAGAACTAGGACATAAATGCACGTTATATTTTTTATAGCGGAAATATGTATGGCTTGCATACACAAAAAACTGACATAAATACAAACTAGAATATGCTACTTCATATTCAATATGTAACAGTTAAAAACTTTGAACTTATTTCAATGTCCAGTGAAGTCATAAAAAGTGCCAAAGCAAGATAACGGAAAAAGCTAAAGCCCTAAGGATAGGTTTCCGTACGATGGACCTTTTAATGGCGCCAAATGAAGCGCATCTGCTTGAAATAGGTCCCATCACCTGCAGGTTTATAATTTCATTTCGTTTGTATAGCGTTAATAAAAAATCAATGGCCAGAATTCATTGAAAATGTGACACATTTGTTTTATTGTGTTTATTTATATATCTTACTTAGTAGTGTATTTGCTATAGCTTATTTTAAATAAAGAACACATCTAAAAAGTTTTAATGTTAATTTTCATCAATTACACTAAAACAAAAATGCCCCCCTGTTACAATATAAGGAACAGTAAATACAGATTTTGCTAAGTCAAACTTGATGCCTTTCTATTGGGGAAAGTGCCTTTCAAAATGGTTTGTTGGCTCAGATGTCTGAGATGTAATGTTTAAATGAATATAAACTGCAGGATTAGCATCAGAAGTACTGTAAATCTTTGCTGGCTTTGCTGAAGTAAGTAAAGAACTATATTATTGAAAATGCAGTTGCATTTCTGGCTTCTTTAATTGGATTTAGCAAGATTCATTTGAACATTTCTGAAGGAAGGCAGACTGGAAGACTGACACTCGCACCCTCACTGTCATAGTTAATCCCTTTAAAACTGTTATATTCAATAGAGATTTAAAACGTTACTTATAAGACTTGACAGCAGCAATTAGCCTGTTATTTGCACTGTCCTGGATGTGCTTGTTCTTTGTGTATAGTAGCTTGTCCTTTTATCATCTTTAAAACTTTAAAGAATGCCGCAGGTCATCTGTAGGGTAATGCAAATAAATGTCGGGAAACTTCATAATGTTTAGAACAAGACTGTTTATAACCTTGCCTTAGGAAAAATACAAATTTATTAAAGTTTAACAATTGTATTCATGGTGCTGACATGCATTTTTAAAGGTGAATGAAAATTACAGAGAGCAAGGATGCTGCTTTCCTTTTCATTTCCACAGTCATTCTTCATATTGCAGTAGTTACGCCTCAGATGAAACACTCAGAGACCTGACCATGACATACATGTTTAGTCCCCAAACCCTGGCAGATATAAGCAGCTGGGAGACGGATTGCTTGACGTACCGACGGAAGACTATTTGGCATCATGAAATTTCAGAAGTTTTGTAGATGGAATTTGAATGATCTGCTCTTTATTATTTAGCCAAATCCTTGGTAATGAGGGAGTGGGACAGTAATATGATTGACGTATGAAAATTAGGGCTATACCTGAACCAATGGCACTAGTTCAGAATGATATAATCTTCCAACTACGTTTCCAGTCTTGGCAGAAGGAAGCAAAGGGCGCTACAAATGGAGAAGGCATGTTACCCCCAAAACTGCCAGTTAAACTGAAACTATACTTCAGTGTTCGACTAAATATCTGAATTATTTTTCCACCAAATGCATATCTTTATACGTTAAACACCCAAATATCACTTAGGTGTCATGTAATATGTTTGGACTTGGTTGCTTTCGTGGCTCAGCTTAAGACAAACACAACAGTAATGTATAAAAAAAATCTCTTTTACATATAAATGAAGACCGAGTGAATGTGTGTCAATCGTGTTTGTTCCCTATTGTGATCAATGAAGTGGATTAATTGGGGCTTTGTCCAAATGAGGAACACTTTAATTATGGTTGCTGACAGGCTTCACTTTCTAATTAATTACTTCCAGAGTTTTTTTTTTTTCTAAAACTTGCTCCAGCCATTTCTCCTTTATAAAAAGTGTTAAGATTTTTTTTTTTTTCCAAAAAAACTGTTGCTATCCAGGTGATTGAAGAATAACCATGGAAACCCTCAGCTTGGGATAATGAGAAGTAAACGTCAGCCTCCAGATGGTTTTATGTTGTGGTCTGACTGCATGGTGCAAAAAAACCCTTGAATCTTTGAAGTGAACCAATATCAGCTAACATAACCATTACTGAAATGAAATGTTGTGGTGTAATGTTTACTAACTAAAGCGCACACATGGTAAATAAATAACATTTTAAAAAACATAAGGGTTTTTCTTGCATCTCCACTCCTGACAGGTTCCTGTTTCTGACAATGAGACACTGACAAGGTGGATCAGTTCGTTCAATGGAGTAATAGAGAATACGCCATTGCGGGCTTTCATGTCAGACGTCGTTTAAATAGCCTTGTCACTTTTTTCAATAAAGAGAGGAAAAGTAGAAACGCGACAAATTGGGGCGATATTTCACTCACCAGAGACCTACCTTGTGAGACGCTATTGACTACAAATTACATTTGGGAGTGAAAGTCAAGCTACTACAGAAGCAGCCTGCCGGAAGTCATTAAGCACTTTAAACGGATCTGTCACCAAGTGCCTAACAAGGGGATTAGTGCTTGATGCTGAAAAGCCTGGGCGCTGGAACAGGAGGTCAGCGCTAGACTCCAGTTGTTTAGGAAAGATGTAATTGCATTGCAGCTGCAAGGCAGTCCGGGCCGTGGCTCTCCACTCACTCTGCTAATATCTGTAGAAGGCGGCACTGGAAAGTGTGCGGCCCAAAATGTCCTTTTCATCATCTCTGGCATTCTCTGATGGAATGCCAGAAACAGCACTACTAGAACTCACAGTGAAAATCAACGTATCTGTACTGTTTTTTTATGCTGCACTTTGGATGGTTTTGAAAAACAACCAGTCATGGACGTTTTTGTATTTTGAGGATTAATCGTGCAAATATTACTCTTTTGATCTAAGGTTTATCCATGTCTACCCAAGGCAGTGAGTGCCCTGTTAACATGTTGGAAACATGTATGCACAAAACAAACAGTCAGTTAAAAGTTGCATATTAATATTGCACTTGCTTTTCATGACCCCCCTACAAAGTCAGAAACACTCGCCTGTCACTGAGCACAGTCATCACACAAATACCAAGGGACCCTGCAGCCTTTATTGTGTTGCGTGATAAGTCAGACACAGAGTGCTTCTCACCAGAATCCGGGTAACGGTCAGTGTCGAGGATGTGTCACCTGCTCCTGTCAAACCTTTGTGATTAATTTCCTTCTTTGAGGCCAGCGCTGGAATCCATTTGGGAGTAACTTCATCTGTCTTTGATCAAGGTAACCTCAAAGATGATAACCTAGTCCCAGATAATTCTTTTGTTATATCAGAGAATAGCACATCTTGTGATTAAGTCTTGTCTTATTAACTCATTTTGGCCTATGCTGTAGAATTCATATTATTATTTGTAGTATTGTCCTTTTTGTTTAATTTAAAACTAGATATTATACCCCATGGTGTTTAGATAGCTCTAAATGAGCCGAATATCCTCAGAATATTCAGAAATAGTTATCGATGAAATGATCATTTCAGGCTACAGCTTTAATATACTGTAGAATGGGTCTTTTTCTGCTTTGCTACTATTAGTTAAAGGATTCGATAGTCCTTTGGCAATGAGGGGATTTTGTTGCTGATGCTGCCAGGCAGGTGTGTTTATTGCAGATTTACTCTCATGCTTGACGAGCCTCTCTGAGGCCAGTCCCCATTGTCACAAATAAGCACGAGAGGTGCCGCCAGTTTAAGATGTTCATCGCATTTTCAGTGGTGCAGAGGCGTGACAGTAATTCCTTGCGATCTGAGCAGTGTGGATAGGGATGTGGAGCAGTAATTCATGCAGACCTGCAGCACGCTTATTGATATCATGCTATCATATACTATAACACAGGGAGACGCACGAATGTCCAAAGTTATATAGGGCTAGAATTATTGGGGATAGAGTTAATAAAGCCCAGGAAACTGTATCTCTGTAGAAAAACAATACTTGATGAGAAGTAGGAAAATCTGGGTAATGTTAATTCAAAGATGTTTAGAACAAAGCACAGCCCTGACTCACGCTAATGATGATGGCTGCTTCTCATCAGCAGTATGACGCCTATGTGTGAGGCATACAGAAATTAGCCACAGAAAACGCCACACAGAGCAGCCCAAGGTCTGATATTTTGATTCAAAATATATATTCTCCCATTAAAAAGGTAAACACCGCCCCAGACTGAAATTATATGTCTAACATACTGTAGTTAAAGTTGTGTCCACAGAGAAGTGATTCGCGGAAGATTACCAAATTACACGGTGTTACTTTTTTACACATATGCATTCTGATATATTTTTAAATTCTTTTCCCTAGATAGTGCTCTTCCTCACCTTCCTGAAGTAATGACGGTACAGTGAGTACTTTGCAAACAACTTTGATACCAAGTCATCTGTGTAATCGCACTCACTTAAATGGAAGGCAGAAGCATTTTTTTTGTGAATATGATACTTTAGGTAATTGTTAGGTAATATTTTGAGGTAATACTTTAGGTATTTGATCAGTTCTTAGTGTAACAGAGTTGCTCTTTAATGACAAAGTGTCGGTCATTTATCTGGTATAATACATATAATTGTCTTTCAGGGATTATGACTATAATGTATAACTGTCTCTTGCTTTACATCAGTTCTTATACACTGAGCAGGGTTAAAGGTGACTCTGGACTGAATCTGTACTGTTAGGACAGGCGACACGTATCTGAACCTACAGGCGCAGTGCAGTCCTGCCCCCCTTTTCTTTGCAAATTCACCTTTTTGCTTGCATTCAGCTTTTTATATTACATTTCTCTGTAGAGGAAAACAACAGAAACTTCTATAACTTGCCCATCTTGTATGCATCATTTGCCAAGGACTAGCTTTTACTTATTACATAGATCCTGGTAACGTAACAGATAGAATGGCAAAAGGTGTGGGGTCATTTGAGCTGTTATAGGACAGGATTTGTGTGCCGGAGACACACATCAGGATGTGTAAGATATCGAACAAGCTCAGGATTGGTTAGACAGGACAGAATTTTTTCTGCTGTCACCTGTTTGGTGCCCAAGCCAACAACGGTCACAGTAAAATAGAGGAGACTCATCTCCAGATTGCTCATAATTCAAACTCCAATTTTAACAGCAGAACTAATGATGTGTACAGTCAGATACCGTTTTCCGGGCCAAGATTTCTGACAGTTAAGCTCAAATGGAAACCTTTAGCAGCGGTGCGTTCGAATTTTAACACTGTACCCGAAATACCTTTCTGTAGATTGGAAATTAATATGTGTCCCACTGGACTGAAAAGACTTCTGCCACTTAAAAGCAATTAAAAGTCAGGATCATCACTTCCAGTCCCAAGATGTGGGTCTGTTATGATTCCTAGTAAAAAAATCAGCTGTTGCTGGTAAAGGCTTCAGCTCTAGGGCCCGTAGACTTTTGGTTGCACTTTGACTTGCGAAGGTTTTCTTAGTCCCTTGATAAAACTATGGAGCTTTCATTTCTGTTCCTGTCCTCCTCCCTTTTCCAGACACATTATTAATATATAAAGTGTAACCTTAATAACTTCAACATCAATACAATTCCAATCTCCATTTGAAAGTGCTTAGTGCGATAAAGACGTTCATCCCTATCAGTGCAGAGAGGTACTCCGCTCACCTTCTGAATATGCAGGATGTCTCATTAGCTGAAGGATGCATTCCGAGCCAGAATCAAACTTTATTTGAGCTTTTAAATGCTTTTAAGTGTTTAATGTCACTAATAGTGGCGGGTTTTGGCTTACAGTGTGCGTGTATAAGATTCAATGCTTGGGTTTAGTCAGGAATGGACTTTGGGCGCATGGCAGATGGGGACAAGTAGCAATGGTTTGAATTATTTTTTGTCTCGGTTCCATTTCCTGATCCGTCGTGATTCATCCTTTAAAAGCCGTCAGTCTCACACATGCATCTCTTCTTTTGTCTTTTGCGCCCGTCGAATTTGAGCGTCTTCATTCATAAAACAGCACAGCAGCCAAGATTAAGCTGTTCACGGAATCAGATTAATGCACCAGTACAAAAGCAACCATATACTGTACCTTGATATTGGACGTTTGTTCACCACATTTAGCAGTAACGTAATTTAACATTTGCAGGAACCAACAGGCATTACGGTATATCTACAGTTTTCCCAGTCCTGAAAGTATAACGTATCTCTATACGGCTCGTACTGTATATTGGCAAAATTCATGTGGCTTGTTCAAATTTTGATTGCGGTTGTAAATTGTTTAATGCTTCTTCATTTTTTTCTTTCCATTTCATTCAATAAAAATTTTATCACAGAAAAAATTATTGCTGTTACCATCATACAAAAAACACAGAAAATATGCAAAATAGTGAAGTGTAATTTTCACGACCGGAGAGCAACAGCATCACTGTCACAGATGCAGACACTTTTTTTTTTAAGAGGCCAGTCGAGATTATGAGAATAAGAGAGGCATTTAGTGATGGAACCTGACCAAACACGCTGCCGCCCACTCTCCGCCATATGATTGGCCCTATCTCCATGAATTCTCCAGCATTTCTTATATATTTCATGCACAGGAATATTCTGCTGCTGGATGGTAAGTGATCTTTGAGAAACGCCACAGAGCAGTCATCCCTGTTCCTGGCGTCAGGAGGAGATAAGTCCTGTGTGGCGGCTCTTCAAGCCAGAGACATCACTTTTAATTATGACAGGCTGTCACCTGTGCAACCGTGATATCGGGCTGTTATTGTCCTTCTCGCTTTGTTCTCTGTAAGGACCTAGTTCAAAGAGAATCCCCCAAATGCCCTTTTACTTCAAAGGGTTTATTTATTCATTTCCATACTGTATGGATGATCGTATGTGTAAATTAACTTGAGGAGAATTAATCTTACTTTTATTAATGTTATGTAATCACTACTTTCGAATGTTTTTAAATGGCTTGTAATTTATTAAAAAAAAACCCTGCATAGGCTTAGACCATACATTTCACAAATAATAAAATAATTTTTCAAGTGGGCTGCCGCTAATAGGTGGCAATGCTCATTCAGTTCCCATATAGGATACCTGAGCTCTCTGACTATGATGGTTTAATGGAAACAGATTATAAACTGTAAACGTCTAGGGGAATCATCTCTGATGGCTCTTAAGATGACTCTTATTCTCTTATTCATCTCTTATTCACTGTTATATACAGTAGGAATGCAATTTTAACACATTAAATGAGTGAGAGATGGCAAGCAGAAGTACACTGGATAGGTGTTACACTGGAAAGGTGTTACACTGGATAGGTGTTGATACTTGACTTGGGCAAAATAATGATGATGTAGAGTGCAGGTAAATTTGACTTACTCCTCTATAGCTGTAAGCCTGCCATTCTGTTAGATGAAAGCAGCCATTTTCGTGGGTAGATGACAGTCAATCTGTGCGTGTGACCACCTTAAATTGAAGATCAATAGGATCGTGTACCCTGCACTTTGAGTGAAAGGTTGTATTACGTGCCATTAAAATAAAAACAAAAATCCCCCAGATAGACTTATATGAATTGACATAAGACAATGCATATAGTGTTTAAACCAATTTCCCCGTAACACTTCTATTCTGGTCTTGTATGGGATTTGTAATTAAGCAATTTGTAATTAAGAGATTTTTGTCTCTTGTGATTGTTAGGTCAAATCAGGGTCTTCGTTTCGAGGGCCCAAACATAAAATCCAATTATTCTGACATGAAAGTAAGTTTAATTACCCTTGTCTGATGTAATGCTGATCTATTACATTCATGATTAGGTTCCTATCAGTCACAAAATAATGTGCAGTTACATTATCAACAGAGATTACACAACTTTCTAAGAATAATACCCTGCTGATTCAGACACATCCTTCAATGCTTTCAAATTACTTATTGCAATGGAAGCCCAAATGAGATCTTCATTTATTCCATTTAAGGGGGACATTACTGGGCTAATCTTTAAAACACAGTAGCAGGATTCTCAGAGTGCTTGTCCATCCTCTTTGTCAGCCAGATAATGAAGACCAACTGCAGAATCCAGCCACATTAAATTGGTCCTGGAGGACTCACGCCACACCGATGCATAACACTGAGTTAACATGGTGGCTGTGGTTAATTATCCACCCAAGATATGGCTGGATTCATAATCAGTCGTCTAAAGCCACTGGCTGGAATTATTTGGGGGCAACAAAGAGCTGAGCAGCATTCAAGTCCACTGTTACAGAAAGGATTCATATTTCAAAAAGCCGCACTGCTATTTGGATGTAAGATATTGTATTAATTTAATTGGGAGGAACTCCATGGCAAAGCTCACGCTGGAGGTGGCGATTCCAACTGCATGGCCAACTGGCAGAAGCAGGTTGAGAAGCTACCGGACCAACAGGAGCCTAAAGTTTATTTAGAAATGGCCCTATAGCCATTCAAAGTGGCTCCCCTCTATTCAACCCTAGTTACCGCAGCTGCTGAAACGTGTCAATACTACAGCAACTGAATCTGATCTAAGGCCAACGGCAGGAGACACATGATGGCTTTGCCCAGTAGGGGGCAGTGTAACATTCCTAGGAGCCTCACTAAGAGGTTTATTCTTACGGGTACGCAGTTGGGGTTATTGCCTTCATCAGGAGAGACCAAGGCTAAGATTCTTGCCAACCCATTCACTCTGGCAAAATATCTGCAATATTATTCAACTATTGTGCTATGGTAAGACAATGGTATGATCGCATCATCTTCCAACTACTTGGTGTGAAAAGTATCATAAGTGATCACACATATAACATTTATTATTATTCTAAAAAGCATAATAATCCACCAGGTGGGGCATTTAGACTGTTCTTTACCAATTATTCTGAGCTGCCAATGCAACAACATTATGTGCATTTTCTTACTTTTTATTATATATATTATGGACATTCTCTCCAACAGACCCCTAACACAGACGAGAAATACAGATTAAAAAGGAGAGTTACACTCTTCGTATGTTTCAGATTCAGGAGATACTTGACATGTTATAAATTTTTGAGTACGGCTTTTGAAACCACAGTTCATTAAAAACAATTTACAGGCATATAAACTGAGTACCTAGTACTTGTTCCAGATTTGTGAAATTTTGGAATCAGCTCCTGCACATTAATTTAAACCCTATCGATTTTGGGCTGTATTCATTTTGTTAACATTTTTTTCCCATTTGGCTAATATACTAGACGTTACATTTCACATGAATCAGCATTTATCCATCCATCCACCTGTCCATCATCCATCCATTCATTTTTCATGACTTACTCTTTAGTACAGGTTTGGGCTCATTCCCAGTCAGCACAGAGCAATAGGCTGCATGCCAATCCACTTGAAGGTGCATGCAATCATGTATTATGGACAATTTACGGGCACAGATTCATCTAATTTCACGAATAAGAAACCTGTAGGATACTTCCGCAAACACCGTGAGAATGAGCAAATCTCGCGCACACAGTCCATCCATAGCTAGAAACAAAGCAGCAGCCTGTACATTGTTTACACTGTACACCAATGAGGCGAATACCCAGCCATTAGGCTGATGGGCCAGAGTTCCCACCACGGTCTGGGCAAGAGAAGCAGGGATACAGTATGGATGTGATAATCGACTGATGTAAGACGGACATAATTCACTGGGTATGCACACACTGAGCAGTTTATTAAGAAAACTAGTCTGACATTGGATAGGAGCTCCCTTGGCTCTCAAAACCGCTTCAGCTCTGCTTGGCATTCCACAGGATGTTGGAAACATTCCTGGGAGATTGGATTCCATGCCGACATGATTACATCACAGAGGTTCTCCAGATTCTTCAGCTGCACATTCACACTGGCAATGTCCTGCTCTGCCCCATCCTAAGGATATTCTACTGGTGACTGGGAAGGGCACTGAAAACCGAAGCCACTGTCCTGTTCGCTAAACCAGTCTGAGATGACTTTTGCGACACGGTGTGTTATCATGTTGGATGTAGCCATTGAAACACATTGGCAAATCATGTCCATGAAGGTATGCATATAGTCTGCAAGAATACTCAGATAGGCTGTGGAATTCAAGCGACGATCAATTGGAATCAGCAGGCCCAAGCCGTGCCAAGGAATCATTCCCCACACCTTTACACCTCCACCCCCAGCCTGGACTGTTGGCACAAGGCAGGTTGGGTTCAGGAATTCATACTGTTGACACCAAATTCTGATCCTACCATCTGTGCGCCTCAACAGAAATCGAGATTCATCAGATTCATTTTTCCAGTTTTCAATTATATATTATACGCAGAAGATAACATTTCGTATTAGATTTATTCTTATTTATTCTTACATTTGATTATTTGTGCAAGAGGAAGTAACAAAACCTTCCCTCCAGAAGCCTACTTAATTTCATTGATAAAGACCATGAGTCATGCTTAACATGCACAGCACATGTTCACTAAGATTCAACCTGAGCTGGAAGTTTACTTAATATTCATGCACCCTCTCTGTTTGGTATTCATAAACCAACCAGGTCCTGATGACGGAAAAAATACACAGAGTGCATTTCGCATATAAAAACTGATGTCACAAAGTGATGTGTGCTGAAATATGTAAACTCATACAAAGAAAAGTCTAAAACATTATGGGATTGACTGTACATATTGCATTTCCTTCCAACCAACCCCCAATTATCGTTTCTTGATTGTTATTAAACCTATATATACCACCGACTTGCTCTTTAAAGCCCTTCAAGTGTTAGATGTTTAAATGTTTGATAGACTTGTGTCCTTTAAACAAATGTGTGGAAGCTTATAACAGTTTATAATTCATGCTTTGGTTTCTGGTTCTTTTGTAATTATTAAGAATATTTTATTGACACATTTACTCTTAAATTTAAAAAGCAGAAATAGGCTCATTTGAAGGAAGGTATTTCCATTTAAGATGCATATACCAGTATCTACACATCTGTCAAACAGAAATGCAATGTTGAAATATGTGACAAATGATTAAGATCAAATCAGCAGCTATGTGCACCTAATTAACTGATTAGTCAACCAGTCGTACAGTTGGCATGACTGAAATTTGCAATGTACCCTTTTCTTTTAGCTTTGTATGTAATCATACAACCCACACGAGCAATGGAGTTTAAACTTGGGTTAGCAACACAATGAAAGTACATCTTCAGCCATTTGAAACACAAATAAAACCGAACAGATTTGTTGGCAAGTGGTATTATTTGAAGCTTTGGACTTTGATGCTGCACCATGAACAGAAGTATTTTATTATTCCAGTTTTGTTTTTTATTTCTTCTTTCCTGGAGGATTTTCTACTGTAAGTGACCATTCGACACGGGATCATCTGCTGCCCATTTTACAGCATGGTGCACACATGTGCTTTACATCTACGTTGTGATTGACTTGGGAAGAGCAGAGGAGCTGGTGTGAGTAAGCAATGCTTGTCTGTCACAAAAGCAATAGCTGTAACCATCAGTCACAAAAACTTTAGTTGGCTTTTTATACTCCCACATGTTCATTTAAGGCCTCAGTACTCTCCTCTCCTGCACTGAAAATATGCCACCTAGCATTCCTAACTTTTGAACAATAAAATAAGATCATGTAAAGATCAGCTGCTATGCAATTTAAAATAAGCAGAAAGATATTTTGCCTAAAACTAGGAAAACCACTTTAGCTCAAGGACCGAACCATTTGGCAAAGGGAGTAGGGGAGCATTACCTGTACTTTATTATATAGTTCTCTCTCATTTTCAGGGCAGAGTAGGTGAATGAGAGAGCAATGATGAATTGAAGCAATTAAGGACTGACAATAAACAAAACTATGTATAAAAAGCCAGGGACTTGAGTGTTTGGGTTTTGGGAGGAAAACAATCCAGTATGATTGGGGACAAAAAGGAACAAGAGGAGGTCGAATAAATACCTGATTATGTGGCTGTTGAAGTAACATGAGTCCCTGAGATGGTCCACTTACTCATCTGCGTGATATCTACAGTACCTATGGATGAATTGCATTAACCATGGGATAGCCTGGTGCATCTAAGGCTCACGTCTTAGAGAACACCAGATGTAGTCCATTGTCATCACTGAGATCAGTGCCACAGAAATGTTACATTTCTTTGTGGTGACCTTGCTTTCAGCAAACAGCACATTATCTGCCTACTGATGTTTTTGTGAGAATTGGCAAGTCTGGTATATTCTGGAAACTTTTGTTCACGCTGTTGGGCAGTAGACTTGCGTCGACTGAAAAAAAAGGTGTTGTTCATCAAAAAGCAAATTATACGGAGACGAGTTTGTTTCTGTTCTCGCTCAGGCTTTTCCTCCAGACATCTTTGTTCTGGTCTTTCAGCAGCAACAATAAAGAAAAAAGTCTTTAGAAAAAAATTGTTAGGCAGGTAACATTATAAAATTGTGGTGTTTCTCAGAACACCAACCCATAAATAAAAAGTTTTTTTAATGGCGCACCTTGATAAACTCAGTGTGTTGTTAAACTCAGATGTCCCTTAAACTGGATTTTATCCTTCCCCCGTCAAATGTAATAACCCTATGGATCAAAATGTCTTCTGAGGCCCCCCCTCAACTGACTGCAGAGATTCTTGATCACTCAGTTAATTAACTTAACACTCATGTCCTTCAGACCTATACAAGATGACCCTACATGCTAATGAGGGTAATGGCAAAATTAGATGCCGTCAGTATTTTCCCTTGTAAATCACAGCTTGAAGCTACATCATTCTCACAGCACATGTCAGGAGAACAATACAGGAGATTTCTAAGTGAATCCCTCAAATCCTTCCAAATCCTTTAGTTTTAATAGTCCCTTGAGATTACATTGAATTATTTTCTTACAAAAGGGCAATACATGACAAGAAAATAGTTATGTAGGACCAAGCTCTCTCTGCAGCAAAGCCTCTTTTGTGTCTTCCCAGGAAAAGCCAGCTATGATACAAACACCATCCGCTATATCTACATACCGTGATGACAAGCAAGTGATTCATGTTCAGGTTCAGACCCCTAGAGGTTACTTGTGTCTTGTGCATATCTGGTGTTCACCATAATAGTTATTTTTTTGCACTAATGTATGCAGTAATGTACAATTTCTTTTGTATACTTTCAACAAATTTGTCAGAGATTTGTCAGCTGTATCCGCTGGGATATAATCAGGTGCAATAGTCCCAGGATCAGTATATAACTGAGAAGATACATTTTATTTTGGGTTCAGTCTTTTTCCTCCCAGAGCCAAGATTCTTGACATTTGAGGTTTTGCTTCTTTTCAAATTTATGACAATAGAACTATTCTTACACATACTTAAAACGAAGTAGTTTATTTAGTAATTAATATGTTGTAAGATTTAAAACTTATAAAATATGGAATTAAATTCTCATCTTGTAACTTGTTTTGATTATGGCTGACATATTAAAAAAACAAACCCCACAGAGCAGCCTATTCAGCATGTATAGAACAAAACTCCTACAGCTCAAAGGCACGCAGTTACGTTTCCAAAGAAAGAAAAATCATATCCCAATAATGCAAAGAATCTACAGTCAAATCTTGTTCAATTTTATCATCACTGAAATCCTCCCGCTTCTTGTGAGTAATGAAATACTTTTTTTAGCTTCTACAATCAGTTGCCAGATTGTGCTATTTGCATACGCTGTTGTCCTAGTTTAATTTTTACTGTATGAGGAAAGGCTTGGGGCGGCTTGGCACCTCAGTGGGCAGCTCTGTTGCCTCTGCAGCCTCACACAGTTGGGGGTTTAAATCCCCACCTCCAGTTTGTGTGTGTGGTGTTTGCACGCTCTTCCTGTGCCATGTGGGTTTTCTCCCATCGTCCAGAGACATGCGGTTAGGCTAATTGCGTCCCTAATTACCCATAGAGTATGATAGCGTGTATATGCCTGGTAATAAGCTGACATTCCACCCAGCCAGTTGCCATACATCGCCTGTCGTAGGGTCCAGGCCCCTGCTCTCATGCCACCTTGACCAGAATTAGTGGTGAGAAGGAGAATAGATGGAAACACTCATCCAATCTGATATTTTGGGCTTTATTGTCAAGTAACCATGTTCCATTTGAAACTGTAGGTGTTTTTTTAGTTAAGGGAAAATTATATTCTGTATTTTGACCACAAGTCTGACTCTTTAAGTATGACCAGGCCAATATTAAAAATTCTATTTCATCTATTCAATCAGATCTACTGTCAAAGTATCAGAAATGATTTCTTTATTAATTTTGAGCTCTATGAAATCTAAGGAGAAGTGGATCACTTACTAAATGTTTTTCTAGCGAAAATGTCAGTAGAATAATGTAGCAGTCAAATTGCTGTCAGGCACACAGCAGACATTCCCCAGACAGCAGCACATTAACGTTCCCTTTGCTAATTGACAAATCTCCCAATATAGCGTAAATGGGCCTGCATGTCCCTTAAAGCCTTAACTGAAACAGGTAATTGCAATTTTTGGCCCTGTTGACTGCATATGGAAGAGGTCTATACAGGACCAGTCATGTTGATGGCCAAGTAGGGGCACCTCCTTCTGAGAGGGGAACCCTCCATTCAAACTTCACCACAGGGCCCTCCACCACCACCCAATTTCGATTGTGCATTGGGGTGCAGGGTTGGGGCCATTCCAGAATGCATTCATCAATGTCGATCCAAATCAGGAAATGGAACTGGAGCTGGGACTGGGAAAAAAAAATATGGGGAACAGAACTGGAATTGAATTCAAATTTCAGGGAGATTTAAATTCCAACTGCAGTTCCATTTGCTGATTATGATTGGGATTGACGAATGCATTCCGGAATGGCCCCCACCCTGTGGCGGTGAAGCTCGCCTAGGAATCATAATGGCTGGGTGAAGCACTTACCAATGCAGCAAGTGCAAAGTGTGGCAGAAGCCAAGGGCTGACATTGAACACCAAGTCCCCATCTTATCCTCATCCCCGCCGTTCTTCCTGCACTGCGCAGTAAAGCAGTGCAGACTCTCCCAAGCAATGCGGGGTACATGATCTGTGAGAAACATAACTGCTCTGCCCATTTAGCTAAATGGCAGTGTGACTGCAGAAGCCGCTTCCACCAAGTACATGGTCACGGCTCACTGAAGTTACTTGCTGGATCGTTATGGCTGACTGTCTCAAACAAATTTGTCATTGGTACAATTCACTCAGATTACACAGAACATTGCTCTGCCAGGCTGCTGTGAAAAATGCTCAAGGACGAGACCAGCTACGAGAGCCTGGAAGCCAGGCCTTTTCCAAATTTAGACGATAAACAAGAGATCCCAGCTCAAATCAGGTGACGCACGTGGAACATTCTTTGATACTCTGTACATATGTAACTTTAACGAAAGGAGTGTACTGAGAAAAGGCAATCGGACTCAGGTGAAATCGTAAACTTCAAGCACTTGAGGAGTTAAGAACTGCTTGCAAATTAGCAGTTAAGAACTGCTTGCAATTACTGGATATGCATAACACACTTGAGAAATACTAGTATTTTACAAATATATGTATGCAGGCAGTTAAGTGACATGGTGTTTCTAAACTGACCAGTGTGTGTGTGTACTGAATAAGTGGTTGGAAAATGGATGGATGAATGGATGAATTCAGCTTTCTAAGCAATTAACAAAGTTGCACCTGCTAAACTCCAGAATGTTATTCAGTAACATTACGAAAACTCAGTCGAGCTGTGAATGTCGACTTTTTAGTTTCGTGTCCTTTTTAATCACCCACTGTCTACTGCTGAACACTCTAAGCATGTCTATTGCTGAACACTCTAAGCAATATGCTTTGTTTCTGCGTGATAAGGCTCCCCATGCCCAATGACAAATGTTTGTCCCAGTGGCCAATTCATCACTCTCCATCCTGCTCATGTAAAGCAGTAAATCCGGCTGATGTCACACTTCACCCGGTCCGCCGTGGATCCCATCGGCACAGGGATCCAGCAGCTCCCTGGCCGTTAAATAAAGTCATGCAAGCATAAAAATAGCAATTGTTTCATCTCGTTATGATGAAGTGATACAATATTTCGATAGTCCCCACACCCTTGTCCTGACAGTAAAGTCTGTCCCATATACATACTTTGAGTTTAACCTATTTACAGGCATGCTGACTTCACATTTGCACATACAATACCATTTGTATTCTTCTCATTCTTTCAGCAATGTAGAGACTTTGTCCTTACTCTTGAAGTCCACGAAGCCCCAAGCTGAAATTTATATTAATACCTGTAACACACTAACTGCAGTGAAACTTATTTTTAAGCATGCTTTAAATTTCCCACCAAACATGTCCGATTTAAATAATAAACTGTCAAAAAATGCTCATTTTGAGTGACAATTGCTGATATAATCTCAAGTAAGAAATGACAAACAAAATGATGGTCTTTGTTTTATTTCAGAGTAAAATAATAAAATCATTGTCAATGCCATTATTTGTTAACATTTCCCTTTTATCTCTTATTTGTTTAGCATGGAGTATTTTTACGTGCCACTTTCCAAACATGATTTCTAAATATCGATCCTAAAGGAAGCAACAGAGGTAATTGTATTAATTAAGATAAACAGGTTTACAACTCCACTTAAAAGAGTGTTTAGCTGCCACTAATAAGTTTATTATACTGTCAACTGAATAATTGATGTACCAGTTACTATTGAGACAAGTACAAAATTTCCCATTCATGGAGGGTATTTTCAAAGCATAATACATGCAAGTTATACCACATAGTTTGTAATATATATTTTAATGTTATCAAAAAATATCTATGAAAATCTACATACAATATTGCTATAAACTGGATTTTGACATAACAGAACTCCTCATACCCTTAGGATTTATTATTATTTTAATATTATATTTAATATTGATAAATGTTGCAAAA
>JAABNX020000106.1:16475258-16519439 GCA_015163995.2 Mormyrus lacerda | reverse complement strand
ATCAGCTTCAATGGTGCCAGCAGCATAACTCTTGGTCTGTAGACAATGTGAAACATGTTCTTTGATGAGTCCACCTTCACTGTCTTTCCCCTCACGTCCGGGATATATATACTGTATATATATATACCATCACCCCCAGTTGGAGCGACTCCTCTCTTCATCTGCACCCACACACTATCAGAGAACCGTGAAACACAACACAGATAGCACTACAACTGTTTAAATGTTTTTCTTTATGACCATTGATTAATCGGCCTCACTGCACGACACAAGGCAGTGTGTGACTGGTTACATACTGTAGGGGTGGATCGGTGATGGTTTGGGCTGCAATATCATGGCATTCCCTAGGTCCACGGCTTGTTCTACAGCAGATGGGCGTGTCACTGAACCATTCTGGAGGGCCATGTTCACTCAATGGTTCCTGCATTGTTCCCTAAAAATGGTACCATGTATCAGGACAATAATGCAGTAATACACACAGCAAGACTGGTGAGAACATGGTTTGATAAACATGAAATTGAAGTTGAACATCTCCCATGGTCTGCATAGTCACCACATCTTAATATTATGGAGCCATTTTGGGGTGTTTTGGAGGAGCGTGTCAAGAAGCATTATTGCAATAATAAAGAAGACAGCTGCTATGTAGATTCTTTGTCAGTGTGGGGGTCTGAAGTACATTTATTATTAACAAACAAAACTACTGTATGTGCCTGCATAACAACTATCAATATTACGACGTAGAAGTATGAGTAGGAAAAAAAAAACACAAAAGACAAGGATGAGAAATAAATATCGTGGAGCAAACTGGAACTGAAATGGCCCAACTGGACAATGCTCATGCACGATGCAGAACGAGTCCATACAGACTGGAAGACGTGCAGCTTGTTAATTGTCTATTTACGCACAAGTTTGCAGTTTTGCAACAGTGGTTGTGATTATTAAATTACAGTATCCAGCAATTAGGTTTCTTTAAACTCCATTTTTTAGGCCTTGTTCATTCTAAGCCACACTGTATTGTTCTTGACCATGACATCAGCATTATTAGTAGAACTAAAATTGACATCATTTTTATCAATAATATAATTTACAGCAAAGCCACTGTTGACGTCCCTAGTTATAGGGACAACTGTAGAGAATATCCAGAATGGGCCGTTGAGTATGCGGCTTTTCACTGAAACTCCCTAATAAGATTACTAATTAGAAGACTGATTGGCTGAAGGGGCTTCACAGCTGGGTTTAAACAGTTGACCTATAGGTTATCCTAGACACCAGCACACACCCCGGCCCTTTGCTGATAAGATTGCCTACTCCTGTTATATGGGAGAGCAGTCCATCATAGGGGACATAAACTCTACCATAGTTAATTTAGTGACACCAACTAGTGTAACTGCATGTCTTTAAGGAGAAAACCTGGGCAATTGAGGTAGAACATGCAAACTCCTTATAGAGCTGAGACAGGATTCAAACCACTAACCATAGAGGCAGAGAAGAGTTAAGGCCGTGTGTTCAGACATCAGCGTATCTACGCATCTGTAGTGCTACATCTCTAACCAGACAGGACAGTTTACTGAGAACCAGCATGTCTTACTAAAAAATGTATGATAACTTCATGTAAAATGAATCATTTCAATAGTATTACATAAACCATAGCTTTAAAACAGGGTCCCTCAGTGGGACACATGAATCTTAATCTTGGGAATACTGACATTTTTTGGTTTGAGTGATCATGCCATTCCTAGAATTCCCATCACTGAAATCCCACAGCTAGAAATTAACTAAAGATTCAATAGTTTTCAGGCTGGGATGTAAGATCAAAGGGCTGTGGGGCCAGGAGGTGCATTTAATACTCAGCAAAATAATTTGCCTATATGTCTATCTAGGGATTATATTTAATTAGTTATGAATGGAAAATTACTGATTTTATTAAAAGAAAATTTCTTGAAGATTTGTGTTAGAAAATATATAGTAAGTGAATTGATAAATTTGCTTGATGCTAACTAGTGATTGACTAAATATTATTAAATTAAGAAATAGCCAAAGAATTGTAAAAACAACCATTAATTACTCAAACACGAAACTAGTTGCTGGGCACAGCTCATGGCAAGTAGAAAATCAGTAACAACAGTGAGTAATTGAACGCTAATTGTATTGGCATTTTAAATTAAATCCGTATTTGTTGCGATGCGACTAAACAATTAAGAATGTTTCAGGGCAGTGAGTAAGCACTTGAGAAAATACCACAGTGGTGCCATATTATCGTAAATATTATCGTACTGTGCCGTTTTGTGTTTATTATACATTAGATTTATTTGCTATTTGATTCATTTTCCTTATTCTGATACTTCTGATACATCGAAACTAAAAATCAGACGCATTCATCCGTATTAAATTTGTTCCACTTGCCGTGACTCATCACAGGAAGCGGGCAGCGGCGCTCGGGCAGCGAGGTGGTGCCGCGCGCGCGGTTGTACACCGCTGCAGAATCGGAAGCCCTGAGAATACGGGCGCGCTGAAGAAGCGCGAGCCAGCAGGGGGGAGCAGCGCTACCCTCCGCTCGCCTGATTATTATATGGAGAGGTGCTGTGGTGTGTGCCTGCGATTATGTGCGTGTGTGTGTGTGTGTGTGTGTGTGCGCGCGCGGGCGGGCGCGAGCATCTTATTTTCCAGGCAGAGTATTCTGTTCTTCTGCAGCAGAATAATCAAAGACTTCACGTGTCTTAAGAAGGCTGAATTTATATTGCCAATCTGGGCATATGATAAATGTGTGACTTCCATCGCCGGAGACAAAACAACTTATTTTATGTGATTCTGCTTAAATATGACTAGATCCTAGACTGATAGGAGTGAGAATACAGCAATGCAAGTTAACCTGTGAGTTAAAACCTAAGATCCATAGGTACCAAATGTTTTTAGAGCAGCAACTGACGGAAAAATAATTTCCAAATAATAATTAGTAGGCCTATATGCTGTAGCCCAAAAGTATATCATTTCTAATACATTGAAATTGTTATATGAGATAAAATAATATACATTTTTTATTACCATCCTTAACGAAAAAAAGTGATATTACAGGTAACTAAACATTTTTGCAGACAATTTTATTTTATTTAAATTAATTGTGTGTGAACCATAGGCATGAAATTTAAATGCATTTAAAACAGCAATAATAAATATTAAAAGGCAGGAATAATCTGGTATGCCAAATATGTGTCCAAAACTGAAGATCTATATTTCTGTAGAGGGTCTGGTCGATTCTCTGTTTTTCTTGACTTGTTGCTGAAATGGACTAACCTGTTCCAGACCAGACTACACAAATGTCTGGATTGTAGGAATGGTGATTCTGTTCATCATGAGATTGAGATCCATGTGATCTGGTACTGAAGTGGAAGTTGGTGCAGAACCTTTGCTGAGGGACTCAGTCTCACTCTTTGAGCGAGAAGCTCAGCACTTTGCTCTGTTCACTTGAATCCTGTTTGTGAGGCTTGTAAGGGACCTGCCCACTCAGTCAACAACCTCAAATCCCAACGGTCAACTCTTTCCAGTTGACTCAGGGATCACGGGGTGGAAAGCTTGTGAACATGTTTGAGGTGGCATTTGTCTTTTGTGGAAGTAAATAAAACTTTTGTCATGACACCTAGAAAGATCAGTGCTGGTAAATTCGAGTGCTTGTTAATTCTGTGGTCTAACACGGAGGTCTGTCATCTTGAGCCTATCATGGGTGCTGACCTCAGAGATGCAGCTTTTCAGAAGGAATGTCTCACTGAGTCCAAAGATAACTGGACAAAGCCCCACCTCTTTATCACGCTGTAGCCCTGTAATACATTTATAAGAGGCAGGTCATAACCAATTATTTTTGTTAATTGCCTCACGGCTTGTGGTTTTAATGTAGGTCATATAATGGAAAGTTGTAAAGTCAATCATAAAACACTTACACATTTTTTCCCTTTTAGGTGGAACAAATTATACCAAAGGCTGAGTATACAGTAGAAAAGCTTTTTCTGTGTTTTCAGCTCTCATTAGCATTCAAGGCCAATTAGTTTTAAAAATAAGAAATGTCAGAATGTCCTATGGATTTTTTTTCAAGACACTGATGAGAATTTTTTAAAAAAAAGGATTTTTTTTTTTTTTAAGAGCTGCTTTAGAGCGGGCAGAGCAGCATTATAGTAATCAAGCTGTGATTCATTCCAGAAAGTTTAGCTGTAAGGCAAGGCTATCATTTAAAGGAAAGGTTCATGGGAAGTAACCATGCCCGGACTCCATAGGGGTCCAGGATAGCATTTATACTCCAGTGTATTATTCAGTGCCTAACAGACAGCATGCAGGCTAAGTTAATAGAACAGAAGCACAATAAGGATGAACAGAATCTACCTTCTACCTGCTGAAGAATATGTAAAAGCTTTGTAGAACATCATGCTTACATATTTTAAAATATTTTTCTATGTATTAGGTAATATTTCTCTATCATTGGTTTAGCATGATATAAATGATACATTTCATAAACTGATTACAGTGAAATCCAGTTATAACGGACTTCAAGGGACCTGGCAAAACAGTCTGTTATATCCAAAGTCCAAAGTTTCTGTATGCTCAGAACACAACTATAGGTCACCGTTTACTCATGCGAAACTCCAGCAGACACACTTGTGCTATAGATTATTATATTGTACATGTGGTAATCCAACTTCACGTGACCAGATGCATGACTATTAATAATCCCGACTACGTATCTGCACTGGATATCACCAGCACATCACGCACCTTGTAGGCGAAGCCTGCATGTCTGTTACAGCCGAACAAAATTACAGCTATAAGCGGCCCTGGGGACCAAATAGTTGTTATAGATGTCCGTTATAGATGATATTCCGTTATAAGCGAGTCCACTATAATGGGATTTTATTGTATATGAAAAATAAGATTATGAATTTTGTGAGGTTGGACAATAATAGACCATTATTATTTAAGACAACATATAAATACTGTGTGTACTTAAGGTGTGTTTGAGAGGGATATTTATTTTAAGACATATTTGGCAAGAGAGCAGACTACTTCCTTCACACTACTTGTTAACCCACTTTTACAAATGCGTTTAGCTAACCGGACAGCATTAGTAAACGAATGAGCATCCATTCAACCTGCCTTCATTTCACTGGCATCCTGTCTGTGGTGTTTCTCTGCACTGTGCCTCATGCTTCCCTGGACAGGCTCACTGAGACTTTTCTTATGGACCCTATTATGGAAGATAGATGGATGCATGGATGGACAGATGGATGGACAGATGACTTCATGGATGCGTGGATAGACAAGTATGCATGTTTTGAGCTCCTAGGGATATCATTCATCCTTTTAAGAACATATATTGTATGTGATCTGCATTTATTAATTAGATGAGGCTTGTTTGCACAGAATATGAAGGACAGTTTTTATCATTTGTTTAATTTATTTTTCCATACTTCATTATAAGCTTCTGCTGAATTATTCTGTTACTGAAAAGTTTATCAGAACAGCATTACTCCTTCATGGTCAGTCTACTTCGTTCATTTTTATATCAATTAACTAATGAACATCGCAGTGTCTTCGTAGTTTTATGGTTTGAGACCGACCTAGCATAAGTTTAAAAATGAAAGGCTTCACTCAAAAAACCTCTGGGTATGAAAAGCAGCCCTTCGAATGGGGACATTGTCATCTGAGAAGACTCCACTCCCAGCAGGAGAGAAATATATCACCATGGCATGAAAATTAATTTGTATTAATCAGCATAAATCTTGTTTTATGTGGGCTTGGCTGGTCCTGAACCATTCAGGAAAACCGTCTCTAAGTGAGTCTTCTTGAGCTCAGCTTCTCTCATCAGATTCCTGCTACATTTATGTTAACTGTCGTGAAGTTATTGCCCATGTGCAGCAAGGGTGTTGGAACACATACAGCCACAGCCAGTACAAAGAATAACTTGTAGTATATCAAAACATACTGTAATGAATAGACAACAGATGTGCAATAATTCACTGAAAACAAGTGACACACATTACAGTTCACATAAAGTGCAAGTGGAAGTAATATTGCAGTAGCCCAGTTTGAGTTTTCAATGATGCAAATAGCTTAGAGGAAGAAAGTGATCTTGAATCTGGTAGTCAGTGCTGTGATGCTGCAAATCTTTCTACGAGGCACCAGGGCTGAGATCAGCTTGTGGTCTGGTTGGGATCCTGTAATATACTTAATGCTTTGCTGTGGCACCGGTTGATATGTATCCAGTCAATGGATAGTAATTCGACAACAATCTTCTATACTGACCTCACAAACTTTCATATGACCCTCTGGGCCGCAGCTGTGGCTCCCTCTCACCATACCGTACCATAGCATTCCACTCCATGCCGTACCTTACCATACCATACCATGATGGGAAGGCACTGACAGTTATTTGTAAGGACTGATCTGGATACCAATGGGAACTGAAGTTGTTGTCAGTTTCCACTGGAGAGCCATCAGTGGCAGTTCCAAGTGTATGATTCCTGCTGTGGCTCTTGAAGTCCATCACAATCTCCTTTGTTTTATTGTTGTTCAGGGTAAGGTCAGGGTAAGGTCAGGGTAAGTTCAGGGTAAGGTAATTCTATGGCACAAATCCACCATCTCCACCACTTCACTCCTACATGCAGATGAGTCCAATCGCTGTGGTATCATCAGTGAACTTGAATATGCAGGTGCTTATGAATTTGGCCATGCAGTCAGGGGTAAAGGGGGGATGGAGCCTTGGGCTCAGGTGGTGTACTCAGGGAGTCCCCATGTTGAAGATCAGAAAGGCTGTAGTTTTATTGCTGATCAACACCACCTGAGGTCTGCCTGTTAAGAACTCCGCAACCCAAAAGCAGTTTTCCGACCAGCTTGCCAGACACGATGGTGGCAAAGGCTGAGCTGGAGTCATTGAATAACATCCCAGCGTAGGTGTCCCTCATGTCCAGAAATTCCAGAAAAATGCTGTTGATGTATCCCAGGACCACTCTCTCCGTACAGTTTATGAACACCGAGGTTAGCTACATCGCCCAGTAGTGATTTAAACACAAAACTTTGGATGTTTTCAGCAAGAAAGAAATCATAGGTTTCTTGTTGCACAGTGGGACACTGGATAGGGATAAAGATGTCATTGAAAAGAGTGGCCAGTTATATTCTTCCTGTCTTTAGAACACGAGAGGAGATGCCATCAGGGCTGAGAGCTGCATGCTGCCATGTCCTCCCACCACCAGGCTTTGTATTATGTTCTCTCTAACCGACAAGCCAGTGTTTTCCTCAGTTTCCAAAGACTGACTATATGCAACGCAGTCATATTCTATATACTAGTGGTACTACTACAGTACTAAATCATCTTTCTGGCAATGTGAAATTTGTTAGCTTATGGTAAATGTTCTGTAATCTTCTATAAAAGTGACATCACTGACGTTTTCCATTTTTGGTCATCCAGATCATCTGTCTGAACTGACTAACTACCCATTATTCACCCCACACCATTTTCTCAATTTTCACCTACTCTTACAGTAGCTGCCTTATTTTCTTTTGTCCTATAAATCGGTCACTTACCCCCCTTTCCTCTTTTTCAGTCCTGACTTAATATTCGCCATGTTCTCAAATTTCCAGTCGGTGCTTGAGCCACACAGGCAGAGATCATTGGGCACCATAAGAAAAGCGGCAGCATTGATTACTTTGCTTCCTTCACATCCCCTGCAAAAATCACTTATCAATTTCAGCAAGATTTCAAGTCAATTTGAGCAACATATCTTAGCCCATTAAAACAAAAAAAAGAAAAAAACTATTCTTATGATTTTGAAAAGGCACAGTCAACAGAGAAGCTATTCTGTCTCCTCTGACCCCCCCCCCCCTCCTGCCCACCCTCATTCTGAAGCTGCTTCCACTACATCATTTATGGACGCTGTTCCTCAACTAGTCAGAAGTTCCCTAGGGCTCCGTACTGGGCCCTGTACTGTTCTTCTGTGTACTACACCGACCTTATCTTTTCTGTTAATCAATAACATTACTCACCACACTTGGAAGAACACAACTGTAGTTGTCACGTTCCATGCTGGGGCACTTCCTTTATAATGTCCATAAGAAAATGGAATTGAAAGGTATCTCAATTTATATGAAGGTAACAGCCGGACAGAGACTACAAAATGCCGGTAATGCAGGATTTACTTGGTCACAGCCAGCTACTATACAACTGAATCAGAACAATTTACTTGGGTCATAAGGAGTTTATGCTTGTAAAATGTTACTTGAGACTTTTTGTAATGTCTCTTGAAGGCCCATATCCATCTCATAAGTTCTATGAAACCCCCACAAATCAAGAAAATTAGAAGGAGAATATTTGTACTGGAGAAAGAACATGCTCAGTTGTCATTGTATGGTGCAGAAGCTCATTGGCATTCTGTGGAGCTGGGCAGGGAGACACAATATGAAGGACTGGTAGGTAAAAGCAGAATGAGGGAAAGAGGGCGAACTACTGCACTGACCTCAGCAGCAGGTGGCATTGTGGACGAGGACAGGAAAATAGCTCATTAAGTATTACACATGATTTTCTTCTCAGCAAAAGGTATTTGTTTCTGTTAGATGTCCTGTGGGAATAAATGACTGAAATTTGAATTAGCTTGGAATTAAACTGTAACCTAAGAAATAAGAGTAATTAAACTGAAAATGTATGAAATAACGTATATGAGTTGCAGTTCAAGGACATCTTGAAACAATTTAATCACTCTCCTTCTGTCTGCTTAGAAGCAATGGGTCTGAGCTGTTTTTTTTTTTTTTTTTTAAAAAAAAACCTTTTGAAAAAACAGCTGTGAGTCAGTCTGATTTTTTGAATCACTGTCTAAGAAAGAAGCTGATGTTGCTTTCAATAAAACTCTGATGTCACACGGTTTGTGGTCTTACCCTTATTCTTGCGCTCTTATTGTCACTTGATTTCTCATTGTGTATTACATTCTGTGGCTATATTTCCGTCTCATATCTTCCTATATTTTTTCCATGTGTTTCTCCATGATCAGGTCAGTTTTATTTAGCCTCATGCTCCTTAAATAGCCTTAGCAGAGGCAGGCAAGCAGCCAGTGCCCATAGTCAAAAAAACCAGGGCCAAGTTTTCCTTTGGTCGTATTATGGCAGTTGTGGTGACACTCCCTCAGCACAACGGTCAGGACATTCCTCCCAAACTACTGATTAAGGATAGTGGTCGGGACGTCGAAGCTCTATCCGTTGACAAAGCTCAATGTCTGGGATGGTTGCAGGGCTGAGCGTTCCATGAATGCAGTTCAAGGGACATCCTTATCAAAAGGCATCGTAAACGTAGGCAGGTGTCCTTGCTGTCTCCGCTTTGAAGTTAGGTGGACAGAGAGTCATTGTACCACTGCAGCTTCCTTAAGCCAAAGCTGATGTGCAAGAGAAGTCGTCGTGCAGGAAGATAACAGAGCATTGTCCGTCGTACTCTTAGGGTCTTTGGGCCAATTAAACAGTCCAGAAAACTGTTATTTAAGAACCTGAGGTCTGTTGCCTGACAACACAGAGAGGGAACTGGGAAACTCATCACGTCCTTTAATTAGACTCTAAAGGAATATTATTAATTACCCACTATGTGTTATAACCACTTGGCCCCAGTTTCTGCTTGATCTAAGATACAATCCTTTTATGCAGCTGTATTCAGGTGTAATGACATCTCCAAGGAGCAGAATGTCTATCTCTGTCTTAAGTCTGTATCCCATTTCCATCATTTATATGGATAGAAGTTTCAGGTTATACCTTGCTTTTTATTGAGCCGTTCAGAAAGCGTCTTCCCCTTAGGATGATTAGTAAAAGTAGTATGTCCTTTTATGTGATACCCTTAGGGACAGATACGGTTCAGGTCCTGACATTACTCAAACACAGATGGCCAAAGTAATAAAAAATTTTAATATAAAACACTTCATAGTTCTGATAGTTTTCGGTGTCACCGTAACAACAAAAGCTCATGGTATAGTTTTAATTAGAAACTAGATAGCATAAACCTAGACTTTACAGCTTGTACTTTATTTTCTTTGAGAGAAAAATAAATTAAAAAGAGAAGCCTGGAACATTTCAACAAACCAGAGCATTTTCTTCCCTCTCATGGCTTGACTCCAAGAAAAATTATGAGGTTTCTACATTTCTCTCTCAAACCAAAAAGGGGAAATCCACAATGACCAGAGTCTTCAACTCACACCCACCTGTCCACATTCCTGGACACGGCTTCCGCCCACAAAGTGTGTCAACACGCAGAGAAGTAGAGTGCACCAGGAAGAAGGAAACAGGAGTGTTTAGTGTGAAGTGTTTCACAATTATGATAATTACTGTTTTTATACAGATTGCATAAGGCACCATTTATACTACCATTCATACAGATTGCTTATATTACAGTCTGCATCTCTGTCGAGTTCATCAAGTGGTATTGAGTAAAGCCCAATACAAATTGTTTTCAAAGCAAAGAATAAAGGAACATGCATGTTTCCATACAGTCCTTTTAGTGTGCTTAGTCTACATCACTACCCCTTCTGAGTAACGACAGATCAGCCTAATTAAATAAGTAATAACTAGTAAGATATATTGGGTGTTTCTGCTAGAAAAGCAGTGCATTTCCCAAAGTATTTCAGCAATCTTAAGCTCAGCGGATTTCGCTGGAACTCCATGAACTCTGTGAATTTGAGACTGCACTACATTTTGGGAAATGAATCTTAAATTCGTACAGAAGCTTCACCTTGGCTTTTGAATGGTTTGCGGTACTGGTTATAGGTGTTCATTGGTGGTTAGCAAAAATGTAGCACAAAAGGAACCCTAACCAAGTATTTTGGATGAGGAACAATATGAAAGACAGCAATGTATGATTCCACATGAACGTTTACACCTGCAGTACCAATCATTTGTATTTCGTTTATCAAGACTCACATTCTTTCAACTTTTTATCTGCTTACCAATATTAAAAGGCTCCTAAAAATTAAGAATATAGTCCATATTTGTTTCAGCAGTTTTAAAAACCAGATCCATTGATAAAACATCAAAGTGTATTAACCAGTGAGTTGCATACAACTTAAATCGAGCTGTAGCTGTATTGTTTTATATAACAAACCCTTTAGTCTGACTTTTTCACCGCTGTTATATATAGACATTATAAAAAGGGCCCCATCATATTTTCTTAAAGAGTGTACTGGATGTCACCTATTTAAGTGTTCTTTCACCTTCAAGTGCCTAGTATGCTGCATATCTGAGACATGTGAAAGGTTTGTGCTGATGACGGGACCAAAAATAATGGTCACAAACTGACTGTACTTGGAGCAAAAAAAACCCACTCAGACTAGTGCACAAAATACTGACCCAGAAAAGCACAAATTTAATTTAAATTTGAATTTAACAGCCTTTCTGTTCTTCTGAGAACTTAATATAATTAAGCTCTAAGAGTTTTGGCGTTTTTGTTAATTTTGTACCTGGAAATATGTCAGACAGATCCTTTGCAAGGTAATTATGATAGAATCAGACATGTAGCAGTTAATTACATTAAAATAATAAAAATTGAGAAATATGTGCACAAAATGACCTGAACAGTGCACCACCTCCAAAACCGCCTGAACAAATTGCATAGTTTCATGTAGGTAGACTGAGGGACATAACTTTGGGTTGAGCATTGGAGGGTTGAGGTCTGCACCCATTATATCAGGTCCTGGGGGATGCACGCCCAAGCCTAGAGTGTTCATTCTCAAAGAGACTTGTCAGAGAACAAGAGATTGCATTTTAAAATTTCATTACATTCAAAAATTGAGAATGTGATGGAGCATAATTCTTTTGAAAAAAGCTGTATTCGTGCAATGTTTCATCGCATATAAATCCAACTTCCATATCTGCTTGTCCAGCATAGGGTCTTGAAGCCAGTCCCAGGAAGCACAGGATATAAGGTAGGGGATACTGCGGACACGATGGCAGGCAATTATAGGGCACACACACACACAAGCACATGGGCAATTTACAGACACCTTTTCATATAATCAGTTTTTGTGAACTGGAGATAGCAGTGATAATACCCAAAGAACGCACAAAAGATATGAACACAAACATGTGTGTTTTGTGTGCGTGTGTGTGGTTCAGGTATACTTTACCTTATGGGGACCAAACACACCACAATGTAATGAATACCTGTTTTTTTAACCTTATGGGCACCAGGAAACTGGTCCCCATATGGGAAAACCCTATTTTATAAAAACCCATGACTAGAATAAAATTGTTACTCTTGTATTTTGTTTGGTTAATTATGGTTACGGTTAGTGCAGGGTAGGGGTTAAGGTTGTCATAGTTAGCATTAGCTTTTTTCCCATAGAAATGAAGGAGCAGTCCCCAAAACGATATGTTTACCCAACATGTGTGTGTGTGTGTGTGTGTGTGTGAAATGTGATGTGTCAATGTCCTTCGTTAATCTAAAGTCACAGCCTGTTATTATATATTTTATCTAATGAATGAATGTGGTGTTTTGAAAACCAAATGGGAGAACAGTATGAGCAAAGATTTTTAATAGAGACCAATAATATTCCTTCCCAGTTGTAAATACTGAATGTTTACATTGAGTGATGTTGCACAGAATCCCAGAGGTTGAAGCTAAAATCAAAATATTCAGTGAGTGTCTCACAGCAAAGCTGTAACCTGTTTTATTTCAATAGCTGTGCAGTATATGTTTTATTTTACTGATTTTATTTTAGTCTTTTATTTTACATGTGATGCGCTTGTACATACAGTAGCAGTGGCATTGAGTCATTCTCATGAAATTGAAACTTTTTTGAAAAAATTTACAATGACCAACTAACAAAATCATCTGCCATTTGTACCACAGTACCCCATCTGTACCAGATGTCACAGCCTTCATTGACATTCTGCGTCAATGAGTCCTGGCCACCCAATCTGTCATGGTTCTTCCCTCCTTGGACCACTTGGTAGCTAGTCACCATGGCTGACCACCATGGCTGACCACCAGCACCCTACAAGCCTTGAATTTTGGAGATGCTCTGACCCAATCATCTGCCTGTAACAATTTGGCCTTTATCAAAGTTACTCCGGTTACTCGTCTCTTCTGCATTGAGCATATCGACTATGATTAGCGAATGTAAGCTTACTGTACCACCTTATATATACCACATCCTGACATGGACTCATTGGGAATGGTCATAATGGTTTGGCTCATCTGTCTATAAGTGCACAAAGGCATGAATTCAGAACAGTAATTTAAAACTGAAATAATAAAATTATGTTAAAATTTAATGAGTTATTCGGTGAAGATCAATGACGTTTATATAATCTAAATCCAATCTAATAAAATATATATAATCACCAAGCCCTAAGATACATAGGAACAGTAATAAAAAAAAAGATAACTCAGATATATCACACGATTTAACAATTAAAAGCTGTAAATACACATACCGTTCCAGCAATCCATTATGCTCGTTCAGCACAGTGTATCTGCTGCAATCTGTGTTACAAAATGGCGATTGGTTCCAATTAGCCAAGAGTTAAGGCATGCTCTCGTCAGATTAGACTCAAAATTTACACTCGCAGATTAAAGATCCACCTGCTGTCTGTCTGACCATCATTTTAAATAATGTTATAATATAAATATTATGTTATAGTTATATAATAATTAAATGTATCCCCCTCTCTAAAGTGAAATGAATATGTTCAAATACTGTATGCAATATAATTTATTCTACATGAAAGCATCATAATGAAGAAAACTACTTTTCCCAGATGGCCGATGTTGTTTTATCAGGTGATAAGACAATGAAAAGCGTCATGCCAGGTAGGAGGCTGTAGTTCTCTCTCTGATTCTTTTGACCTTTTATCAGTAAGTACTCTGTGACTTAAAATCTTCTTGCAATTATGAATCCACCGCACATCCAGGGTAAGCTATCCGATGTGTGCATGTACCTATTAACTCAGCAGTGAAACTGTTTCTCTCCCCTCCCCTTTTTTTTTACTCTCTAAAGCTATGAAAGCCTTTCTGCTTTCCCTGTCCTATATCCGGCTAAAGAAGAGGTTTTCACTCTGATGCTACCAGAAGATATTTCAGGCTCCCTTGGGTTGCAAGTGTGTCAAATTCTCTGCATCAAACTGTGCTAACAACAGTCAGCAGTGTGCCTCAGATTCCTGGATATGCTATGTTTGACGATTGAAATTAAAGTACAACCATCCCAGCTAACTCTCGAACAGTATGGATCCCTACTCCTCTGGTATCAACTCGATAATCAAATGGGTGCAACACAGCAATGTTCTCGTAAGATTAAATCCGGTTACACAGAACCCTGTTAGGCAAAAGCTCACTTTCCAGACCCCTTTGCATGATCCAGCACCTCGTTGGACATATGCAGCTTAAGATACCCTCCAGAAATATACTTGCCTCCAGCGATAGTTTTAGCTGGATTCATTCCATTCAGAATTCTGGTATAGCAATAACCCACTGGACTGTGTTGCCACGGGTGCCTATCTGCCGGTTTGCCGCAGTCCCCCGGTGCGCAGTATGGAGCCCCACAGGATGTCCCTTCATTTGCGAGTTCCTTAGTGGCGCAAAAGAGTTTGTACAGTCAAACTGGAACCTGATATAGTCAGTTCACCATATGCCCCAGCTGCAGCCTTGCCTGCCAGTGCACAGACCAGAATATTAAATGCCAGATGGTAGAAAAGCGCTCCTGAAGAACAGCTCTCACCACAATCAGTCAGACACTGCAGTTCAATGGCAGTCTCATCAGTTAGGGGGCAACCGCAGCCACTGAATGTGGCCACAAGCTGGTCCCCGCAGTCCGAAATGCATAGATAAGGGCCAGATCGACAAGCTGGGACTGGCGGCTCTGTGCAGGACACACCCCTGCCTGGTCAGCAGCAGCAATGCGGGCTTAAAAGTTGACCTGCTGTTTGGCGATAAAAGGGAGGCTTTCATCTATCTTCTAGCTACAGCCTTTGTCTGCATCAGATGTTGCATGATACTTTGTGTTAGCTGTGTTCCTTTAAAGCTCATAATAAAGTTCTCATGTACTTTTATCAAATCACATTGAAGTTAAGTGCATAGGCAACTCAGCAAGTGGTTGCCAAGGAGCTAGCTGTATTGCATATATACACAGAACAGTGCACCCACAATAAACCGAAATAATGTGGAAAAAATACAAAATAGTTTACCCAGTTTATAAACCTTTAAATCTTGCAGCAAACATGGCCTATACCAAGAACAACGAGTAAATGCAAAATTTTACAGTCATAATTCAAAAGCAAACAACAAAAAAAAACCTTTTCAGCTGACTTACGATGAATAGTATAGTGAATTTCATTAATCATCAGTGTATGCAGGTACATCCTAGTCAAGATTAAGGGCCAGGCAAAGCTGGGGGTGCTGAGGGGGGCAGTTGTGATAAAAATACTAACAAGAGCAAACAGCTGTGAGAGGATGCACACAATTTCACTGTTTTAATGGTATCTGGTAGAAACAAGTCTTACAATCATGCAGAGAAGTATACAGATCTGACAGGGGAGAAGAGGCTTTCTTATGAGCGGGACGTTTCTGCTTTGAAGTCTACAAAGGACCTACTAGACCAGAATTTATTTTCTATTTCAAAAAAATTGACTTAAAAATTATGAATGTTTCATGCTTTTTATTTTTTTGGGCCCATAATGTGATGAGACCAAAGGTTTAGTCTAAGACTGAGCAACTGGTGCATGTGATTGCAGGTAGTGTTTATGTAAACGCACTGGAAGAGATTATTATTATTATTATTATTATTATTATTATTATGTCATTGTTATTAGGTAGGGGTTTCCATTCTTTGTAAGTTAATTATCCATGTTGTTGTACAGAGCTCTGCGGTATTCCACTGACTCAATCAGAAACAGGACCTCTTAAAACTACAAATTACATCAAGTCTGCTAATTCTTCATCCACCTGCTTAAAATTGTTGGCTCTTATTTAATTTTAGGACTGCTTTTTTTGTACAAAATTTACGCTGATTAAATCCTACAATAAATTCTCCTTCTTTAATGCTTAAAGGAATGTTAATTGATTAGCTAGGCAAACTTTTATCTTTCCTAGGTCCATCTGGACTATACATTAAAAGGCTATTATTTTACAAGTATGCTGCTACCTTAGACTGACTTAATGGTTTTTATCATTTCACCTACACTGAGGCCAGAATGTGCTGATAGTTAAGAAGTTATAGATTGGCTTTGCATTGGGTCGAGCTGGAACCCCCATGCTTCCAGAAATGGGCTTCAGCAACTGCAATCACATACTATTTTTCATACATCGATTTGTTATACATATATTAATATTTAAATTGATATTTTGACGATGCTGCATATGACTGACTAATCCTTGTGGTTTTAATTTAATAAACACCCATTTGATGACATTATTACATTCTTGTTATGCTTCAGCTTGTATCACATCTGCTTTATTTTTCATCCACTCATCTTCCATAAACGCTTATCCAGCTTCTAAATGAGAACTGGACCCTGTATATTTTTGCACAGGATGCACAACTGGTGGTTCAGCATTTCTGTTCTGCAGGTCGGACAGATCTAGAGGCTCAAGATTAATGTCCTTCTCAGTTTGGCATTAAAGACCAGATGGAAGCGGCCTAACAGCGTTGCATTAACCACAGAGCCGTGTCAATACACCTGAGAGGAGCCGGGCGGGCTTAGACCACGCTGCGACTGGCAGGCTTCCGGTCCACTGGCAGCTACACTTTCTTAGTATTTTATTCTACATACAGCAGATGCAGTGCTAATTCCCATCTATGTATGTCTACTATTAGCTATACAGTATTTCCATAAATTGTCAATTATTTAAAGATAAAGAGGTAATTCACACAGAAATTAATTTTACAGCAATTCGCCGGGCCAATCTGAGAATTCCCGCTTGTAATACAGATTATTTTAAGAATTTAAGGTTGCAAAGAAATGTATACATTTTTTAATCTCTCTCACAAATGAAGAGACAACATAGTGAAAGAATGAGATCATGTCTCAAATATGAATCAGATTATTTTCACTGACCTTTCTGATTAATTGAAATCAAAATAATTTTAGTGGCATGACAATATATGAAAGAGTTCATTATGAACCTGATACTTTGTGGCAACATTTCACTACATCTGGAGAACAGTTTTATTTTCTAAATTACAAATATTTTGCCGTTACTGCTGTCATGTTTAGCATCAGCTTTCCTTGTTTAATTTTTAAGATAAAAACAAAGTTCACTGTCGGGGATACTGACTGATATATCAGGAGTTTGCTGTCTGTTTATCGCTTGTGTTTTTTTTTTGCTTGATAGATTGCTGCATGGTTTTTGCCTGACTTTCATAATGCCTTCTCATGAATACGAAGTACTGTGTATGGAAGGTAGGGGTAGTGTCAAAAAATACACTCAAGAAGAATACTATAATTATGGAAAACCACGTTTGTTCAATTCATGCCAATTCACGTTGATGTTTTTTGTGCAGTCAATTTATGGATTACACAGGTAGAAACCTTTTGCATCAGCCAGGAAAGTAGGTGGACGAAGTCAGAATGTTTCGTCAGTTCGTCAGCAAATCGAACTCTGCGCTGCTCACCAGTCAGCATCCACCTTCTGGAGATCCCCCTTTTATTACAGTCACATCCTACCGCCTGGAGACTGCTGTAAAATAATACTCATTTCTATGAGCCATTAACTGTTTAAAGCTGCAAAATATCACGCCGTCCAAGCAAACCGCCACATTTGGAATTCACCATTAGTGTTTGCCGGGCCCATTGCGATCGGTTGCCATTGCACTTTATTACATGTGGATTTCTGGTGTGTAAAGTGTGAATACATAATGTATCAGGTATTCTGCCAATCTACATTTAAAGGAGAATAATATACATGCATATATGAATCATTAATAAAGGTATTTTATGAGCAATCAAATAAGTGAACAAATAAAGCACTTAAAATAGTAACTAACCAGCTTAGTTAGCACAGGTACACTGTCAGTATAGGGACATTGTATTTAAATATTTGCATGATAAAATGAGCTGTACCATAAACTGAAATATGACAAACTGCAGCATATTCCTCTTTTATTTAGTGTAAATCAGTTGGTAAACTGTTGCCTAATGTCAATGCAATGTAGAAGGCTGTGCTGATTTACTTTAAGAATCACTGTGTTTTGCGCAAGTCAGTGCTTACAAGTTTTTATTTTTATTTTTTTATGTTTGGAAAAAACAATTTGTGGGTGGAAGAAGGGTGAGTCGTACCTTTCATCAGCAGATTGAAACGAACATGAAAGCACTTCAGGCTTATTGGCAAAAATGCGACATGATACTTTGAAGTAAAAAAGAAGAGAAAAAAAACACACCTGATGTGAAAGAGTTTTAAAAACAGGGGTCACTGATAGAGTCGGAAGCTAGAAACTGCCTCAGGGCTGCTTCTTAAGTTTGCTGCTTCACACGGAGAGTGCACTCCGTGCCGCACGCTGCCGGCACATTTAAGAAGCCTTATTCCAACGCAGTGTCTAACTCGGAGGCGATCCTGACACAGCTGATAAAGGCAAAAGCTGATTAAAGAGGCAACTAGGAAAAGCAAAGGTCCTGAGAAACACAGGGAGCATCTTGTCTCTTTCACCAGGTGTATCGCATCTGACAGTCACTTCTGTTTCCTTAGGAAATGTTCCACAATACTCTTTTTTCAGATTTTAACTTTACAGCTCGGAGGGAAGATTTTCAAAAAGTATTGAGTTTAAGGCAGCATCAGAATACCACTATTTCAGATGAGTAATACAACAGAATTATATTCTCTGCTTAATTACAATTGAGAGAAAGCATTGTGTGTATTGAATTTCATACTGTTCACTAACAAATGTCTTAAGCCTGGGGTGAGAAGCGGAGAAGTGAAGTCACAATCGCGCTATTCTTCATAACAGCTAAGAAGGAGACAAAGCGGAGGCCAGCAGAGGCATGACCCCAAAACGAGAGGCGCATTCTGTACACCGTGGCTTTAGCTTCAGGAAAAGCAAATTATGCACGCTTTCAACCTGAAGTCCAAGAAAGGACTTTGTCACCGGTGAAGGACAAAAAGAAAAACATTTTTTGTCAAGCAATAAAAAATTTTGGATTCAATATTAAATGGCAATCCAGTTCTGATCTTGCATATCTGTATGCCTCAAACGAGCGGTTTCCTGGTATGCGAGTAACAGCATTAATTAAACAACATAATAAAGTAGCAGTATTAATGATAATAATGATAATGTAACATGTGGACAGCTATAATGGGACTGATACTTAAAATGGATCTATAAGTAATGTTTTAACTAGTCCTGCTTTCATTTAGAGTTAAAACCTCTGTAGAATACAAACATCTGTGTTTTTCTGCTTTCAGCAATCTAAGTGTGCGAATCTGTATGCCAAAACCAAAACTTTGTTAGCTCTATACAGCAAGAGTGAACTCTTTGGCTTCACAAACCATGAATGTTTTCATTTGGGACATCACTTACCTGTCTGACTAGTCAAAGAATGGAAGACCTTTTTTGTCACTGTACAATGCACAAGTACAATGGATTTTCAGTCCATCTGACTGTCCTATGAGACACACAGTTGGGGTTAAGGGTGCAGTGGCGATACAATTGCAGGATATGTACCAGTGATCTTCTGATCATAGGTACAGCGTCCTAATTCACAGAGCCACATGTCGCCATACATAGAGAGTAGCGTCACATACACTCGGTCATGCTAATACACGAGAAAGTGAATGTCCTCGAGAGGCTCAGCCCAGCTTTGAACTGCTGAGAAGCCATGGAAAGATTTCTGACATATTTAGGCTACTGTCTCAGTAAATGGTTGCTGTCCTCTCAGCACAGGAGAGAATCTTTCTGGTGGCTGATGTTGGAATAAAGAGCAACAACCAAAAACTGTAGTGTGTGGCAAACACAAGACATTCAGTGGCATACCTGAAGCAGCGGGCAACGGTGGTAAGTTTACAGAATTACAAGAATCTGGACAGGAATATTGTGTAAAGGCACGTGGAGGCATTTAGAGCAGCAGCAAACAAAGCTTTACTGAAGATTTTCACACACTAAAAATAGTATATTTACTATTTTAAATAGTATTTTGATGGTTCCCCTTGAACCATTGAACCTGGACAATAGATGAGACCCTTCAGACATCCTGATGAGTGGGAGCTCACAGTGGATTCACTGATCCACGGATGATATGTGGATGAATTTATGCAGAGATGTATAACCAAATTGTTAAGGGGTAATTTGAGGAAATTTTTACTTTTTTGGATTGATGAATGGAGGCTTTTTCTGTAGTGGAAAGACAGACATTTGCACTTGAACTATGAGTCACACAGGTGATATTTTTTATTTTGTTGCTCCTATTTACAGTATTTCTTCAGCACATCCTGCTACGTCATCACACTGCAGAGGTGAGTCCCTTCCAGTACAGAAAAAATGAGATGTGACAGACACGGCTGGAAGTTCTAAAGGATGTTCCTCTCTATGAAGACGCCCACAGGTTTGTTTGGACGGAGGTCATGCACATTTTGATTGTTTCAGTGTTTTGATTTTAAAAAAATATAGAGGTAAAATTGAACGCTAAAACTGAAAAATTATAACAAGCCCAACAAGGCTGCAAGAAGCGTCTGTGACATCATCAGGGGTCATTTAGAAGCGTCTGTGACATCATCAGGGGTCATTTAGAAGCGTCTGTGACATCATCAGGGGGTCATTTAGAAGCGTCTGTGACATCATCAGGGCTCATTTTTGGATTATTTCCTTTTTGTTGTTGGGTTTTTTTTTTGGGTCATACCTCCCTCAGCCTGGAGCTAGAGAGGCAGCAGACTGTAATACTGCAAGCTGTTTTAGGTCCTGCTGATTAAGTTTGCTTGGAGAGCCACTGTGCTCCACACAGCCTATTATAAGCCTATAATGTTTCTTTTTTCATTTTAATCTTCAAGAACATTTAGGGTTTCCATCATTTTTAGGGTGACTGAATAGAAGCATCTGCTAATTTCTCATAATAAGAAGCTGAGCACTGTAGGCAGCTGTATTCTCTGTAACAGGGGAACCAGCTCTTTGAAAACAGCCTGGAAATCTAACCCATGAACACGTCTTAACTTGGTACATATGGGCACCCAGAAAGAGGGTTGATTTAAACAATATTCAAGTTTCAACAGGGAATAAAGCAGCATATTTAAGAAATGTGTACTGCATGCAGGTATTTGAATAAATGAAACATGCTATACGTATGTTATACACATTACTGCTTAATAAGGTATGAAAAGAACCTACATAAATATCCTTTCATCATATATCATAACCTTCCTGCGATAACTTAATACTCCCAGCAAAATTGAAAATACCATTACCAGAACAGTACAGACTAATCAATATTTAGCACCTGCATTGCTCTCCTAGAGCTGTATTCTGAATAAATAATTCATAATTCATCGGTATAACAATAAAAAATCATTACTTTACTAAAGATAACTAAAACCTACCTACTTGACGTGGGGGCAGAGGAGGGGTCTCACAGCAGGTGGGGGGAGGAGGAGGGTGTTCTTGGTAAAATGTTGCCTGTTATCAAAAGGGGCATCTGGTAAAATGTGCCGTGAGGGCCCCCCTTGGTAAATTTCACTGTGGTCCTCCTGCGATGAGGAATACAATGAATTATTAAAACAGCACCACAGAGAACAAGCCGGAGTATGTCCCCAGAGTATCCCAGGTAGGAGAATCTCCCAATACTCCCAATATAATCATTGCCATGTTTAGGAATAAATATGTCACTGAAAAGAAAAAAAAAACATTATCTAATTATGGGGTGAAATTACATCACCAGAAACAGGTCATTCATAGCGAAATACAAAAAAAACTTAGAATTGGATTCTGTCATATCGAGTTTAGTGTCTCCTGTTCATGTAGCATGGGAAAGTGTTATTTAACTCTTTGTCCTTTTTTTTGAATAAAGACATAAGTACATAAGTAGACACTGAGGAATGTACTGATGGGATTTTGTCACACAGAGAGTACATCATTACAGCTATATTCTTGGCTGCTTGACATTTGGGAGGTTAAATCATCTCATCACCCTAATTCAGGAAAAGAAATGATAAACAGATTGCAGATATAATTACAGCCTTCAGCATCACTTTAAAATGACCAGCTAATGCTTAAAAAAGGTTGTTCAGTTAAATAAAAAAGACAAAACAGTACATAAATATTGACTTCTTGTCTGTCACACATAATACATTATACTACTTGAACAAATGACAAACTGGAATTATTCCAGAAGTTGTGAAAAATACTGCACCAGTTATTTCTCTTTCCATGTCTTTTTTCCCCATTAATAGGGACATAAAAATGTTGTATGTGTGAGCACAGTTCAGTGAGTATGTTGAGTTGTGCGGGATGGTCTAAACCAGCAGCATGCTTTTGATCAGGTGGTAAGGTTGTTGGCCCTTAACCAAATTAAGAGATATTGCTCCTGTTGTAAATATTACGCAGTAGTCTGCCTTTAATGTTTATATAGAGGTCACTTTAGATGTTACAATGACACTATTTATTTAAAAAAAAAACACACACATATGTACAGGATATCAAGGATTCAAGGATTCAAGAATTCTTTATTGTCATACCAGCACACGAAATTAGTACCCAGGTCCCGTTTAGGCCACATAAATAACAGGGTGGTAAATATAAGGATGTGTATGTGTATATACATTAATATAAATAAGAGCAGTCAGATATATTATGCAGATATTTTACACTTTGTACATTGGGCTTGTAGAGTTATAAGTGTATTGCACCATAGGATTATATATTGCACTTAAATTACAGATATATTGTAATTACATACTATCTATTGCTAGCAGCTTGTGAGTGTGATTGATGGGAAAGGACCTACGGAGGAGGATATACAGCCATGGAAAAAATTAAGAGACCACACCATATATATTTTTTTTAATCTGTATTTTTAGATCCTGGTTTAATCCTGGTTCTGCTGGCAGACGGCTAAGATGAGCAGCAGGTTCCTTCCAGGCTCAACATTTTTAAGACAGCAGTACAGAAACAAGGTGAAGCAGGAGATACTGGGAATGACCAGAAACCAGCCAGTTAAAGGGCAGAAGTGACTTTCTAATGCCAGAGATGACTGTCAACTTATAACAGGGCCTCATGAATGAGGATGACATCAAGTGACCTTCAAAAGGACTGGGGAACATTAAGCGCTGGTGTGAAGTGCACTGCTAGGACAGTTCATTATAGGCTCCTTGAAGCAAGATGAAGACCCATAAAGCAAGGAAGAAGCCCTTCATCAATGAGAAACAGAGAAGAACCGCCACAAAAGTACAGCCTCACAAATGACCATAGATCAGAATCTGTACTTTTCTCACCCAGTCCCTACAAGAGCTGCATGCTGCGAGCTTCACAAAGCTGGAATAGATGGCAAGTTCTTTGACATGGATTTAGCCAAAGGATGCCATTCAGCCGACAGTGTCTGCTGGTACTTATGGGCAGCTATCTTGTGGGCGTTATTAGGTTACTCGGCATGGTTGTATAATGGATAAGGAATATGAGTCCATTTACAGGAACCATGTGCCCTCAAGGTGCAAATAATATTCCCTCATGAAGTTCACATAATCCCATCCATCCCATACATACTGCTAAACAAGAGTAGTTTCGTGAAGCCAGGATGTAGTGTAATGCCTCCCCTCACCTCTTCAGTCACCAGATCTACAAATCTATATACAACATAGTCAATGAAAAGCTGCACGAAACAAAAGAAGTTCCTGAGTGACTCCCAGTAACACATTAAAATACATTTACATATAACCTGGATTAAATTGTGACATAATGGTACATTCGTTTACAGTTAACTTAGATCTAATGGCTTTATTGTAGCATTTATATCATAATTGTAGTTAATACATTTTGTAGTGTATCTCATCTAGGGTATACCACAGATCCCTGCACTAAACTGCCTAGGATAGGCTCCAGAACCCACCCCGCCCCCCATGACCTGATGGATGGATGGATGGATGGAAGGATGGATGGATGGATGGATGGATTTTCCAGCAATATGTTTGACTATTAACTCATGGAAATTGCTAATCCTTCCATGTGCTATCACACATCCAGAAAAGAACTTCTGACCTCTCAAAGAGCATGCTAGGGAAATCGCCCAACCATAATCAAAAAATATTATGTACTGAGTAGAAAAAGGATAATAAATCTTATGGAAAATGCTTACCCAACAGATAATCAAACAGAAGTTGATTTAAAAAAATAAAATCAAAACAAAAACAAACAAACAAAAACAGAAACCCTGGGTTAAAGACAGAGGCATTAAATTGGAGAGACACAGTAGCTCAGTGACTCTTATTGCTGCCTTTCTACACATAAGGGGTTTGGGTGTTGGAATCTGCAGAGTTCATAGATTCTCCTCATGTTTTTGGGTTTTCTCCCACAATCCAAAGCCATTAACTCACATCTCTAAATTATCCGTTGGGTGTTTGTCTATGCCCTGTGATGCACTGACATCCCATTCAGAGTATAACCAATGTGTTCTCTCCTATGCTACTTGAGATCTAGGCCCACCCCGCAATGGTGACCAAGATAAGCATTGGGGAAAATTAATATATACTAAACTTACGTTCAGTAACTGTATTAAAAATCATTTATGTTGATTAAAAATGATCTTACATGATCATGAATTTGCATCTGAATATTAGCTAAAACATCAGCTCCTATTTGGGGCTGTCTTACGGCTTAAAATCAGTAAGTGGAAACTTCTCGAACTAACTATAAGATGTAACTGCAATGACAACCTCCGCAGTATGTTATCACTGTCTTATCCCTAAAATGTCTCTGATTTCACAAGCCTTGTGTAAAGTCTGATGCACTCGTGCTAGAGAGAGCCCGTAATCTCCTGTTTATTCAGCAGCACATGCTCGAGCAATGTCACTGAGGTCACGGGGACGCTACTCAGTCTGCCCATCCTTGCTGATAAGGGCCCTGGCGAGTGACGCCAGTTCTCAACAGCAAGCGGCAGCAATGAAAGAAATGAACAAACAGCAGCTGGTCTTCAGGAACTGAAGGACCACATGAGGAAGAGGATCCTCTCTCGTTCTGTGCATCCCGTGAAGACTGACGGGGAACACCCTGCCAACCACCGATGCCAGCATAAAGGACAGCGCTGCCACCAACAACGGTCCAAACCCACTCATTGATACCTATCAAACAGAAATGTTACGTGTTTCAAGAGCAAATGGCACATTCGGCCTCACACTTCCAGGATTGTGGGTTTAATTTTCGTCCGATACTCTCTGCACGTTTGCCCCATATATCTGCAGGTTGCCCGCTGCACTTAAAGAACTTGCAGCTGGTAGAAACAGAATCTACAAATTGCCCAGAGTGTGTGATTACGTAAGTGCACTGTGATAGACTGGCATCCCACCGAGAGTACCCCTTTAGCTGCTTTGAGAAAAGAAAAACGGGAAATACTTTTTAGATTGGGCTGCAAGAACAACCTGCCTCTGGAAACAAAATAGACATCACTCAGACATCACTGTCCTGGCAGAAAGTGCCAGTACTGATTATAAGGTCAGTTTGTACATACTGGGAGTGCATGACCACCATAAAGGGAGCACCACATTACAGAGATACATTCAGAGAGCAAGGTGACTCCGGGAAAGATTGCCGTGTAGATAAGAGGAATGTGGTTTCTTTGAGTCAGCCTCCAAGTCTGAATTGATTTTCTGAAAGGGCATCCAAACAGTATTACTCAATTTCAAGTTAGCGTGAGGACTTTGAAAACGTATGCCATGTCAAAGATATCAAAGCCAAAATAAATGCGCCAGACAGGGACTCGCTTTTGCACAAAACCATTAAGCTCCTGCCGTTGCTGTCCAAGGTCTCTCGAGTACCGACTAAACACATCCCTGCTTATCTGAAAACACCTGTTCAGAAACTGCATGAGCTACCTGCAGCGTGATAGTGATCTTGAATAAAAAACAGCAAATCACTAACTCTACATAGGAATAATAAACTGTAATGATATATAACTGACTAACAAAAGCAAATTTCCTAAATTTTTTATGTGACTTCATGCACACTGCTTGCAAGCAGTCTCCATGCACATTACATGTAACATGTACAGTATGATTAGTGGTAGAGTAGGAAAAAAAAAGACTCTAATTAAACCAAGACTGTAAACAGAACCAAAAAAACTACTTTAGTGCATTAGCCTGTGCTCATGAGTACATGCTAATGCTACAAACACAGACAAAACCTCAACAGCCAGGCGTAGCAGATAGAATCATTACAGTTCATACAGACATGTCAGGATTCTAAGTCCTGGAAGCTCTGGGTATTTCACTATTGTTTTATCGCATAACTCCTAGTGATCTGATGAAGTATGATTTTACAGGTATAATGCAATATGTGTTGCCGTTTAGCTCCTGCAATATACCAGTCACCTTATTGGATTAATGTCTTAAGCATAATTGTTTGTGGTGTTTTAGCACCATGGCTAATCGAAGATTAAATATTAAAGAGACAAACTGGTTTTGGCATTTAACAGTCATCTGTGCAAACATAAAGGGAGCCATACTGTATATGCACCATCTTCATCTGACCCCCCCTCCAATTAATGATTCGTTAATTATATGTCTACATCATTATTTTAAAAGCGTATATAAAACAAGACTGGCAAAACTGGCATTAATGTGTTGCAATTGTTCGATATTTAAAAAAAAACTTCTTTCTGGACATTGAGTGTCCCTAATGATAATATACTGCTTCTTTTTGCCTGGCAAGATTTAAATTCACTATCTTTGTTATTATATGATTTTCTTTTGACTGTAAATATATTTTGAACATGCAGCATTTTGCTTGTCCTCTTAACCATCCAAGCCAGAAGTGCTCATAATTAATTCGTTAGGAGAACCTGTTTAAATCCCATTATTAAACTTTAATCCAAAGTGATGTACAATTGAGAAGGCAGGTTCAGTCGGTCAGTGGGTAAATCAGAGGTGTGGGGTCCGAAAACCAACAATGAAAGCACTCTGCCAACCCTGGGATTCAAAACAACAACCTCCTGATCACAGGCACAGCCCCCAAACCCACTAAGCCCTACACCAGCCCTTAGAGTAAAAACTCTTCAATTGTGAAATTATACCTTTTTTTGGATACCCTTACCCTTCCCAGCAAAACACTGTACAGTATAAGCAAAAGAATTCATTTATGTGGATAATTCTCATTTCATTTTCCATGCCTAAGAGTTAGGTGTAAAATCATTCAGGGCATCAAGAACAAAACAACATGTGGACATGTACCAGCTTCTCAGACCACACCTGAGGTCAGCGCTTATGAATTCACCCTTAAAAAGGGCATTAGAGAATACTGGGATCTGTGACAGTTTAACAAATTGGAACAGGTTCAGGAAAATAGTTCCGGGGACACGTGAACCAGAAGGGGCAGAAGTAAAGCGGAGTTTGTAAAGACCTCATGCAGCATGCAACAATACTAACAGTCAAGGATGGCCGTGATAATGCTGTGGTTTGCAGTGTGAGAGAATCATCAATAACACGCCAAAGTGTTCCACGGTAGTTGTTGTATATGTTGTTATTAAAAGTGGTCTAACTACCTATTGAGTTTCTGTGGGAAACTGCTTATTTACACCTTGGGTACCGGGTGTTGCATAGGTGTTTTTACTAAATCAATGAGATATGTACTATAACTGAATTTTGGATGCTCTTGCAGGTTTTTTTTTTTCTTCGTAATGTGCAGGTTTGATTGGACATCTAATGAAATCCTCTGTCAAAACTACAGAAACACGCAGCAAAAGGCGAATCCCTTTCTCACAGTACTGTAAGAACTCTGTTACTAAAATAATACACTGGCATTCCCTGGAATCCACAAATGAAAGCCACAGGAAAACATATATACTCTACACACACATAAACACACACATATATACACTCCATACATGCTTCTCCCACTAACCGTACATTAAAACCTAATCCACTCTTGGGCAATCATAGAACTATGAGGAAGGGTCCAAATGTCAAAATGTTAAAAAACAGGATAGAATTTTGTGAGTGAGCGAGTGTCGCTCAGGCCGCCACCCGCCTTTCAACTACAGCCAAAGAAAAATATAGAAGGTATATTTGTAGGTGTAACTGCCCAAGCTGAGCTAAAAATAAACAAAAGGGGAAAACAGGAAGCAGCCTCTGACTCGAAGCTACAGTGGTAGCTTATTACAGACACCACTGAGCCCGATGTCACTGGCCGGAAGAACCAAAAAAAACACTTTTATTTATACATGTTACTGCAGGCTAACCGCTGTTATTCAGCACCTTCCAAATTAGGCTTTGGAACAAGGTATGCAGGTTTCACTGTCATTCATCAGATAACTGCAATGTATCATAATCTTACTGTCCAGGGTCATTTGCAATTTTATCCTTCAAAATACAACTTCAGGAAACTGTCTTACTGTAAACCAATTACATGTGTGGCTGAGGAAACTGCATACTGTAGATATCAGGATTCCTTGGTACTGCTGGTCAGTGCTTAAAAAGACTGAGAGAATGACCCAAACTAACGTAATATGAAGTTAAATGAAGCATAGATGTCAGTCCAGGCAAACAAAAGCCAAACGAAGGCTCCTCCTCCCCCGTGATTCAGCCCTGAAATTTATCAGGAGTCTGAATGGGCATCTTTGTTAGACGGGTATCATTAGCAGTGTAAAGGTACTTTTGGCTGGGTAAGAAAGAGGAGGATCCACCCAAAAGCCACCAAATCCCATCCGGAGTTTGCGTCCCACCTCCTGTATACATTTATACATTTCAATGAATAGTATACTGCGGTAAGCCACATAGAAGGGCTTTTTAAAATGTGTGTAACAAAACAGACGCTCCAATGCATAAAATAGAACCCCGGATCCCTGAAGGTGTGACATTGTGACTTTAACTGATCACCCTACAGCTGGGAGGAACAGCAATGAGAGTCTGTTTATGTTTGCTTCGGTTCCAGCCCTCGGAGCCTCGTCTTAGTTAAACAGTTTCGATGCCAGGGTCCCTCACACCAGACCGCAAACCAGCTAAGCCAATCCACGCTCCGACCATTCCATCCTGTTTATACACGAGCAATTATACATTCATCATTTTTTGATAAGTACTAAAAAATCCACAATTTGTATTGTTATGCAATTTTAATGACTAATTTCACTAAACTGCAGTTTATATATAAGTGATTCTATTTATTGAATATATGCTTTATATGATTAAGATAAAAAAGTAGGGGACAAATAATCAGTGGTCCTATGGTGGAGTAACAATTAATTTTACAATCAACCTTAAATGTTTGTTTACTAATTTTAATAAAATGGATTAATTTGCATTATTCAATTAACTGTTCCACTTTGGTAAACAAGAATTCCCTTATCAATCTCTGTAAAAAAAAAAAAAAAAATTGAATGTTGCACATTAATGCAATTTCATAAAGTAATCAAGTCCTGAAAACTCTATAGTGCCCACTTCAAAATACATTTACGATTAGCAACAAATAACAAAAAAGATAAGCAGCTATACTCTTATAAATATAGTGTATGTGTATAACATAGATAAAACAGGAGTTTCCATTAAAATGCCACAGCACATTTTTACTGGACATAACAGTGAACAAATAACTGGCCAATGATACCCCCAGAAGAAGTTTCTATTGTCTGAAAGATGACCTGCCATCATAGAGGTCCTTACTTGTTTGTGCCAATTCAGGTGGCAATTACACGCAGGCCGTAAGATCAAAACCCGTGTTCTCACACAACACTGCAAAACTAACCTTGGAGCAAGGTCTGCTGGGACCAACAGAGGGCGATGGTATCAGAAGTACCCATTTACCTCACAATTATATCAGATGTAGTTGCGTATAGTGGTGGAAATGAGTTTTACAGCATGGTTGTTCAATTTAATCCAGGTTATATCACCCCAGATTTGTACAGAGGTCACTCGTAAATGATGCTATACAAGTGAAATGCTTTTAACCTAATTGCGCAATCGGGAATAAAATAGTTTTTAAAATAGTGGTGAGATTGGAGAAGTCTGTTTTGACCTTGACATTCAGCTTCTATTTTCTGAGACACCTTCCTTCATTTAATGTAACACTGTCACATTCCATGGGGCCCTTATAGTGCAATCTACACATGACCCACCCCCAAAAAGCAGCAAGACGCATTCTATCACACCAACAGAAACTCACTATCAAAGTTACTTTTTGAATTGATTAACACAATAACTTGCTTTGAATACCATTCCAAGTAAACGTATTACAAATATTGCCCTGCTTGGATAAGTGTATCCGAGGTCCATGCTTTGGTTATCTACAAGGAAGCAAAGCAGAAATGAGCTCCTCCAGGCTGAGCCTTTAACATCCTTCATGCACTATTTATAATTCTCTAATACCAATAAATAAAAAGCACAATACCTGTCTGCTTTACTGTAATTCCAAAATTCAGGCATTTTCTGATGAGACATTTGAATAGGAGCATTAATGTAAACGATTTGATGCTGAGTCTGTATTTCACAGCGGAGTCGGAGTGTTCCTAGTCAGATTACCAGTGTCATTTTTAATGCCCTGATTAAACAGAATTCATGATTAATATGAGAATAAGCAGTGTCCTTTTCAGTATATTAGACTACTTAATATCAGTTTAAATGGAAATCATTACCATATATAATATCTGGTAATCAGTTTAAAGTATGCAAAATATATGGTAAATATTTACAAATGACAGCAGCAGACTAGTGGGTGACCTGTATTCATCTGTTTCCGAGTTGGTTACCACAGTGCTCAGGTCCAGAGGTCAGTATAAATCCGCTACAAGATTCAACCACTGCTGAAGTTAGCACTCGTTCACGGACGCAGTGACATATAGAAAATCCAACTGTAATGGTCCACTGCAGATGAGAGATAAGCAAGGTCACACACAAGCAGAGTATTGTCCCGGTGAAATCTATATCAGTGTCACCAAACACCAAAGTATTTCTGCTCCCACTGAAACTGCACCTCTTAATTAGCCTTCATTTCTTTTCAGCGGCTCCGCTAGTCAATGCTCATGCTGACGTATCTATCCGATGAGATGCCTGCTTCAAGAAGCGTGAGCTGTGTCTTTTTGCAGCGCCAACAATGGAACAATATACTATAACTCCCGTCACTTGATTTGCTAACGATACAAGTCCCCAAACATACATTCAGAAAATAGCTGTGCTGTTGTTTGACAAGGCACGTATTTAAAAACCTTCCATTAAAACATCAATCGGCTGCCATTAACGTGAAATCTCAGTAAATGGCCTGTTTGTGTCTACACTCAAAGAACTGAAGCTATTTCAGGAGACGGTAAAAAATCCACACCGGTCTGGAGAAACCAGTGCATAAAACTGGAGTATTTAGAGATTTACTCTGATGTAAATCAGAGTAAAGGTTAAGGTTTACTCTGACCTCTAAAAGATATGTCACTCTCTACAACCCTTGTGCAAGCAACATAATCCGAAGGCTATAAGGTCCATCACATCCACACATGAGCCATTCATCACTACTGTTTCTTTTGGCTTGCAACTCCTTATGTCTTTTCAGATTAATTGGTCGCCCATGTGCAGGCCTGTAATTTTCCATTAACCACTATAAATATTCTTCGACCTCCCGATTTACCATAAAGACTTCGCACCTGTGCGTGAGGTCAGTCATCGAAAATGAATGTAGCCCTGAGCACATTCATACTGTTCAGAAAATCATACCGATGACTCTGAATTGGATGCAAATTGAGAACGATCATTCTGATAACTACATACACTGGATAATTTATGTAGGAAGACCTCTAGATGTCATCTCAATTACACTGTAAGGATGACCAATTCAAATAATCGGCAGTAATATTTTAATAAGCTATTTTTAGACGATCAGCAACACTCAAATGAGATGTTTACTCAACTCAACATCATGACTTTACAACAGTACAGTGTGCAGAGTTATGCTCTCTCTTAAATGTTTTCCGACGTGTGTGTATGCGTAACAGTTCAAAGAAGCAATGAAGGCATACAAAGACTTTTTGTGAGACATTTCCTTGTTTGCTCACCCTCCTTCTTGCTCTGGACTGACGAGATCTCAGTCCTTAAAACTATCGAGCCCCTACTGTTGGGTCATTAAAAACAGATTTAGAATTACATTTTAATGAGCCGCCTTGTCTAGTTTGACATCTGAATAAAACTTACCTTTTCATGCATTTGTGTGTGTGTGGTTGTGTATTTTATTCCACTCACATTAGTACAGAGAATAATAGATAACAGACAAAAATTGAGTTTCCGGACATTTTTCTTTGGGGGATCACTGGACACTACTTCAGGTGAGTAATTCGCCTTTATTATTACTGGCAATTGGCAACAGTGAGGCAAACGAATGCCCAATTAATGGAGTACAAATCAAACTCAATTGTGTAAATAACAGAGGAGGCTATTTATTTATTGCATATATATCATATTGGATCTAATAATTTCGTAGAAGACAGACCAGATTGAGATCTTAACACTTTTTATCATTAGCTACAAGGTTTTTGTTTCTATTCGATGAACTTCCATTATTATGCTGTCTATGGCAACATTCTTGCAGCAACGTGAACCATGTTTCTTTTCCCCAGTCACGCTGAATTGTACTAAATATTAATTCTCTGAACTGCTATCCGCATACCGTTCTCTTGTGCCGGAGTAGGGTACACAGTTATGTGCTCTGTGTCACAACTCATCTCAGAGAAGCAACGAGCCAAGACAATAAATTCCCATCCAATCGTTGTGTATTCTGTTACTGCTGTCCTTCAGTAAGACAGCCAGCCTCCCACTGGTTGGCCTGTACAGACGTCGGCCTAGACACTTTGAAATTCATTTGTGAAAGACAGTCACATGACCATTCAGTCCGGAACCTGGGCCCAGATGTAATGCAACCTGCTACTTCGGAGCACAGACCTCACTACTCCTAAAAACGAAATGATTATTATTTTAAATAAGCTTTTTTCATCATTCATCACGTTATTAGTTTACTACTCAACAGTAAAGTTTTGCTAGATATATATATAATTATTATTTATACCAACTAGGCCCGGTCTTTGTTGGTCTTATTGCTAGTTCCTGTAATCAGCAGCCTATCATTTCAAAAAGTAAAAATCCCATAGCTCTCGTGCTGGATAACTGACATTACAGAGCAAATAACCAGGCAATCTATGCAGTATACAAACACCAGTTTGCTTTTATATATTTAAACAACGGTTAAAAAAAAGTGCATTTCCCTAGGGTTAGATTTGGCTTTTTAGAGTATACCGTTAACATTTTCGCAGTTTGAAATATATTTTTATAAAATCCTTTTTTCCAAAGAAACTGCCCTGCCCTTTATACTGTCGTATACAATATTTTTATATGCAGTATATCTAATTGTATTAAGATTTTAAATAAATATTTAACTTTATAAGTATTTTTGTGCTATGTAAAATGAAACATTAGTTGAGTAGATCACATTTAAGAAACGTCAGTGAGAATTTCCTGACTCAAGGGGAGGCTGTCTGCTATTTTGAGAACTGAAAACTTAATAGTATGCTTTATGCACATAAAGTAAGTTCAATTGTGTTTGACTTCCTCAAACTTATTATATATCGAATCATATTTAGTGATAAAATACCATTCCTGCGGCCTCTCCAGTTTACAGATGTACTTAATAAGCAAACGCTATGCTCCCTGCTTCGGATGACGCCGCTGCAGCGAAGCACGAATCTCTCAAACATGTGGCGACCATTTTACTTTTGTATTTTCTTTTGGGCCATATCAAAATGAATATGTGGGAGGTTCAGACGGAAAGAAATATTTTTCAATGTAATATAAAGGCGAATTTTAAAAACGCAACCCAACCGTTGCTGCAATATTGTTACTGTTACACATATACATTTTGTCTTTTCCCCCCACTATATTTATTATAATACGCCCCCTTGTCGCAGTAACCGGAACTGCAGGACGAATGAGGCGTACAGTCCCAGACTGTTACAGCCTTTTTTATGTTACTATCGCAGCCTGTATGCGGATCCAGCCAATCTCGACCCTGTGACGTTCAGTAAAGGCTGGATTTAGAAGGGCCCATCATAATATTTAACACACCCACCCAGCTTTAAACAGCAAGAGCACTAGTTCGCCAGCGGTGTCGGGTGGTGCAGCTTCTGGGCAAAAGCAAAAGAAAATATCTGCACCTGCTGAAACGTCTCTGGATTTTATTATTTTAGAGCTCTATACGTGTATAGTTTGTTATATATTCCTTATGCGTCCTGGTTTCGTGGTTGGGATGGGTGGATCTTTTTTGTGCTATTAAAGCAGCCAACGCGTTCAGATTTAGCTCTCATCGCTTCTCCGTGTAGCTAAGTGATTTCTGATTTTGGTATGTTTTGTACAATATTTCTGTGGACTTTCGACAGGACGGTGGCGTCTTCGCGTCGCCTTGTACATCCATCTGACCTATATGAAGAATAAGCCGTTTTCTTAACATATGCTTTCTTCTAAACTGCGGCTTGGACAAATGCCTTTGGAGTGTTCAGGCGAAATGAGAAGGTCTCTTCAGCACTGCAGCATACAGGTTTTAAAGATGGAGCGCAGCTATCAAGACCAAGAAAATACATTTTATGGATATTTTTTCTAAAATATATATTATAATTTATCCTCAGTGCCAGTTATCCTGTGCATTTAATTCGGCACTGAGCAAAAACATAAGCATTAAGTTATTTAGGTCAGGAGTTCGTGGTGAATCTTCCCCGGCGTTGCATTGATATAGCCTTCATACCTGACAACATCTATTTTTTTCCAAAGCAAAAATAATAACAAAGCCTCTCGCTTTACATGGATTTCTAAATTATGTGACGGATTATTCTGGAGTCGAACGCTGGTACCCTTATCCAGTCTTGCAAATGAAGACAGCGAACGTTTTAACTCGAATTTTGATAAAATCGCAGCTAATTTAATAAATAGGGCTTGTGATGTATTGAGCTTTCTTATTTACACCTCGATTCGGGTTAATCGGTACTTGCATTTGCTGAGAGTGGTAACTATGAAGATGATCCTGTTTCGCAAATTCCGGGTGTTGATCCTCATGGTGTTCCTGATAGCGTGCACCATGCACATCATGATTGACTTGTTACCAAAGTTGGAGAGACGAGCGGCCGGACCCAGCGCCGGCAACAGCGCCTGCTCATGCTCCCACAGACCGAGCGAAGAACCGCAGAGTTGGGGTAAGCAGCGGCTTAGACCGGGAGCCGAATCGGGCTGGCCTAATAAGCATACTTTAAGGATACTGCAAGATTTCAGTAACGAGCCCAGTTCCAATCTTACCTCGCATTCCTTAGAAAAGATCACGGGGCCCGGGGATAAAACTGAGACTTTTAAAAGACTGGAGCAATACGCACGAAACGAAGAGAGCGAGAAGCACTTCATCCAGAACGCGGGAGCCGAGAGTGTACCTGTCCAGGGCTCCTCTAGACTGCCGTCCCTCTTTGAGCAACCTTTGTACAAGATCCCCCTGCCGCCACTGACAGACGAAGACACGTTGTTTAACGTCAATACAGACATCAGATTCAACCCGAAAGCTGCTGAGGACCAAGAATGGTAAGAATGGATCGTGCGTCCTTTGTAGCTGTTTGTAACTGTACCACCTCTTTATTGAATTGATGTAACTGTTAAATAATAACAAAACACCAGCTTAGAGGACATTTTAAGCATATGATCAAGGCACATGCAGTGGAGCAACCATAACTGTTCGGACAAAGTGAATCACTCGTGATATAGACTATACAGTCCTTTTTGTAGAAGATGGAACTTCACTCAAAAGATATTATTTGCCGTTATTAATCACTACAATAGAAAACAAACTACTTATAAAAAACAAAATAAGATCAGTATATCAATAAATAGTTTTCTGTCTGGTAGTATTGTTTAGACGTTGAAAGTAATGCGAAAAGCGCAAAATCCTTCAACAGATTTGTCAGCACGATGATGATGGATATCGCTGTGAACATCTGTGTAATGTTCTTTTGAAGGCGTAAACCTGTAATTCCACTTTTGTTGGCGCAGTATGTATGTTTTCTGATTTCAATGTTTTGTTCAGTCTTTAATAATCTTACAACGTTTTTGTTTTTTTTTTTCTTCTTAATAAAAAACAGTATCCTTGTCTGACGACGAAATGTTATATTTTCAGACTTAGATTACAAGTTCCGTATCTCCATGTGGGCTTTGAGGCTATGAGAATGACGTATCCCAGAGCTGCTGAAATTGAGTTCCTCGAGATAGAGCTCAAATTTTAGTTAATGTTAGTTTACATATTCTTGCCTTTGCTCTGCTTGTATGTCATGTCTTTTCGGTGGTTTGCTTCTTTCAGGCAGAATGAAGGGCACAAAGAAGAATTTAGCCCTACTGGGGAATCCTCTGTAGACACTTATCCAAACTGGCTGAGATTCCACATTGGAATTAATCGGTATGAACTGTATGCTAGACATAGCCCAGTCATGGATGCTCTGCTGAATGATCTGGTCACTCAAAGAATCACCAGTGTCGGTAAGTTTTCTATGGCGTATCCTGGCTTTTCATCCATTTCTCTTCAATTTGTTAGGCATTTTACATATAACAATTTAGCTACTGTTTACTCATGTGCAAATCCTGCGTACCGTAAATGAACAATCCCATCAGTACGTTCAGATTCCGTGAGGTTTCAGTTTTGCGTACCGATTTCAAGACATCACATTTCGCAACGTATCTGTGGGAGAAGAACAAGCAATAAAACAAATGAAGATGAAACGGCTTGTAGTGTCACAATGATCTTTTATCATTTCGCTTGTTACGCGGCTTCCCAGACAGCAAAATGACAATTGGTTCGACCCACGAGGATTTTCTGAATGGCTGCAGATCAATATTAGCTTTCAGCCTGTCATTTTATGCATATCGTCTTCAGATTTGTTCTGGAGCTCATTTATGCTGCTTGTTCTCTGTCAATTAGCTGCACATGCTGAGAGAACATTCATATAGTCGTACAGTATTCTGGGGTGATGCTATGTACAACAGCTGTTTTAAGGTCTGAATTGTCACCGCATTGAATATCATAAATACGTAACACAAACATGACACAGTGGACATCTGGTCTTCTGAATAAAGCGCTGAATAGCTGTATGTATTACATATCAGCAAACTCACTGCCACTTACTCTGGACTCCAGAACTCAAAGCACATTTGTTTTAATGTCTTTATTAAAAAAGAACAAGATAAAGAAAGACTGTTTTTAGATTCCAAGCACAATAATTGGCCTCCTGAAGATTGGGGGAGATAAGAATGTAGGCGGTTTGGCTGATGCATCATTTCCAGCTGAATCATGAATTCACCTTGGTGCAGTTTAAATGTAGCAATTTCCTTACAGATCTGTTCTTGTTTATTTTTTAGACTTTAAGTGATTTAGGTGACTTTTAAATATACCTTCCTTGAGATGGATGTTGAGATGTTTACTCAACATGTGTGTGTTCATGTGTGTGTGTGCATATGTGTGTGTGTGCGTGTGTGTGTGTGCATATGTGTGTGTGTGTGTGTGTGCGTGTGTGGGTGCAAATTGAAAGGCTGGTGAAGTGCACCTGCTAAATTATCATTTATTTCTGTCCTCATCGCAGACACCACGGGCTGAAACACAATTTAATAAATAATTTGATTAATTGTGAGACGAACCTACAAACAAAATAATTTCATAAGCTATAAACATCTCTACTGTATGTCACTTGAAAAATGGGTGTCACCAGAGTTGCATAGCATCCTGTGTATTATGCAACTGTTGCAAAACAAAAATGTACCAGCTTTGCATAAGTCACAACATTAAAAATAGCTGAAGCGATGTACCATGCTGGCTATTCATTATTATCAATTATATGGTGAATTCATTCTAAGAAAATGGGCCATAAATGGATTTATTTGTTTGTTTGTTTTTTAAGAATGTGTTAGATGAGTTAGATAAATTCTTTGATGACCTGCATTCGCAGTGATTAAATAAAAACAAAATGCGAGACGTACAAAAGAGACAGCAAGGTGAGTGAATTATCAAAAAAAATGAACAAATACAGAACAATAAAAAAGGACATGTAGCTGCAGGGATATTCACTCACTTGAGTAAAATTATGTCCCGTTTGTGATGCCATTCAATGTAGAACAAGGCTAGTGACAACAGAGAGGTTGGTGATGACTGCACTTTGAGATCTGCAGGAATGTATGCGTTGCTGATGTAAGGAATGAGAGAATAGACCATTAACTCACTTTCTTTCAAGGTCACTGACCTGGGCTGTTCTAGGTCAATGGTCAGATGTCCTCTTTAGGTCCCTCGAACAATGGGTCTTTGCTGAACACTGTTCACAAGTTGAGGACAAAGGGTTGCTTCTGTTCAGTGCATGTGCCCTGCATCTCCGTCATGTTGAGGACTGAAGCACAAGATTAACATTGTAGCATTGTTGGAAATAACCATAATTTCCTTTATGTGTAAGTAAGAAATAATATTGGTCAGGAAAATGCCATGCCTGTTTCCTGTATAAGTATATATAAAACCTTTCTGAACTGGTTTTTAGACTGGTGTCATTTTCACCGTAAAACTGTAATTCACCAGAGTATGTCTAATTTTCTGTCATTTATTTTCTCTTTATGAATATATCAGCTGTAGATAAAAGAATACATATACATCAATACCTTTTGTAGCTGAAACCTCAGACTTATTTTCCAGGAAACCAGTTTGCCTAACTGCACCTTTGGTGCCTGTACAGACAGGAACAGGGGGCTGCTTGCTAAGTTCTCACCATCAGTGTTCTGCTGTGTCCTGCAGCTTTGCCAAAAATATACCCAAAATGAAGCACTTAGTAAAATCTCTGATTTTATGTTTATGGTGGTATGTTTATAAAATCTCAGATCCTGTTGCTTTTATCCAAAGCAGTGTACTGCATTCACCCAAATATATGACAGGTTTTTTTTTCCTCAAAATACATCTGGAACAGTGTCGTTCTCTTATATTTGGGGTCTAGAGGTAATAGGTAGCACCAAATACAATAGTTTGTAATGCGTGTTTTGACTTAGGATAATGTAGATTTCCTGCGTAAGTGTGAGAGTCATAAAGCGTGAGCGTCACGCCAGGTGCGTGAGAGCTGGCAGTCCTGCCGATGCTCGCGTTTATCGTGTATCCCCGAGTGTCGTGTAGATTGTTGGCTTCCCTGACTGTGCCGCTGCTAGTATTAAACTGATAGTGGCTGTTAATAAAGACGCTAACATTCATTTTTAAAGAGCTGTCATATCATTAATTAATAAGGCTCAACCTTTCTCCACAACATATTTCTGTACCCTCTTCATGTGGTTCTGCTGCGCCCTCAAAGGTTCGTAATACTCATTACCCCCCGGGCAAATAATACGTTTTTTTTGGAAAACTTGCTGCTAAATACATTTATTGTAATCTGATTGCAGGTTTATTTATTATATATTCTTGTCATTAGTTTTCTTTGTAAAAGTAAGATTTGGTATTCCAAAAAATGTTTTATAAAAATAGTTGCCGAAAAATGGGAGGTTGTCTTACATTTGGGCCTATATGGTACTTTGATTCAAGCAAATAGCATCAGGCTGTCCCTGCAGCAACTGGGGGGGAGGGGGGGGGGGGAGACACTGCAGTCTTCTAACCCTGGGATTTGAACCAGTGACCTTCTGATGAGCAGCATAGCATTTTAACCTGCTGAGCTACGCACACCCATAGCATCCTGACTGGCCAGCAGTTACTGAGGCCTGATAAGATGACGAAGCCCTTTGGATGAGTATGAGGGAAAGAAGAGGCTTGTAACCGGGATGTCATTGTCCTTGTGACGCTTCTATGATGAAAAGCACTAACTGTTCAGATTAGTAAATCCTTTAAAAGACACTACGTGCTTTGTTTGAAAGATATTAAACTGTGGTTTTGTCATTTTATGCAACGAACAAAACTCTTTGCAAAAATCTGCTTCCATTATCTTTCAGTGCTTGTTATTTGTAAGTATTTAACATATGGCTTTATAAGTACGGATGATTTATTCTGCACGGATTATCTGGAGGACTTTCAGCTAAAACTAGTGAACTGGATGGATTACATCACAGTAAAACATATGAATGTCTTGAGTAATGAAACTGTACTGACAAGCAATGGAACTATTCTAATACTTTGTGTCGGTACTTACACATTTATAGATCGCATTTGTTGCAGAAGTTTACATGCTGATTTCTTACTTGCTGAAATTGTTCATTTGAAGGAGAAAGGAGAGTTCCACTGCCCTTCTTTATGTTTGTGACATACAGTTTATGACAGCTGCTTTTTTTTAAAAAAAAAAACCTTTAGCTTATTTGGCTCATATATGAGGCTTAACTGTTCTGTGAAGAAAAGTCAGTATGTTCTTTCAAGGTGATGGGAGCCAAACTGAGATGTGCTGTGCAGCCTAAGAATATCAGAAGCTGGACCCTAACCCAACAGCCCTGCCTTTTAACAAGACTTGCTCTTATCTCTTTAACGATGGTCATTGTCAGACGTGCCGTATCACATTCTCATTCGGTCAAAAGCACACTGCAATATCTAACTGGCTCCTGCTCTTCACTGTTTTATCGATACATTTATAATCCCTTTAAATGTTCATTTTATGTTTAGGTGCATGTACGATCATTTGGAACACATAACGTGCTCAACCATTATGTGCAAAAAATGGAACAAATTCACACATTTATGTGTTCAATTTACAAATCATTGATTTTTGCATGTTCCTAAAAAAAAATATGCATGACCCCAAATATTTGTGATCCTTTTGGTTTCTGTTAGTTCTTTGGAAATAGTTTCTTTATATAAAAGCATTTCAAGCAGTCAGTGTTTCAGGATTTGCACATGTAGGCGTAGGAAGTAAGTGTTGCAAAGTCTACTCTGAAGCGTGACATCACCACTTTTACTTTCACACATTCCAACCGGGGGGGGGGGATGTTTTGTATTACCCCAGAGATAAAAATAAGCAGGGCCCCCAACAGTCCTGCTGGAAATCAGGGCCTCACACCATGAACGCAAACCCCATGTCTGCTGGTGTAGATATGAACCCTCAGGGATGAACTCAATGGTCAGTGCAGTTGGACAGTAGTAGTCCAAAGTCAATCACTAACATCATCAGATGCCACATTTCTTTCATCGAAAGAAGTCTATTGTATAGAGTATATGGCCGACACCCTGCACCCCTATAATAACCACTATGCCATCATTAAATTTAATTACTGCTCATTTTATGAGTTGTATAATATATGAACTTGTGAAGGGTTGTTTCACACCGAGTGGGAGATCAGAAGCGTATATATTATAAAAAAACGTTTCATATTTGTATTGCAATTGGATACTATGTATAATTATGTCTTAAATTGATCATTTTACATTAACTGAGTTTTAGGTCCCTATCATGATAATATACTTTTGTATAGCAGATAGAAAATTTGATATGGGATTTGACTTAATCCATATAAGGTGCTTAATCCCTTTAAATTTTTGAAAACTGTAATCAATTTGTGCTTCGTATCTTCCCATGCATTGCTTTTATATGTCTCTTTTCTGTAGTCATCTACAAACACTGGCTTAACCAGTTGCTCTGAGTGAATCAGAGTTAGAGGTCAAGCTTCTGGATAGCTTTACCGTTTGCGCTCTCTCTATTGATATTTATTTCAGCAATTGAGTTCATGCACTGTCTCGTTGACGGTCACTCCCAATGCCGCTCGTTTGCCATTTCGCATGCCGAGGCATTCACTTTTAATGCCGTGGTTGAGAGGCGGGAAGATTCGCTAGACTGCTGTCAGCTTGTCGGTTTGTGTTTAGAGTTCTTTAAACTCTTGACACCTTTCTATCCACATCAGCGGAATAAGCCTGGATAGCATGAATGAGGGCGGCCCAAGCGAAACAGACTTTGAAGGCTGCACTAAATGGCTTGTTTGGCATCACCGTCATACGGTGGTGTGTCATGTTGTGTGTAAAGTACGTACAACACAATAAAGACCTTAAAACACAGAGCTTCACCTCAGTGTACAGGGATCCGTGCTCATGTGGCTGCAATGTGTGTCAATAGCTTGAATAAGGGCCTTTTTGTGTGATTTCTTTCTGAAAGGTGTCAGACATCTGGAGTACACACGAATCCGATTGGTTGGTTCCACCCATCTGCTCACTGTGTGATGTGCTATGTTTGGAACAGCGACTCATTCCTGCTGATGCATGCTTTTCCTTTCAAACTGTGTTTCACGTATGTGATGCATTAGAGTAATTAATAGGGTTGTATAACATACTGTTATGTGAAAATGCATGGGTGGTACCTTTAACTCTTTTCGCTCCCTATCACTCTGTATTATACAGAGAGACATTTGGTGCGGTAGCGCGCTCGTGACTGGGCGCATGCTGATGAGGAGTCAGAGCAGTGACGCGAAACACGAGAAGGTTGACATTTATCGTTTACCGAGAAGAGGACATTGTAGTTTATGCTGGGACTGTGTATTACTGCTATGCTCTGGCTTTGGTGTTTTTTGCAAGTACAGTGGTACCTCAGAACTCGAACTTAATCCATTCAGAGCTCGGGTTCGAATCTTAAGAAGTTCGAGTTCTGATCTAATTTTCCCCATAAGATATAATGGAAAACCAATTAATTGGTTCCCGGCCACAAAAAAAAATTAAAATTTAAATGTGTTTTTTTTAGCATTTAAACACAAAATGAACAGGATAAAACATGATGAACATTTCTTTCTTAATGGCTTTCAAAACGATAAAGGATGTAACCCCAGCACTACCCCCGTCCGCTCCCTCCGTGAGCCACGGCCCTCATTAACCTCATGTGGAATCCCCGTGTGATCAGCTGTTTCTGCTTGTTGTCATTATTCCTCTGTATTTAGTCTGCATTTCAGTTTGTTTCCCCAGTCCGGTCATTGTAACGTCATTGTGTTGTTCTGCGTGTTCTCAGTTAAACCCTGTGTTTCCCGATCGCTTGAGTCCTGTCCCTGCTTCCCCGGTCCCGCCTTCGGCTGATCGTGACGACCCCAAGCCATGCCCCGACACTGAGCCAACACTAGACTATGTTGTGCAGTCCATTGTTTATTTTTATTATTACTTTGTACTTTTTAATTTGTTTGTAAATTGCAAACTTTTAGGTTGTAACATTTGTACAGCTATTGCGTAACTTTTTGGTGAGCCATGGCAATATTATATAAAATACAGTGCATTACCTGATACAGTATTTTCAATAAAAAGCACTATCACCAACAAACAACGCTATTACAGCTAACGTACGGCTGAGATTGAAGTGTTACCCTTTGTTTCTGCTGAGAGACGTGCCACGTGATTCATTTCCCCGCACGTACAGGTTATCTTAAGTCGGCATTCATGGTTGGACTTCTGAGATTCTGAGTTCTAGGTAATTTTTTTTTAACTGGTTGGTTCCACGTTTAAGAAATTTGAGTTCTAAAGAGTTTGAGAACTGAGGTTTATATCACTGCAAGAAGGATTCAGGTGTCAAGTTGGAGGGGCAATGTAGGAGGGGGTTATCATGAGTAGTACGAGGGGTTCAAAACGATGGTTATGGGAACAGATTATAACAAGCCCAATATTATGACCCCATCTCAAATTAACCCTCCTACTCAACATTGCCCCTCTTACTCGACATTGTCCCCCCTACTTGACATTAACCCTCCTACTCGACATTGCCCCTCTTACTCGACATTGTCCCTCCTACTTGACATTAACCCTCCTACTCAACATTGCCCCTCTTACTCGACATTGTCCCCCCTACTTGACATTAACCCTCCTACTCGACATTGTCCCTCCTATTCGAAATTAACCCTCCTACTTGACGTTAACCCTCCTATTCGACATTGTCTCTTTTATTCAACACTAACCCTCCTATTTGACATTGCCCCTCCTACTCGACATTAACCCTCCTATTTGACATTGCCCCTCCTACTCAACATTGCCCCGCCTACTCGACATTAACTCTCCTATTCGACATTGCCCCTCCTACTCGACATTAACCCTCCTACTCGACATTAACCCTCCTATTCAACATTGCCCCTCCTACTCG
>JAABNX020000106.1:16457209-16475158 GCA_015163995.2 Mormyrus lacerda | reverse complement strand
GACATTGCCCCTCCTACTCGACATTAACCCTCCTACTCGACATTAACCCTCCTATTCAACATTGCCCCTCCTACTCGACATTAACCCTCCTACTCGACATTGCCCCTCCTACTCGACATTAACCCTCCTACTCGATATTGCCCCTCCTACTCGACATTAACCCACCTACTTGACATTGTTCCTCCTACTCAACATTAACCCTCCTATTCGACATTGTCTCTCCTACTAAACATTAACCCTCCTACTCGACATTGTCTCTCCTACTCAACATTAAGCCTCCTACTCGACATTGACCCTCCTACTCGACATTGCCCCACCTACTCCACATTGTCCATCCCACTCAACACTCAGCTCCTGGCTGCGGGAATATTTTGAGCTGGTAGTAATGTCAGCCATGCTGTAGTTTGCAGTAAGCGAAGTTCCATAAAAGTTGGAACATTGGTTGCTGGCAGTAGAAAGGTTGTTTGTTATTGAGTACAGTACCTAATGTTAAGGGAGATTCAAAAGCAGAGTCACTTGTTTTTCCAGAATGGGACAGTGTCTTGAATTTTATTGTTATATAACATTGTTAGCAGGTTTAAAACGGATCAAAGGAAGCTGTATGCTATCGCTCATTTTGCGGTGGTCTTTCCTTGGCTGTTAATAAAGCAATATTTTGTTGTGTTGCATTGCCCTCGCGGGGCTTGACCTGCTCCTCTCTCTGTGTTCAAACAGTCATAAGGTTCTTTACATGCTCTCTTTAAAGTCAATTTATTTATCTGGAAGTTACAGCCAGATCACTTGCCTTCCTTTTTTTCTGTGCTGACGTTACTTCCCCAGTTTCCCAGTTTACCCAGTTATGCCCTGTACTCTCAGGGTTATAAATATTGAATTAATTTTAAGTTTAAATATGCAGTAGTTGAAAGAGAATTACATTTGCGATGAACACAGGACCACAAACAAAAAAGGATCACGGTTGTTCTGTGTCAACAAACCCAGTGTGTGAATTTTCAGATCCCTCCTACCCATGCTGAAAATGAAGGTAGAACAGAAGGTCCAAAGGTCTACATCAGCATGCCAGGGATAAAATAAACTCGGACTGCAGAAGCAGGAGCACTGACCTTTGGTCTGAAATGCGTTAATGTGTGTTTAGGTTACCGATGGGCAAATTCTGTGCAGCTTGCTTTTATGTATTAGTGGTGTTTATTAGCAAAGTTTATGGTGGTATAGTGGCTAACCTTTAGTAAACTTTTCTCCATATCGAAATCCCAGTCCACAAGTAAAAGAAAGCCTAATATTATTATTATGACATTGCATGAGGACATTAAATTTATGTAGTTTTGTAGTCTTTAATTTTATTTGTGCTTTTATTTTTGCATAGAGCTTAATTGTGTGTAGAAAAGTGCTTTGGGCTTAAGGTCCTTGAGCCCTGCCATGCACTCATCTGCTTTTCATGCTAACATAATCTCATGTCATATTCATAAGTTTAATAGCTAATCAGTGTGACGTTCCGTTGACTTTAAGCAATTGTGTTGCCACATTTCTGTTAATTGCATCACCGCGCGTTTGCTGTTGGGCCGCTGACTCATTTGCGATGACAAGCCTAGCTTTGACCGTCTGCTGTTGTTACACGGTGCCTCCTTTCTAAATCTGCAACACGTTGCGCATTTAAAAAAAAAGGGATTGTATGGCGCAATGCAACAATCCCAAAGGATATCTGGATAACACAGCAGCCTTGCCATAGCGGGAAGGCATGAGTCAGCTTGCAGATCAATAGTCTTAAAATGATGAATCAGCCATGCAGACTGTATTATGAAGATGATAGAGGATGAATTAAGATGACAAAGTAAAGGGCAATTGAGATGTATGAAGTATGACGTAGCTTCTTTTTAACTGTAGATTGAATGTTGTTGTCTTGACACTATGCATTGCAAACAAAGTCCACATGTGTGCTTGTATCCGTCCCCTAACAGCCATGAAGTCTGGAGGCACGCAGCTGAAGCTCATCATGACTTTCCAGAACTATGGCCAGGCCCTGTTCAAGCCCATGAAGTGAGTAGTTCCTTCGTAATGGCATGAGGGCCTCTGTGATTGGTGGACTCACTTTAATCATAGGTACCTGTGTGTTTGCAGTCAGCAATTTGAGGGCACCTAGTTGAAACCATATTCTTATTTAATGCTTAAAGTTTCATTATGTTTACTTATACAAGTAGGTAATAATAAATGAACTGCATTCAAAAATGTAATCTTTAAATAAAACAGGAGATCTTGAAATGTTTAGTAGCAGGTCAATTATGCCTCGTTAAGTGAAGTTTCAGCTCCAGGATTATGCATGTTAACCTTAGAATTAATGCTTCCGGATATTTGAGAGGCTAACTAGTATTAATAACCCAGTTTTAATTTTAATAGTGTGGTTATTGCTATTAAGATTTTAATTTTGAGTTTTAGGCGTTTAGGTTCAATCAAAGCAAATCAATAGATTTGTAAGAAAATATTGTTTCCTCATAAGAAATTAAGTGTACTGCATTCTTACTTATACAAGCATGTTGTATCTTATCTGGTCTCCATTAGATTATAATGAGGAATTGATTTTCACTTGTCAAATTGTAAGCTGTATTTTGAAGGTTATTCAGCTGCATTGAGATGGCAATTTCAGAATATCCTAATTTATAGTGAAAAAATGTGTGACCCACTAAGGTACATCTCCCATGGGATATTAAGAAATCACACAGTGCCGTGATTTTTTTTTGCAGAAAATTAGCCCTAAACTCAAAGTGCAGAGTTGGATGCCTCATAAATGTATTTTTCCCCTCCACCTGCTCCTCTATAACTGTACAGAAATGCTGCCCCCACCAGTGTTTTGCCGCGACAAAAGCTAGAATGCACTGCACCATGTAATGACTTCAGCACCTGCTGTTTCAATAGACTCCCTGCTGACTGCTTAAGTTCTGGGATTCAGAAATGTAACGCCGTATTGATCCCACAGCTGTCTTCCGTGAGATCAGCGCAGGCTCAGCTCAGAGATGTCTCGCCACGTGCGGCGGGGCTGTCCTCGTGATGGCGTGACAGAAAGAGCGTCAGGGGGTGGGGGCGGGGGGCTTTTTCCTGCGTGTGAGGCAGAGAGTCACGGCCTCTTGTGGAGGGAGTTACGAGACACTGGAATTATGGTGTCAGATTTGAGAATTAAGCGGCGCCGCCACCAGATGGCTACGGCTCGGGGTGCCGCGAAGGGAGTAGATGGCGTGCCTGGCCCGGTGCTGGCGGGGTGAGGGAGCTGCAGGCACAACCTGCCCGGTCTGGTAACGTGCCGGTTTGGGCGGCAATGGGTGGCGCGGGGGTGCACCAGACCCACTGCAGGTCCCTGGGCCAGGCCAAGCATGATCATTCCAGTAGATGCTCTAGACGTGCGTCTAACAGTACCCGCTTCTCAAGTATTTATTTCCATGGAAGTTTCCATTTTTCTAAGCAAGTTTTCCGGGATAAAACCCCAAATCTATATTATGATGCACTAGGAAAAGATCCCAGCAAGATAAGCGCACGTATTTCTAAAAAAAAAGTTCTATTAAGCATCACTGCGCATCTATTTTGCTACATTATTCCCCAGAATATCTCCCGTATTATCGTAGCTGAATAAAGTGAGGCATTTAGTCTTGCTGGTCTCTTGACGTCCTTTTTTCCTTCTTCCAAATAACAAGCTGAACAAACAGCAGCACGCGGGCTAAGGCAGACAGACCTCCACACACACCGCTCCTGTGGCCGCTGACCGTACCGCCCGTCCTGTGTGTATCACGCAAACCGCTCTGATCCTGCCTGCTGCTCCCCACAATCTGTCCAGCAAAGTGGCGAAAAAGGTTTTTTTTTTTTTTTTTTACCTAGTTACTGTATGTGCCTGATGCTTTTTATGTTTTGTCTCTGAAAACATGCTTGTACCACCATTAGTGGGTGGGGGGAGGAAAAGATGTTGCGATTTCAGCAGAGATACAGGATCAAAGGTAGCAAGTCTGCAGGAACAGTGAGGGCTGGAAAGAGATGTGCATTATGGCCGACACATCTATTATGTATGTTTGGAAAGCAAAGGGCTGCACATCAGGATGGCTGTCAGTCCGCGGCAGTCTGTGTTAAGGCACCGAAGAAGAATTGCATTTCTGTTGAAAATATCCATGCCACATCAGGACCCTGCAGTAGATAAGTGCTAATGGAACTTGGGGGGGGTGTGTTTATGGTCGCTTACCTGGGGGGCAGCGGCCTGGCCCCAGAGGCACAAATGCAGTATACTGCACCCGCACAGTAGAAAAGGTGGATCATTGTTTTTTTGTTCATTAACTGTAACCCCAACGGGTGATAACTTCACACTGTTTACCCGTCTTAACTTCTGTTCATTAAATGATCTCCCAGTGCGGCCAGCATTCTGCCTATTATAGAAGTGAGATTGTGTCTAGTGTGTACAGTAGCGCTGCCTGATAGCCGCCTTTGCTTGCATAGGGGTGATATGGCACAGGGGTCCCATCAGCTCACCCTGGAGCCAATTGTCAGGGATAGACGTTTGAGAAAGAAGGACACCACAAAACGAACAGTAAACCATTTTTATATCGATGTATCATTTGACGAGTTCATTAGCATATTCAGTTTGGTATTTTGTGAGTGATATTTTATCGTAACTGTGTTTGGGTTATGGGATCAGTGACTTCATGCCCTGCCAAGCATGGCCCGAAACCCTCGGTTGATGTTGAGACCGCGTGACTTTGCTCTCAGCTCTCAATCGCATGTTGCTTTGGCCTGCTAAATAAAGTCATTGTATCTACACTTGTGCTTGAATTAATGGGTCAACATATGATTAGTTGCTGGGAGTTTGCAGGAAAGTGTTTTATTCTTTTTTGTAAAACTTGACAAGATACATCACTGACGCACTCACGGGTTTTACTTGGGACGTTGTATTAACCCTTGGCCTCGATCCCCAGACTGAGAAGTATTTAAGCTGGACCCTCAAAAGTCGATCTGTGAAATCACACCTTTGTGAGCAGGGTTCTCTAGCCCTGGTATATTTTCATTTGGTGGTTTTTGATTTAGGGATATTAACACAATATAACACACTCTGTCAAATAATGCAGTAGCTTTATTGGCTGCAAAGTTGTGCTACGGTGGAGTCAAGGCTATAGGTTTGGTTTCAGATCAGCCCTCAAGCCACCGCCCCCTAAACACACACAGTCCTCTTATTGTATTGGTAGTGACATGTCACTTTTGTTCGTACCCAAATCTATGCCCTTGACTGGACTAAAATGCTGTCCAGGGTGTTTTCATCCTGTGTTTCCTGGGATGGGTTCCAAGTGACTCTTCTATACTGGATGCGTGTTTAAAATATGAATGGATTATCAGTAAATTATGAATATAGGCCACAGCATTGTACTTATCCATTCTTATTTGCAGTCTATCCAGGTGGTATTACTGTCTGTTCATTTAGTGATGAAAATTGAGACTGAACACTGAGACTCTTTGATGTGACATCTGACTCGTGGCCGGTGTAGTCGCATTATCCCTAAATGCTAGTGGAGTACACACCTGACATGGGATTTTACCTGTTTTGGGGACAACAGTGAATGACTTGTGACCTGTGTAGTCGATGATAGAATATTACACTGGTCTTAATGCCATGAAGCGTACATACCTGACACGGGTTTTTACCTGTTTTGGGGACAACAATAAGTGACTTGTGACCTGTGTAGTCGATGACAGAATATTACACTGGTCTTAATGCCATGAAACATACATACCTGACACAGGTTTTTACCTGTTTTAGCCACAACTGTGAGTCATGTCGAAGTGCGAGGATTCTATAGCTATGTGATTTTTCTCCCTCTCGCTCTCCTTCGCACTGACCTTTGGTGCGCTGTGTTCACCAGTGTTATTCCCACTCTGTGAGCACCGCGTTAGCTGTACGGGAATCCCGGACATTTACACGCTTGACTGCCAGGAGAGCCAGGCATGCATTGGTGGAACAACAGTGACATGAAAGGAGACCGCCTCTCTCATGGGATTAGGCCAAGCCAACGGGAAAGAAAAAACTGCAGAAAAGGTGAAAATAATACAGAACAGCATGTCCAATAGATTTATGAATGATTTGTGTCAGGCAAGCTGTATATATTCCTTTATAGAAGAAATATTTGAAGGACATCTGTACGTGTTTTGCATGCATACTAGGCTGATGTTGTCATTAATGTCAAAGAACTGGACATATTTATGATACACTAATGACTTATTTTTTTTATACAGTACTCACTACATAGTTTAACTGATTTTTGCACAGTTATTTCAATAGATTTAATATTTCTATGGCTTTTGTTAAAAGGATATAGATTCTATAGGCCTACAAAGAAACGTGCATGGTCACCAACTGGCTGCCTACTAGTTACTACTAGCCTACTAATTAATGGTTATTCCATATTTTCATATTTACTTTATATTCTACAGGTTATAAAGGATATAAGATCAGTTCATTTTCATTCAGCCTCTAGTCAGTAGTGATACTTTATAGCCGCTCTTTTTGCAGCATTTGGATCCGCTTCATTCACAGGCAGGATTTCCCTTACACACCTACATGAGACGGCGCTAAGCAGAAGAGTGTGGCAAAGTCAGGCGTATGTGTTATATATCCACAGCTCGTTAAAATGTAACACATTTAATATTCACTTAGCCAGATTTCAGAATGTTTTGTTTCATACTTATTTGTGCTTCATGCTCAGAAAGAGCAGTTATGCCTAATTTATTTTGGGTCTGCAGTTACAGAAACACAGCCAGCATTCTTAGTGTGTCAGATCACCCCACCTTGGGATATTAACCAAGCTTTGAAGTACGTACACATATGGATGTATGTATTTAAATGGTGGCTTTCCATTCCCGTCTTCTCTACCAGTATTCCAGAACTTGGTGTGGCGTAATATTCTTTTTCCTTCTACGACCTATTTGTTTTATGTGTCTTGAATATGGTCAATTACAGAAGCGTGTTTATATAACAGATACGCACCAGTCATGCAACCAGTGCAGCAAAGGACCAAGAAAAACCCCAGACTGGACTCTAGAAATATATAATACACACTATAACAGTCAAGTTTTGCAGCAGATGTTATTCGGAGGCTCTCTGTATTTACTGTGATATTCCTATATTGTGATATGAAGCCGCTTCACCACTTGTGTCTATGGTATAGTTACAGCCTAGTTAAAGAGACTAACAGTGCAATGAATATGAGGGTGTATTGCACATAAAGAGTATGTACATCTTTATTAGACAGTTTCAGATGTAATAAAATCCACTGAAGTGTTGTGGTTGCTTCGTATTAATAAGGGCTCAGTGTAGACGTCAGAGTATAGTGCCTGCAACCATTTATTTGTTATAATAAAAGTATATATATGCATACATGTGTGTTAGCGTTTGTATGTCTATGCAGAATATAGCCTCATGCTGGCTACTTGTACTGATGAAGGCCAGGAGATTTTATTGAACGCGAAAACAGGTTCCGTCTCCTTCATTCCGGAACAAAGACATGGACGGCGCGGCCACTCCAGCCTCCTCCTTAACAGCTATCGCCTGCAGTGGGATTTCTGCAAAAGTCAATTCCTCTTTCTCACCGTGTCAGGTCCTATCAGGAGCAAGTCCCCTGGCATGGGCAAGCATGCTCATTCGCTGCCGGGAAACCAGGCCACTCACCATAGCTTGTCTGTGTGCATCTAGCATTGATTTGTCAGGCCGTTCTACACCGGCCACGCTATTCTGTGAGCAGGTCTCTTTCAGCAGCAGAGTCTGCCTTTGTAAACACTGCCAGGATAAGAATGCCATTTGCTTCTTAGTAGTCAGAAACCACTAGACAAGTAGGACTTGTTTAGCACCATCGCATCAAAATAGCTTGTCATATTGGTGTTTTTATTATTGAGATATTGGGATGTGTCAGGGCCCCATCCTGTGTTATTCCATGTCTTTCGCCTGTAGCTTCCAGGATGTGACCCTGCATAGGACAAGTGGACATAGAGGATGGATGGATGGTTATTAAATGACAGAAAAAGTTTTATTTGATGGGCATTTTAGGAAAGTATTTCTGGCTTATTTTCTGCTTTATTTAAGCTTCCTCCATCTTTATTTGCCGACACACTGAGGGCTTGCAGCTGCAGAGCTGTTCCTGGCTCAGGGTTGTCCTTCCTCGAGGGGACTTAACTTATATCTCCTTTGTAGTTTCACGCTGCTGGGTCTCAGCAACAGCTCCCCCTGGAGCTCAGACTAGGAACGTAAGCCCATGGCTTTGGGTCATTCCAGGCCGCAGGTCACCCTTCGCTCCTTCAGCCTTCCTGCAGGGACGTGCCGCCCACTCTAGGTGCCGGGCACAGTCTGTGTGGGATGGTCATTACGCACTTTGAAGTATGAAAACAGGAGGGCTTCCGCATTGTTATTTACAGAAACTCCCCCACTTCTGCCGACCCTCGTGCGGAAGGCAGCCCCCACAATAGAGGCCTCACCAAATGACTGCTCCATTCACACTTCGCCATGTGTGTTTATCATGTCAGAATGGCATTAAGTTCTACAAGTCAACATTTATTGAATTATGTAATATGTAGTGTACACTGTAGCATGTCTATGATAATATATATAGTCATATACGTATGTAATATATTTATATTTACTCTAGTATCTTTGCACGAGTAACAGCAAATAAATAATGTGACTTCAGCAAATCGAGGAAGCAGGAGGCAAATAAATCATAGTCAGAAGCTGCTGTATATAGTGGAAAGATTCAGCTGTTATAAAGGAAACGTTTGTTCTTTGGGGAAAAGGGAATGAATGTCCCATGAGGTGCATTTTTTTTGTGTGCAGTAACTGAAGATGCAGCAGCATTGTTACATTTTAATGTGTCAGAGTGTGTGTGTGTGTGTGTGTGTGGATGCTTGGATGTTTTGCACTTGGAGGTGCACCGTGGTGCGTCGTCGTCCGTACGAGCTCCAGGATAGACGTGAGGGAGTTCAGGAAAAATGTCGCCATGCTTTTCTCGGAGGGCTGGAGGTCCCGGAAAAGGGCTGCTTGGGAGTGTGGAGTCTCCACTGTACTTACAGCCTTATTTAGTGTTTTCTGCATAGTAATAATTGGTAGGTAATATTACGTTTTATATATAGCATATGTTATTTATTTTTTCATTCAGCAATTTGTTGTGTTTACCTGTGATGTGTGTTGATATTTTACTCTCCTTACTTTTTTTCATTCTGGCCCTTAATTTTTGATTCTGAACAAAATGACTTCATGAGGCAATAGCTATGTGTCATCATCTCTCAAGTCACCTGACAAAAGTGCATTTTTCCTTTTCAACTTTTGTCTTTATGATCTGTTTTATTGTTTTTCAGCTAAAAGGCTTTTTTCCACAGAGCTGGAAAAAGTGAACCCTTCCCTTTATTGGCTTGTGCGCTGTTTGTTTACCCTGTATTCCTACAAAGTCTTTTTTTTTTAGTTCTTCCCCAATAAAGTGTCTCAGACGGTTTTTATAAATGTTTAACAAGGTCAGCCCCAGTGTTAGTTTCCACAGCATATCCTGAATGCTGCCTGCCTGCTGGACTGCTTCATAGTATTTGACTTCATCTTCTGTGGTCGTGCTTTCGGGACCTCTTAATTGGGTTTGTATCGTAAGTCCATTTTGCTTTCATTGCAGGGTCTCTTCCGCCATTGGTGTTTAATTATACATGTAGTCATCATTTACAGTTTGCCTAATAATGATTCCGGACAACCTTGAGCAAAGACATAGCTCGGGGGGGACTTGACGGATCTGCGTATGCAATAGCCTCACTACACAAGAATGTGAAGATACTTATGGAACAGTCTCGCAGAGAAGATAGTGGTGCAGTACTGATGTTATTCTGAATATATGTTTTTCTTGGGAGAATGAGGTGTTTCTAAATGGGTGGGTGTCCATATTATCGATGTTTGCTAAAATTTCATTGATTGAAGCAACTTTTGGAAACAAGACAAGTGATTCTTCACACGCTAGCTTGTGAAATTCTTCAAAGGCCACACACTCTTTAAAGACTTTATTTGGTATAAATGTGTGGATCAGGACACTGTATCTGTGATTAAAATTTTGTCAATTCAAATCTCTGGGCTGGCAGAGTGATTTCAGCGTTGGGCCTTTGAGCAGCGGCTCCTACGTCCCAGCTGCTCCATGGACTGGGCGACCCTGTTTTCTCAAAAAAGCAAAAAAAAGCTATATCACTATCAATAAAACCGTTGGCTAAATAAAACGTAATCTTTAATTATGTTCCTTTGTCCATTCTGTTACTCATTAATGAAGCTGTGAGTTGTGTAAGGAGGTGACCAGCTGCCTCGCCGCACACAATTCCAGTATAATGTAGCGCCTGTTAATTTCACCATAGCGTTCAAGCCAAAATAAAAATACGGAAATGAAAAACATATAGAGTCTATTCTTTATTTAATCCCTCCGGTCGCGTGTTTAACAGGGAGCCGCCGTTAACACAGTTTTTTACTTTCGCAGCCCCATAATATTCACGTTAACCTGGGGGCTCTCTTGCCCAAGTGTGAGACACACCGAGTTTGCGGTTTGATTTGTGTGGATGGCGCAAATAAGTGGCTTAACATGCACACGTTGAATCTTGCCTGTGGAGCAGCACAGAGGTGTTGACAGGCTGCTGCCACATAATTGTCTGTATTTTTGCTGCAATTACTTTCCGTCCTGGTTTGCGAGAAGAACTTTAATTACACACACCTATGCCAACCAAATTACCACCGGAGATTATTTTGTATCATAAGTGTATCAGAGTAATGCTTAGCCTAAAGTAATGTTATTTGGAATAGAAGAAGTCACAATACCTTTAGTCGTTTTTTTTTTGTTTAATAGTGAAAAACATGATCGCTTTATCCCTGGAGTTTTTCTTTGTAAAGTTATCGATTGTATGATTCGTGGGTGGATCTGCTGTAAAGTCCAGAAAAAAGCACTCAGAATATCATTCTTTTCATATTTTAGGTTGTTCCCAGTTTGGTATTGAGCATTATTACTGTATATAATGATGACCGGGTCATTATTGTACAAGGAAATCCCAGAATCCCGGCCTCTGAAGCCTCTGAATGTGAATGAGGGGACTCCGTTAACTAGTAACAGAACAATGGGTGCAATTTAGGACTTCTGGGTAATCCTATGAAATCTTACTTGAGGATATTGGTATATAGATCATACACAGACACAAACATTTGATGCATACTGTATAGTTGAACCTGTGTTGTGTTCAGCTAAAACAATCTGAGAAACATGTAATTGCCGGGGGAGGGGGGGGATCATTTCTGTGAATAATCATCCCTTTTTCAATGGAAATCAACTCACTTCATCCTTGTTCTTTCCTTGGCCGAGACCTTGGCAGGTTTTCCACGAGGAGGTCAGGTGCTACTGAGCCGAGGCACAAGGAATCCGATTCCCCAGATATTTCCCTCCTTCGTTTCTTTTGGCTCAAACGAGTGCAAACAGAAGAGTCTCTGTTTGGGAGTCGCGCACTGCTGTTGCCTATTGTCTGCTGTGGTGCCTGGCTGAGCTGCAAGCATTGGAGGTTTGGAGGCAGGTTCTGTGCCCGTTACTGGGAAATGCATAGATTTTTTTTGCTTTTTAAAAGCAGAGCATCTAACATTACAAGCACAGGAAACGTCCCTAGTGGGCAAGATGAAGCAGGTGGCAGGAAAGTGCAGGTATGAATTCCTCCTCTTCTGATCTGCTATTAAAAATGTGTTATAAATTCCCCACATAATTAATGTTCTGTAACACAGCTTAATTGTGAGGAAACTCCAGTAATGTTTCTACCGACTAAAACTCTCTCCGTCATATACCTACTTTACATAGATATTGCTGATTATTGAACACTGAGAAATATGACAGAAAATATTATGTTTTTTTTTCCTACTATGTGACTACTCTCAGTCCTTATGTTATCTACCGCAAAAATATATCAGTTTTTGACTGCCATTCAGTATAACTTTTTGCTAAGGATCTTGACACACGTCCCTTCACTCTGACTTTGTGTCTGTGCTCAGAATGTACATTAAAGCCAGCCGATGATATTTTAATGCTAAGCGCTATCATTGGCAGTGAGTTAAGCGGACTAAACCTGGAAGGATAGCAGCACTTAGAAAGACAACCTTCAATGTTTTGTTCGACCTTTTTTGGTCAGGTCTCCCTTCAAAGAACCTTCATATAAAGTGTATTGATCTGACATCACTTTTGAAAAAACAGTCTGTCTCACTGTCAGAAACAAATGGGCTGAAAGGCAGCTGATTCATCTACGTGCTCTTTATTAATACTGCAAGAGTGCAGCAGCCGAAACCAAAAAGGTCTCGCTCGTCAACATACCAGAGTGTTCTTGCCCTTAAAAAATGTTTTTCTCTGGAGTGTCATAAATATATAAAGACTTTCCCAAAAGAATGCAATCTGTTTGAAAATTTAACTGTGCTAGAGTTGGCAAAAAAAATAGGGACTGCAAAACAAGACAGATTTTCTGGGCGAACATAGTCGACGAGAGAGGGTGGCCACAGTTGTGTGCGTCAAAGTTAATGCTAATGTCAAAAGAATCATTTTTGGCAGCATGATCTATGTTATAGATTTTGCGACATATCCTGCTACCATTTGTGTTTCAGGTCTGGTTTCTGAAGATGCCTGTTTTCTGTTATCTGTAATGGCCATGAGTTTGGTACGTTGGTCTCACCACAAATTGCGACATCAAGACTCACTGTGAGTCTCAAGTTGACTCACCGTTTTCATGTTGTTGCCTGAAGTTTCTTCCTTCTAGGGAGTTTTTTCTTTGTCACTGTCGCCTCTGGCTTGTTCACTGGGGGCTTTCGGCAGGGATGCTGTAAAGCGCTTTTAAACTATGTAATGTTGTGAAAATGTGCAATACAATTAAAATTGAATTGAATTGACATAAAACTATCGACATTATTGCCTCCACAGTCTGCAGATCTATTACTCCACATTTCTAAGTGCCGGATACATGCCTTTTTTTATTATATATAGTTAGTGTCACAGTGAAATATTACCACAAGTAATGAACCTTCCATTTTCGTAAGGTGGTACAAACAGGCGTTATTATGTAGTACTGAGGGAGTAATAATGAGAATGAGCTTTATGTGTGAAATCCCCTTATAAACAGCACCACTGTTGAACTGATTGGTAAGTTAATTATATTATCCATAGACAAATTACTGACAATAATTGAAATGGGCTTCTTTAAGGTTTTATTTTTTTCTGCCTTAACTTATCTCTTACGTAATCGGGAAATTAAAAAATAAATAACTTAAATATCAACGGCAGCTAAGTTTCTCTCTGCTGTCACGATGTTTCAGCCCTTTATTCCAGCAAGCGGCAGATGATTAAGTAGCTTCCTATCCCAGAGAGGCTCCTTCAGAGGTTCCTCAGTCTGGCACAACTGGCCAGTTTGTTGCCAGCACACTAACCTGGACAGCAGTTCCAGCAGCCTGTAGGTCGAGCCCATGTGACTCATGCACACATTGCTGCTTCAGTGGATCCTGAGGAGCACGTCTGGAAAATGTGAATCAAACTGGAGTTTATACAGCAGGGGAAGAGTAACACTTAAGATAATGCCGCTGTAACTGTGTGGAAGGACATAACAGCCTAATATTTCATGGTGTCTTTTTCCAGAAGGCTTTCTTTAAACAGTACTTAAAGGACTGATGGACGTGCAGATATGGTCTGTGGTTGTGTGCAGTGTTTCTGATTATTGTCTAATACTCACTGTGGACCTACTGAAGTCCACTGAAGAAATGGATTGAAACGGGAAGTGCATATACGTAACTCAGACAGGTTCCCAAAAATGAATTTCCCGCTTCTGTGTGTGTATTTATGGGTCATGGCTGGTTCCTGTGTTTTTGAGAAATGCATGCATGCAAAATGTGTTATCACTCCAAAATTGTGATCTGAGTGGGAATTCCTCAGGAATACAGGAGGAGTAATTTCATGACCGCAAAAAATAACTGCGGATGTCATCCGTGTTGAACACGGCATCCGTAACTGTGTTATTGTGCACTGCCTGTTATACAGCCTGTTAGCCTCGATAGGCTCTGTGACTAATTGCCATCATTCATCGCTAGCACTTCCAGAAGGAAGATTTCTAATGCTTTCTAATATCCTTTGTTCTCCATCAGAGTCAAAAGATCTGATTTGGGAGTATTTAATGAGGCTTATTATATATGTTCATCCCACACATTACAGGTTATGAGGATGGTTTTGCTTTTTATTTAACGGTTCAAATCACCATTGAGTATTAAAGACTACAGATGCATGACAGGCACAAGGGAAAGAGCAGAATGTTGTGGTTGCGCCCCACTGTAAAAATAAAAACCCCATGTCCTGTAAATGACAGGGATAAGTCAGATTCATCTTGAAATCTTTTAAGTCATTAGTTTTAAAAAATGTACATCTTGCAAATAGGCTTTGGGAGCATTTCCTCTTCAACAGATGTCAGAAAGATAAAGTTGCAGAGCAGCAAAGTCCTCAGTTTTTCAAATCCCTACACGGTCTTTGGGGACCTTGTTTTTTTCTTGCTTATCCCACGTTTGCACAGGGTTTGTCCAGGCAGAGCACGTGAAAGCCGTCGGTCTTTAAATGCAGTGATCGGTGTGTCGCGTTTCGCCGAGCTCTCGTACCGCTGAAAGCATGACATCAGAGGGGTAATGTCTGCTGTCCTTAGTGTTTGATGCCAAATGTGGCGCTTAACAGTGGCTCCGCCTCCCTTATCTACACTCGAGCCTGCAGGCACATGGGGAATCAGGACTGTATGCAATGGGCCCCAGCTTCTCAAAAGAAGATTAATTCAACCTCTTCTGCTTTGTAGACTATTGCTTTGGATCTGTCCATTAAGCTGCGTGCAGCATCTTTGTAATAAGAAGGAATGGACAGCCCCTGGCTGCCTGACATTCAGAGTGTGTCATCATTATCTAGGTTCCTGTAATAGTCTGGCCGTGTGGCTCCTGCACTACAGTCTTGCTTTTATTGCAAGGCTGAGGATATAACTCAAAAGGCACAAATCCTATGCTTTAGTTTTTTTTTCCCACAAGAACTACAGGTTATTCCATTAAGATAGAGTATAAGGTTAGCCGAGTGAATGATATGCTGGCCTTGATAGACATTAAGATCCCCAAGGATGCCTGAAAGAACAGCATGATGCACCAGGCAGTAGCTCGACATTTGGTTCCTGTTTGGTTCAACGACCCATTACAGGTCCTCAGTTTGCTTTCTAATTATATCTTAAAAGACTTTGTTACTGAGTTACATGCTGCAATTATGCTCTGTACACCAATAAAATTTTATGTGAATGCAAACACAGACATACAGACACATCACACACACACACATGTAATCATATCTTTTTTTGAGATTGCTCATTCATTTCTATGGGAAAAATGCTAATGCTAACTATGACAACCTAAACCCCTACTCAGCCCTAACCATAACCGTAACCTTTTTGCATTTATATTTTTTTTCATTTCAGTCACTGGTTTTTATAAAATAGAGTTTTCCCATAAGCTAAAAAAAATGGGTATTCATCACGTTGTGGGGACGTTTGGTCCACACAAGGTAAGGTATATCTGGAACACACACACACACACGCATGCACGCGCACACACACACACACACACACGCGCGCGGGGCATTTGGGCCTCAGCTTTCACCCCACTGTTCTTCCACCTACTTCTTCTCCTCAGAATTCGTGGTGGAGTTCAGGATGATGTCAAAACCCCACATAACGTCAGCAGTCACTTCCAGCAATGCACACACATCAAAACATTTATCTAGGGAAATAACACGGAGAAGACTTCAATTTCATTTTATTCACACTTGTTTGTAGTAGCAGACAGGCCTGTTTGCCAGTTGGAGATGCTTGATTTGAGGTTAGAGCATAGTACTTATGTTAATATGTTACGTTTAGCTGGATAGCAATTCCTATTCCCCAGCATTATAAAATAATAATTAGCTGGCTCACTGTTAAAGTACGGTTTCCAAAAGAACTGCATCGCTGTTCTGTAGTTTGTTTTAAACAAACATCTGTTATTGTATATCGTCTTGCCACACACTATGATGATTAATCAGGAGCGAAGAAGCTTGTGAGAGGGCTATTAATGGCATCTACAAAATCCATTTTCTTTGGCGAGAGCTGGGCTGAAGCTATGCTTAGACCTCTGCTCAAGATAGGCTCAAGATAACCTCAAGTGCAGTGTTAACATGGGGACCAATTGGGCTGAAGTAACTATGCGTTTGGTGAAACCAGAATGGAGGATTCATATCATTCTTAGAAGCATAAGATCAGACAGGCAGGTCTTTTTTTATTTTCTTGTGAGGCTGCAATATGTTTGTTTGTCTCATCATAACTTTGAAACGTTTATGTAAATGAAGGATGGCGAAGCAGGGACACATAGCGTGGTGCGGTTGCATTCTCGCTAAAATGATTTGGCTTGAGAGAAGTAATCATGCATTTATTCACTGAAGTACAAGCATTCAAAATGCCTATAGAAAAAGAAACAGGGGAGGCTTTAATTTTCATGATTTACTGACATATTTTAGCGAAGCAGCAACTTAAAGTTTTGCTCCTCAATTCATACAACTGCTGTTATATTTCGTAAGTTTCATCTTTAAACAATGTATTTTGCATCATGGATTCATGGATTGGAAAGGTTACTGTACCACGAAGCTGCACGGCCATCAAAAACCTTGATTCTTTTTTAGTTTTTATTTGAAAGTGCCGAAAGATTAAAAGTTCAGTCCATGTTGCTCTGTGTAATGTTTTGCTCATTTTTATGTCCAAGAGTTTTTTTTTTGTTCCTTAAGACCAAAGAACCTAAAGTGTGACTATATAAAAAGCTCATCCTTAGGTCAAACTAGTTTTGAATACCACTGACCGACATTGACTGCAATGCAATGGAAGACTGTCAGTCATAGACTAAAGGAGGCAATATGATTTTTTATTGTCTGCAAAATATAGACAGGTAGATCTAAAGGTGAAAGTCGTAGTTTTGAAGTAACATCCAGAAAATCGACTTGTGATTTTGGGAATTCTTTGGTGTTAAAGTTAAAGAATCCATTAAAGACAGTGTCAGTCTCAGACAAAATTGAAGGTGTCTATGAGTTGGGGGAGGAAAATAATCAATCTTCAGTGAACATCACCCGACCTGAGGTCACGTCCAATTAACAGCTGACAATGGCTTCATTTGTCTTTACTCTGCAGTATAATTACTGTGATAATTTTGTCTGTTTGAATTATGCTGATGTGATTTTACTGTCCTGTTACACAGGAATAATGATACATTTTACATTCTATCTCTGTCCTTTTTTCAAAAGTAATTAAAAATGTTTGTGGTGTAAACATTTGGATTGTTTACGTATAGAAGGCTAGCTTGTACTTGGATGGCACGTGTAAGTTTATGGAAGGATGGCATTCTTCATATGCGTGTCTTTTATTCCTGACTCTTATCAACATTGGGCTCTAACATTTGATCATCGCCATGGGTGTGTAGAATGTCGAAGCCCACTCCAGTTTCTGTGCTTTAGAAAGGTGACTCGTGTGCCATCTGTATGACAAGAGCACAAGTTAATTGGGTATATTAATATTCAGCTAGGTCATTTTACCTTGTTCCCATTACTTGTATCATCCTCTGCAATGGAGAGCAGCTACAAAGTTTTCCAAGGTCTCGCAGTCTTTGACATGAACGTGCCTGAGCTGCCTGTCCCTTTCCCAGGTTTTTTGCCTGGCATGCTAATATGTTTCATATACTGAGCTGCAGCTTCCAGTGTTTCATATTCTTAATAGCATTCCTGTCGGAGGAATGATAGTCGAGGACATTTCAATTAAGCCCGATTTATTTAGAAAATTTATTGCTGGTTTGTTTTTGACCAAATATGATAATATTGCAAATTTATGTGCTAGGAAATTATTGGATTT
>JAABNX020000106.1:16432381-16455505 GCA_015163995.2 Mormyrus lacerda | reverse complement strand
GAGAGACCAGCTGATCAGATCCATAATTTCTTCAGTTTTGAAGAGCAGGGCTGAGAGAGTCTCTCGAGTATAGACAGCAAGACAGTAGACTAGACGAGACAGGAGTAGCAAGCAGGGAAGATAAGGGGAGAGAGAGGGAAAAAGTGCGTCCGCCTCCGCCGAGAGCCAAAGAAGTATAGTCGTTCTTAGTCGAATGACCCAGTACTGGATAAGCTGTTGGAAGATGGGTGTATGGGTAGGTTTGTTTACTTACTTGCCAATATCTGATACAACCGAAATATAGTATAACAACCTACTGATTCATACTTTTAGGTTGATGACATTCTGCATGTATTAAAATATGCATGAAGTAATTATACTATAATTTCGATATATTTTGGAACCGAAACAGACAGACAAAGGACTGGCTGAAAGTCACTCACAAACACACATATGTTAAAGTTAAAAATGTGTTTTTTTTAATATATGAAATAGAAACATGCTTAGAAGCATTTTAAGAAGAGATTTTCGAAACACATTTTCTTATAAATTTACACATTGCTTGTATTTTAGTTCCTAGGTAATTTTTTGTTTATATTGAATCATTATTAGTAATTTAATCAGGTTCTTTTTTCTCTATGTCCACCCATCTCCTTCCATGAACATTCATCCTGCTATGGTCTGAAAGGGTGTCAGTCCCACAGAGAAGCAGGACTGGCGTTAATTTTTCTGGGTCGGAGATATAGGGCCCAAGCTGACCTACAGCCGACTGGCCAGCAGGTTCCTGTAAGGCAGTGTTTTCCAATCCTCGGGGACCCCCAGACAGTCCATGCTTTTGTTCCTTCCCAGCTTTCAGTCAGGAGGGAGCAAAATGTGGACTATCTGGCAAGGAGCTGGGAGGAAGCAAAAACATGGAATATGTGGCAGGGAGCTGGAAGGGAGCTCTGTCTGTCTGACTGTCTGGGGTCCCCAAGGACCAGCTTGAGAAACACTGCTTTAAGACAAGCCGTAATGTAGATGTTTGTCACAAATGTACATTTTTATGCATCAGACACTTAATTGGAGACTAATTATTTGGACCAATTTAGGGTAGGTACTCTGAGCACTGACACTACAACAGCCTCTTTTGAGAGTCTTGAATAAATATCCTTCCTATTACGAGTCCATGTCCCTAACCACAAGTCTTCCACCCAAAAGGCTTCCTGCTTTGGGAGGTTTCATTCTTCCTTCTTCACATGTGGGAGTTAGTATCCTCTTCTGTGTAACACGACGGGTGATTCCGGCTGTCTGGTATTTCCGAGACAGTGCTGTGGTCACGCCGTTTGAGAAAACCGGTTCAGTTAAAGCAGCAGCAACTTCATGCAGTGAAGCTGAAAGAGCAGGTAAAAACTTCACACCTGAAGCAGCTGATTTAAATAGAAAAATATCACAAACGTTAATTAAAACAGCTAAAAAACAATGAGATAAAAAAAGTTCCAAATATTAAAAGATTTTTAAATGTACAACCAAACAAAGATTAGGCTAAGTTTGTTTAGTTTTCACCATTAGCAGTTACAGGAACTTGGTTTGATACTCGAAACTCAACTTGCAGCAACGTCAAGCTGAAATCACACACCAATTTTGGGCTCAAAGCCATTCTGTCAGTTTTGACAGACTTTGACTGAGCTCTCAAAGTACTTAAGTCTATGACTAACTTTAAGCTCTCCCTAAAGTCACAAGCTTATATCGTAATATGCGAGTCCTTGATTGGCTGTCTGAGATGTCCGTCAGAAAAGTGACAAAGCACCTGCCAGCATCTGCTAATACGAAGGCACACAAACTGTAAGCTAATTTCAGCAAGGGAATGCCAAAGGAGCGGCGCAGCTCCCGAGGTCCAGAGGCTAAATTAGCATATTCCCAGCGGAAGGCTAAGCTTGTGTGTACAGCTCTCGAGTGAAGCTCCTTAAAACCACACATTTGCCCCTGCAGGTGGTGAGTGATGCAGCCAAGCCTCACGCGTCGCCGGCAGATCTGCTGCGAGGTGGATGTAGTGAGTTTGAAGATCCACTAGAGCGTGCATGTCCTTCGGGGGCAGGGAGTGATGAGTCACATTGAAGCAGAAAATGTAGGGGGGGGGGGGGGGGGAGAAAAAGGCTTCCATATATCACGTTTAAAAATGACACAGATGCAGGGTTCAGTCTTTTTAACCAGGCACTAGGCCTGCAAGCACAAGGACTCCTCAGCAGCGATAACTTATCCCATGTTATTTTGCATTGGCACACGACATGTCAACTGTCGACGTAGTCTAAACACAAACACAGCCAATCAGCTTCGTCCGCCACTGTAGTCCATAGCGGTGACTCCCTGTTCGCAGCAGGGTGACATCACTCTCAATGTCGTTGGGGCGCTCAAAGGGGCACAGGACGTGACATGAAGCTCATCACAACACGGTGAAGGGGAGTAGGGGCGGAGTCATGATATGAGCTTAGATAGAGTTCTAAGGGCGGCGCCCTTGCGGGTCACCTTGATGTGGATGAAAAGGGTGGCAGGCGACAGGCTGGATCCATCCTCCTTCAGCAGGTGGACGTGCCGGTAACCTGGGAAGAGGGGAGTGGAGATTAAGCAGATCTGGGAGCGAGTTCTGGTATTTTACCCAGAATGCCACTGGGGGAAGTGGAATGACACCAGAGCCTTTATCAGTTACTCAAACTGAGAAAACATTTTCTCAAAACTGTAATCTTATAATGGCATTACCATTAATAATACCTAGAACAGGTTTTTAAGGACATTTGTGGGCCTACATTGTGTATTCATGTCGGATTCTCTAAGATCAGACACATAAAATAGCTCTACAAGTTTCAGTTCATCCCTAGAAATAAAATTACTGCAACTTAAACTGAAACTATAATAAATTAAAACTAAACATGAATAGATTTTTTAAATAATAACTAATACAACTACATGGAAATCTGAAACTAAAATGGATTTCAAACGAACAACAAAACAAGAACAATAAAATTAAAAGCCAGTACTATAACACTGACTTGCACACAGGTTAAATACCATCTACAATACAACCGTAATGATTAACTTGTGTTGCTCCTGTAGCTCAACAACTAGAGTGTTGCACTATCAATGCAAAGAGTGTGGGTTCAAATCTGGGGGGGTACACTAAACTGTGATCTTTCCTGCTGCTAGTCGTATTGGATAAAAGCATTAGATAAACGTCAACTTGGGTCTGAGTGTTACCTGGATCTTTTACAGCGAAAAGGGTGCCGGAATGAGGGATGCGCTCAGTAGATAGAAAGTAAACAGTACTCAGATGGGAACTTTCAGGCGTTCCTTCGGGGCCGCTAATTACGCGCATACCTGTGCGCAGGCTGGTGAAGGGCAGGGTGAACTGGCCCACAAAGTCATTCTTGGAAGTGTGGTCGTGGTCCTCCACCATGAAGCGGACCAGAGCCAGCTCCGGTACCTGCAGCTGGAAGCTCAGCGTGCAGTCCCAGCGGGGATTGAAACCTGGAGGTGACAAGCGGCCAGGGTTAGCTAGTGATCACCGACAGTGACACAATCAGACTTAATTATCATGCTCATCGCAAAGCAAACCAGGTTTTTAGCCAAGAGCCAGTGTTGTTCTATAAACAAGCATGCTTCATTTGCATGAGTACAAGTGTAGATGCATTGGGATGCTGCTTTTCACCAACCCCATCTTACTTTCCATAGCTTGGGGGTAACAGTGCAGGGTCAGGTAACATGCAGTGCTGGAGCTGAGGGGTGAAGGACTTTGCTCGAGGGCCCACTGACATGTGACTATTCTGCTGAGGTTGTGGTTCGAACTGGTGATCATCTGAGCACAGGCATAGTGACTAAGTCCACTGAGTCTCCCACCCCCCCGTTCTGAACAACCTTGTCCCCGCCTACTCTGACTCCAGACTCCAGAAACAAAACTTGTTCATAAAAATATCAAATGTAACACTCATAAGGGAGGAGACACTGAGACACTGACTGGCACAAGCACGTAGAATACGGATGAATGAACAACAGAGAAAACGAGGGTAGGTGACTGAGAACGGCCAGCAGGTGGCGCACCATTGTTATCGATGCGATGCGTTTTGTTCCGGGCGTTATCGATGCCCACGCCGTGGATCTCCACCCACACCTGCGGATCCACGATGGCGTTTGGCTTGTCTGTGTTGACTTTGGGGAGCTGCTGAGCTGAGATCACCTGAGAGGAGGAGAAGAGGAGGAGAAAGGGGGGAGATGGAGAGCAGAGACTGTCACCCAGCTGCAGGGCAGGAGAAAGCGGCAGTCTGGTGGCATCTCAAAGGGGTTTTTTTTAGATGTTTCCACTCCCATTTCATCACTTTGAGTAGAATACCATCCCCTTAAAAGCAGCCCTAATTCCTCATTTATAGCTGTAGTTGTTCCTCGATCTGGATCTTGCATTACATGCCACTGGAACCACCATTACTGGAACAGAACAGACCAGTGGGGAGAGCGCTGATCAGGCCCCCCCACCCCTGGACAGACCCCTACCCGAATGGTGAGCTGTGCAGGGACGTGTCCCGGGCCGCCGCCCGTGTTCTCCGGGTTGAAGTTGGAGTCGGGGCGGCACAGGTAGCTCGGCTTGAGTATGTAGCCACAGCGGCCGTTAGCCAGGAAGCGGCCCTGGTTCAAGTCCATCTGCTCCCCGGGGGTCTGGAAGTTGAGGGCCACTGCGGTGGAAGGGTTGGGGGGGTTGTGATGAGATGGAGGGCGCGATGAAACTATCACACAAAAACTCCACTAAAGTGTCATTTTGTAAATACACACACATATATATATATATACACATATGTCAGGTCTATTTATAGCCAATACACTCTATATATATATTTGTAGAGCCTGTCAAAGTAATCATTTTAATTGCATCCATTTTAAAAGAACTTCTGATGGTTAATTACCTGAACACAGACACTAGGGGCTAAAACAGTGGAAACACTTCCAATTTTTAGAGATCACAGAACTTTACTCCAGTTACTCCAGCTGCTTATTTAATCATCCAGTGTGTGATATTTCTAAACGTTCTTTGACTGTTTATAAACATCACTGCCAATATCTGCGCAGTACTTTTTAAAGTGCAATGCCAAAAACGCTAGGTGGTTCCGCAATTTTGGCAGCTAGTATAACGACGTCAGGTGATGCATCAGCTACTGACCCATTTGACAGCCAGCATTCCACATATCCTGGGGGTTGTAGTTAGAGGACTGCAGTCTCTGGCCAGAGGGATAGATTCTGCTCAGCTGCCTGCTGTTGTGGCGAACAAATAGTTTCCCTACAGGAAAGGAGAGAAAGGCTCTTGGTCACACACACACACACACACACACACACACACACGCACACACACACACACATGTGCACGAACGTGCCCTGTCCCAGCATGTCCTGCTACAGTACTGAAGGATATTACCTCGATATTCCCTACTGATGCTCCCCTTTATCCAAAGTTATTACATAAATAGGACATTGTTTTATCAATTTTAGGGGCCGTCCTATGGTAATGTAATGCCTGGTGGTAGGTCCGCCCACAGCATACTCACCTGACTCTTTAATGTGCTTGAGGGCGTCGTTCTCGGAGAATGACGACATCTCGCTAGGGGACTTCGCGGAGATGTGGTCAAAGCCGCGGAAGTTCACGCTGCGGCAGTACACGACGAGGTCCGACAGCTCTGGGCTCAGCTTGGAGGATGCGGCCTAATCATGGGCAGAAGCACAATGGACCCATTTTAGGAAAACCAGGATAAATGGAACCCAAAAGTGTTTCGATGTTGAAAATGTTTGCACCATAATTTTCCCTCTCGAGTAATAAAGCTAGCATCTGTCTGTCTTCATTAGACTTCAGTAGAACATTCAGAAAAACTTCCGCTCATTCTTCCAGACTTCAGCATGAACATGTGCATGAGGGCAAAGATCTGGTTATGGACAACAGGGTCACGTCCCTGCCAATATTGTGGGAGGACAGTGTGTATTCGGTGCTGAATTGGTCCATTTGTCAAAACCATACCTACACCCTTGCAAGTGTCAGGCCTGAGTTTGCATGAACGCGTATCAGTCCATGACTGCGACTGGATTGTGGGAATCGCGTTGCCTGTTTCAGATGGGCCCTTAGTGTTTTTGTCCATGACCTGCCACTACCTTGAGCTCCAACATGTTGATATTCGGGGGTTCTTTCCTGCTCCGGTCCCCCCCCAGCCTCACCTCAGTTCCCGGAACGGTGTTGGTGAAGCTGTCCACCTTGTGAAGCTGAGAGGTCTCCTTCTTCCCCTTGATCAGGATTCGTCCCTTCAGGTCCTGTAACGGCATGAGGAATAATGAGCCCTGGCTGTCAGGGTCTGATAGGCGGGCCAAAAACATTTACAACCGCGCCGTCCAAAATCCGTGGTCCAAAGATGCCAGACATACAGCAGAGCTTCATGTAAAAACTTTACGGCCATGCGGTGAAGGGCACCCGACGGCCCGAGGCCAGCATGCAGATACCCGAGACTCTCCATCATCTGTCTGTCCTCTTCACCTGTTAAACAGCTACATTTGTTCGCAAAATGTCACTTGAAATGCAAGGTTGTTCAAGGGAAGAAGACAGAAAGTCCAAAAGGAATCATGACCTTTGAGGCTTTAGAGCGAGTTTGTTAACAAGATTATTACTCCTCAGCTACCCCTGGGGATAATGCTGCTCTGATAAAGGTCAATAAAACAGTCAGTTATACCAAAAGCAATTGCACCAACCATAGTAAATGCAATCCACACATTATTACACTTGACACGTGTGAACAAGCAGGTGTCTGTGAGTCATAATAATCATTCATCTTGTTTGCATTTATTATTACTATAATTGTACATCATGCAATATATGTTAGTACTGGTCTTGCTTTAATGAAACTGGTCATCAATGATTTTGTCAGTACATCTAAGGGCTGTCTTTTATGAACTTTTTAATACTGATTTCAGAAATGCATTCAGAATTTTAACACCTATAATTTTTGAGTGATGTCATTTTTAAGTTATTTTGATACTATATAACTCCTTATTAAATTAAATTTAAGAAAAATGATTTTGTTTCTATTTGTGAACATTTCATGACTTCACAGAAGGGTGCAAAATGCTGTAAGTTTATTTTGCCAGAGTTAACAGGCTGTAACACCTTCGCTCCTGTTTTCGCTCTGATATGGAAAAATGAAAATCAAGGCAAGTGGAACTAGCTGACTTCTGCTGGACCATTAAGAGTGATCTTCCTGAGGCGAGGTAACACTTCTACCGTTTAGATGAGCCACCTCCACCTTGATCGCATACTGTAAGCGTAAAGTTTAATTGTGCGTCACTCAAAATCTTCGACTGATAGGGGAAATTCCAGTTAGATACATGAATTCAGCTATTTTGATTCATGCGACAAAAAGTAATACAAATTCACTGGTGTCATTCTCATGTATTAAGTGTCCATTGCATGATGCGATTTTTCAGTTTGTGGTAAGATCTGGAAATCTAATGCTGAAGTGGGGGTGTGGGGGGGGGGCTCACCTCTGGGGAGGGCAGGTGCTTCAGCTGCTGATCGCCGACAGGCTTGGTGAGGAGCCGGCGGCCCAGGATGGTGCGTAGGTGCCGGGCCATGACAGCCTGCTGCTCCACACTGCAGTGATTCTCCAGGGACAGGATCAGTGGGTAGGGTGAGGCCTGCGGTGGAGGCAGAACCAGCCGATGGAATCCCAGGAGCCCAGGTCCCCCCCCCCCCAAGAACTAACCAGGGCAGTTGAGGTATGACCTATTGAAGGTGGTTATGACTAACCTTGAAGGCGTACTGAGAGATGGTCTCTATGACCTCCTTAAAGAGCACCTTGGAAGTTAAGGTGTGTCCATGGTAGATCACAGGCTCCCCCTTGTCTCCGTCCCAGCAGTCCAGCTCCACACAGCGACAGCCTTGGTTCAAAGCTCTACACACACACATACACACATACACACACACATACACACACACACACATACACACACACACACACATACACACACACACGTGCATATGAATATGCACACAGAGCCCTCTTCACAAAAAATGATGCATATACAGTATATAGACGTTCCTGGTTGCTTATCTGCCATTGTTAATAACAAGGTCTATACAGTAATGCCAGTGAAGTTGGGTACAACTGACATGACTCACACAAGAGTGCCAATTCAAAGGAAGAGCGCAAGGAAAGATAAAGGGGGAATATCAATGGGCAAATTTCAACTTCTAAACTAATTATTCCCATTTATTGGCTTCCTGCTTCAGCTCCAATTGAAGTCTATTAAAAACTTTCTGTGGAATCAAATTGCAATTGCCGGATGTATTGGAACGCAAAAGAGTCATTGAATGGGGTGGGGTGGGGTGGGGTTGTATTTTGTAGATTGGAGGAAGGGAATAAAGAAAAGAGATGATAAGAATCTAGTCGCCGGCCAGAGAGCTTTCTAAGAGGAACTCGGCTTAAGGCGGTTTCCAGGGATACAAGCAATCGACTAGGATATTACCCAGCAGCACTTCCGAGCTGTTTGTAACGGCCGAGGGGGTGTTTTGACAGTCTCACGGCGGAGTCAATAGCACCGGAGGCCACCGTTATGTCGTGGCAAAACACGGTGCCTCTCTGGACACCCTGAAGTGCCTTCACCCCCCAACATGGTGCAGAATGTCAAGGGTTAGGCTGACGAGCGGTGTTCAGTCACACAGATATCAAGCAGAGCCGAGGAATTCTGTCACAGCTGTGCCGTTATTCAGTAACGGAGAATGATGACGGGCTGAAGGCACCCAGGTGGGAATCAGAGCATCTGAATTTATGACCACTGCTGTTTAAAAAAATGTACACCATTACATTTAATGCTACTAAAAACTATGTATTACTGCACTTTGGTTCACTACACAAATATATAGTTTTTCATTTTATGATTTTATTTTTCTTTTGTTTATTTTTTACAATATATGGCTTTTGTGCACACAGTTTAATTGTACATGTACATAATTGTACATAAATAGTAACTTGAAAGTGATATCCCCGGTTAATTTATGGTAAGAGAGACACATCCGTCTAGGAATGAAAGAACAGCAGTCTAGCAGGTCGCTGGGTGAAATCAGAGCAAGTCCCAGTTGATTCAGTGTGTGATTTGCTTGTTGCGTGTGTGGAATGTACCACTGTGGTGAGCATCAAGCTGCCCTTAGCGTGTGACAAAGGGAGAATGTGGGGGCAGGGGTCACAGGGGCACCCACCACAGCTGAAATCTAATTGGCCCCCGGAGTTTTCCCTCCTGTCACTCACCAATTCAAAATACATCATTGGCTAATAATAAGTTGACCCCGCCGTATGGATTATGGCCCCTCTGGCTGTGTTCGAATTCAGCGGCCGTGTCCATTGAAGGACGCGGTCTACTAAGGCCTAACCTTTCTAGCCTGTTTCTTCAAAGGTCCAACTGAAATCACCGTCAGATGGGATGGCCTGGCCTATGGATAATTGCCTATTCGAGTCACCCGGCTGTTCCTGCCCTTACCCTTGAGTCACAGAGCCCGGACATACTGCCCTTACCTCTGCTCACTGAATCTTGGGATCTGTTGGGCAAGAGAAGGATGCATTCCTTTGAAGGAGCCTTCGAAATGGGACGGCCTGTCGCTCTGCTGTTACGTATTCAGTGTTGAAATACAGCCTCAGAAGGGTGCACCCCCTGAATATGGACACAGTACCCAACCTTAAAAAAACCCAGAATCACCCAGTGTGAATAAATGATGAGGGTTAGAGGGTTAGTTGTTTAGGGACAAAGTTCAGGATTCTGGAGGGTGTGAAAATACAGCTGGGTATGCAGGTCAACCGAGGGTCTGTCAGCACTTGGTCGCTGACATCGATCCAATCTGACAGAAACCCCCAGTATGGCTCACCAAAGCCAGGAACGCCCTAACCCCCCTGCTCAAGTGCCCCACTCAAAGGAAAAGAGAGCATTTCTAGGTTTGCCTTTTTTTATAAAGTACAATTTATGTACTATTTTTGCAAAGACCAGCCACGTCTGGAAGAGATACCAGCTGTGTCCAGTCCTTCGCCTCACATCTACCCTGGTCTCTTTACATCACCTCACATTACTTTGCTTCATAATAATCTTTGCTGGTGCAACGTTAAACGAGAATAATTCAAAGGAATCCATGAGGTTTCAGGATGCCCAGCTTCACGGACCTTTGCTCTGTCTAGTAAAACCAAGAAGCAGGCGCTGATTTGGTACGAAGTGCTGCTTGATGGGTTTCTGATCAGTACCCATGTTCATAAGGTTATCAGTTCAAATCCCATGGCTGACAGAGCCATCATACCACCGTTGGGCCTTTCAGCAAGGCCCTTAACCACAACAGCTTCAAGGGTGCAGTGTGACCCTACTTTTCTGACCCCAACCTTGGACAGAGGCATCCCCTAAACAAACACGAAATCCAATTGGCAGAAGAGGCCGTGTTCACGTGAGGCAGAATCGTAACGCACCCCTGCTGTCCCTCCTTCCCAAAACTGCAGAAAGTCCGGCTCCTCGTTGAGTGTGGCTCATGCTGGTCAGGCTTGGATTAAGAGCCCCCCCCCCCAAATGGGGAGTGTGGGGTTTGCTTCTTGTTAAAGTGGCTCCCCCGGGCCCCCGAGCTAAAGAACTTGCTGTGCTCTTCCTCTCCGTGCTTAATTAAGACAGTTCATCAAGCTCCGACAATGGGGGGTTCACCCACTGCAGTCAGGCACACATCCCACCTGATCACACCCCGCCCCCCCAACTCACTGCTGCAATTCACCCTTCTTTTAACCCTGTTAGCATTGCTAACTGACACCAGCATCAGGGGTCTGGACACATTGGTTGTGCAGGGGCATGTTTTAGTTTGTGTTTGGGGGGGTGTAATTTTTGACACTAGGGGCCAGACATAAAGCAGCAGGAAGGTGATGGGGGGGGGGGAGTTGCCCTCTGTGGTGTCCACCCACACGCGCAACCGCAGGCGCAGCACACTCCAATGCTAACGCGGCTGTAATTTTGCGCAATGGAAAAGGGGGCCGGGGGCTTAGTGCGTGGGCTTGATTAGCGATCGCAATATTGGCTGGTGGGTCCCAGGAGTCAGGCGCCAACACCGGGGGTGGGGGGGAGGCATGTCCTTCACTGGCTGCGGAGGCCATCTTCATGACGTCTTTGCTGCTGTGCAGAGATTTAATTGCCCTGTGTGTTGGAGGCCAGCCCGGCGTGGCAGAGCAGAGTATTTCTTTAACAGCCTTGAGAATACATATGTGTGTGGGGGGGGACCCCAAGTCCCCCCCCAAACCCCATCCTACTGACTCACATATTAATTACCGAATGCTGAGTACTCGGGGGGGCCGGCTCCGATGAACATACCCACACAGACCCGTTTTCAATCAGGACGCTTGAGGGCATGAATGATGAGAGCTGGGACCGCTGGTCATTGTTTAAATTCTGCTTGTTCCATTAAAATATATGAAACACTTGATATTGCCAGGGCCAGTTATACAGATAGAGACTGAAAAGCCTTCAGCCACCGGAGAACTGGGAGGGGGGATAGCAGGGTGTGGGCACTTTCGAAGTTATTCATACACATAATTTAATGCAAACTAAGGAAACCTTATTCGTAAAAGTCTGAATTATATACCAGTTTGTTTTTTGTTTTTTTTTAAACAAATAGTTGCATCTGAGTTTTTCAAAATCAAGCAGACAAGTGGCCATTACTTAATGGCCGCCTTACTCAGATGCGTTCTGCAGTCGGCGTCTTGAGGGACCCTGCATTCGGCATTTGGGGTGTAAAACCCAGGCGTCGCCCCGTCGCTCCAGACAAACGCTCCCCCTCTGCATCTTCGCAGTTCCGTGCTCGTCATGCCCGGCAAACACGTCCACGAACGAGACGAAACAGAAACCCCCCCCACCTTGCTTTGTTTAACTGGGCCAGAAATGAGACGCGTCTCTGATACACTATTTGAAATAGAGTTTTATTTATACTCTGTTGCTTTTGTTTTTCTCTGATCCCTCCGTTACTCAATCAGAGAGGAGTTACAGAGATAAAGGTCATTGCCTCCCTCCTGTGCTTTTTAAACAGTCCAGCCCTTTCGTCACCAGGGCGTCCGTTATCACGGCAGAACACAGATTCAAACATGACCCCCCCCCCCCAGGACCTCCAAACAGCTGCTTGCCGGATTACACATCAGGTAGGGGTGGGATGGGATCTGGTTGCGATAGGCCAGGGCTTTTGAAGGGTGCAATCAATGGGGGTAGCTGAAAAGCCCTGGTCCCCCTGGCCATTAATGACACCCTACGTTACTTTGGGGGGGGGCTCCCCCAAACATGATTATACACCATCTCTGGTACTTCATTCTGAGCATTCATGAGAGCTGTTGGGAGGAAAGGTCACCAGACACTGCCATCACAATTTACCCATGGAGGGAAGGGAGAGAGCGGGTCCCGTTGTTGGACCGGGGGCCAGAGAAACGCAGCTGAGAAAACCCACCGCATCAACAGTGACGGCTCAAACAGTGACCGCTCGAACGCAAAAATCCGGGAGGAACAGATACAGCAAGAAATCAGGCAAATGACCTTTAACCTGACGATTGTCTCGCAACGTTTTTGCTTTCAGTGCAGCTAATTATTAGTAAAAGTATTAATTTTACGGCTGGCTGTTTTTGTTTTGCTTCAGCAGGTATGACTTCTAATTTTCCCCAAAGTTTCTTTCCTATTCCTTTTTTAAGCATCTCCTTGAGCTTTAACAGCAACAAAGAGCTGAAGAAAGTTGTGAGTATGTTATTATTACTCTGTATAGACATATTAATTATGCATGTAGCTTAAAAGCTCTGGGCGTGCATTTGTGTCTGAACACGGACGTGTGAGGAAGAGGATTTTCGGCCTGTTTATATGGAGAGGCGTGAAGCGGGGTTTGGCAAACACTCCGTGTCCTTTCCGTGACGGGTTCCGTGTCCTTTCCGTGACGGGATCCGTGTCCTGTGAGCGGGTTACTGATGATCCGTAAACTCTCCGGTGACTGTGGCACAGAATCGAGGACTCTCCAGAGCCGGGTCCTGGCCAGGGGACAAAGTCCCTGTACGAGGGGTGACAGACACCGGGCGTGGAGAGGCCTACATCCCAGCCACTTCCATCCTTTCCGCACACGAAGCCACAGCTGAGTTCTGCTGCGACGCTCACTTTTCATTTACCCAGCAGGCCATTTTCCTGTGATTAATGTGTGCTGTCGGCACGACAGGGAGACTGAAAATGCCTGGGGAGGGAAGGGGGTGCCAAACACAAAACGCAGGTTGGCCTCTTCGGTCAGACCACATCAGGCATCCAGAGACACAAACACAGCACAGCGGAGGGTGACTGCCATGGAGACAGACATGTAAATCTATTTAAGTGCTCGACTACAGTTTCAACATCCAAGTGACAGAAAATGTAGGACCACCTCCTCAGACCCTATGCTGCCTGTGATAGGGTCCTGGCCCCCCAATACATAGACTGATAGCTAGACAGACAGACAAATGGACAGACAGATAGAAAGGTAGACAGATACATAGACAGACTGATTGACAGGCAGGCAGACAGGCAGACTGAGGCAGGCAGAAAAACTGACATTCGGACAAACAGACAGACTGATAGGCAACAGAAACAGACAGACTGACAAGTAGGCAGACAGACTGACAAGCAGAGGGAATGACAGGCAGACAGTCAGATATACAGACTGACAAGCAGACAGACCGACTGGCAAGCAGACTGACAGACAATCAGACAGATATACAGACTGACAGACAGACAGACATGCACTTAATTTATCCAAAAGGACATTGCACGTTCACAATACACACATTTAGTGGCTGGAAGATGATCGGATTCCATCATACGAAGATTTACATGCAGTACATACATATCTCTCCTCCTGTTTCATAGAGGTATTACCCCTGGTCCTTCTTTAAAAAGTCTTCTGCGCTATTCACAGCACATTGCCGTTCTCTGCGAGCCCTGCCTCAAGCCGATGAGCTCCAAGCCCTAAGCTGCTCCACATTCCTGTTTCAGAGTAACACCTGCCTGCCTTAGCCGGGTAAACAAGCAGTTGATGGCTCTGACCGGTGAGGTGTGTCAGCAGTGGAAGAGAACTAAATCTGGGCTTGTTCGTGTTGGGGGCTGGGGCTGGCTGGGTTGGTAACCCACTGACTTGTAGTGAATAATTCTGCCAGTGGGTGACAGTACCGTGCTGATGTTCTATACGCCGCAGTCGAGAGTCCGGGTGACTGTGTCTATGCGCGCGTGCGTGTGTGTGCGCGTGCCTGTCTGGTCTGTGTGTGTGTCTGTGTGCGGCCGTGTGTGTGTGTTTTCATCCCCGAGCACGGTTTATGGAGTAAAATAAATGGGTAAAAGCAAATAAACTGCCAACTAGGAAAGTAGCTTTAGATAACACCATCCTGGAGTGAGCCTCCGTGAAGGACTTCAATCAAAAACGTGGTGACTCCATTTTACCAGGAGGCTGGGGTAGAAGTTGGGTGGGGGTGTGTACGTGTGCGTGTGTGTGTGTGTGTACAGTATGTGTGAGTGTGTGCCTGCATATGTGTGTGCGTGTGCATGTGGGTTACGTATACATTACATTTTGGGGACCAAATGTCCCCACAATGAAATAAAAGACTTTTATTGTGATAAGGAGAAACTAAATTTATAAAAATCCGTGAATGCAATGAAATAGCTAAAATGGCAAACGTCTTGTATTTTGTTTGATTTCTTATGAGGGTAGGGCTGAATAGGGATTAGGGTTGTCATAGTTGGGATTAGGATCCTTCCCGTTGAAAGGAATACATGAATGAAAGATATGAATACAAACGTGTGTGTGTGTGTGTGTGTCTCGCAGAAACTGCAAGCAGCGAAACACTGGAATCCAGCAATGGTATTTCTGCTGCACCATTAAGCATCATCCTCACATAAACAAGAACTCCGGCACAGAGTTGGAGTCAAAGTCCGCCAACTATTTCCAGCCCTGTTTTTTTTTTGCCAAGCAACAGCAGTGGCCCCGTCTTTAAGACAGACTGCTAAATAACCGTCATCTGCACTGGCTGGTGGGGCTAGGTGAGCTTGCGTGTCACACCCTGTGTTGTCCCCGCCTGCCTTTTCTTTTCTGTCTTTTTGAGACAGCGAGCTCCTCCATTGTTACAGCGGATCTTAAAATGACCCGCAACAGCTCGATTCCCGGTACACGTCTGCTTGCTCGTAAGAAAACAAAAAGGCAGCACCAAGCAGCCTTTTGTGATGAAAGCCCGAGGACAAAGCAGTGCTCTGTGAAAAGACGGAGTGTGAAAATGAGGCCGGCCCATGTGCCGTTTCATGTTTTATGCTCACTTAGAGACTGAATTCTAGGGCTGCTTTACTGTTAGTGCTGCGGCCGCTGTGCTAATCTCAAAAACTACCCTGTTTTGTTATTTTTTTTTCCTGGTAAAATCTGCTTTTGGCCGTGGCTAAACAGCTCCTCCTTGTGGTAGGGAGAATTAACAGAAAAGGCACATGCAAGATTGTTGTCAAAAAATAAAACCTTGTCCGTGACTGGCCTATGTCTATGACAAATGCTGTAACAGGGCTGGACTTTTTAGGTCAACTTTCCCTATTTTAAGCCTTTTAGATCTGGTCATATTAAAATGTGGCTTGAAGTCTGTCTGCAACCCACTCGGCGTATTTGTATAGCTGTAGTTTAGAAACCTACAAAGAGCGCAGACAGGCCCTTTAGTTAGTAAAACAGCGGATGTGTTTACTCTGCCTGTGTGTCCAAGCAAACAGCCAGTTAAGCACTTTGTATTTTTAAAGAAAGGTTGGGGCCTCATTTGGGAAAGTCATCACGAGCACTGGCATCGCTACTGCATCGTCAGACCCCCGAGAGCCTCGAGTACCTGTCGAGTGTAGAGCCCGTCCAGCCACAGCACCACGGCCACCTTCATGCCCGCTGCTAACTGCCTGCCATTGACATCGTTACACACAATGAAATTGGGGTATTTTCAATTATATTGCGATGGCTTGGCGCCCCTCCCATGGTTATTCTCTTCCTTGGGCCCGTAGCTTTCAGGATTGACTCCGGAACCCTATGTGACCCTGCATAGGACAAGCGGTTATCGAAAATGGACGGACGTACTTTTATTTAGCTACAATATGTGTATGTTACTAACGATCATTATTTTACTAGCCTAACTGACGAAAACACACCCATGCGATGGTTGTCAAGACTCTGCAGGTTAACGATATCATTTTGAACTCTATAGCTATAATCACGTTCGTGTTGCGTGTTAATAAGTGGACAGATTCCTGGCGGGTTATTATCATTCCTCCAGCTTGTGGGAGTCTCATTTTTCCAGCCAGCTGACAGTCGGTGACTGGGTCCTCTTTGGCCTCAAAGCCTCCATGAGTAATATCGAGGTCCCGGCAGCTATATTGTCATTAAATCAGATGTATATCGGAGTGATCGCCATCTTTAAGGGCTTAACATCTTTTCATCAGCGAGTTTTTGTGGCCCACTTCTACATGGCAAAATGTCAAACCCAGTACACAGCATGAGAGAGACGAGACCTGGGGGCCACAGCTGCTGTGGGAGGAGCTCTCGCCAGCAAGAATGCGGAGGACACTTCCTGCTATAGCGCCAGTGCGGGTTCGAGCGTGGGCTTGGGGAGGATAATGGGCTCAGAGACGTGAGGGTTTCTGCCGGGAGTGAGTGGTTAGGGAGCTAATGGCCTTTGGAGCGCTGCCACAGGAGGCTGACAGCCGCCCCCCCCCCACATCCCAACCTGCATATAAACGCAGCTGTTGTCCGTTACAGTTGGGGGACTTTCCAGAATTGCCCTAGTTGTCGGCCATGTCGCGCGTATTATTTTTCAGGTGAATGTTGCCAATTCAGTCTTGGATAGGAGGTTTTCAGGACGACATGTGTTTGTACTACCCCCTACTGGGCTGGACACGTACATCACTGAAAAATGTAATCAGTAATGATTGTTTACCTGTTTATTTTGTGTGTGTGTGTGTGCCTGCATATGTGTGTGCATGTGCATGTGGGTTATGTATACATTACATTGTGGGGACATTTGGTAAATAAAAGACTTTTTTTGTGACAAGGAGAAACTAAATTTATAAAAGTCTGTGAATGCAATCAAAAAAACTAGAAATGCCAAAAGTCTTGTATTTTGTTTGGTTACTTATGGTTATGGATAGGGTTAGGGTTAGGGATAGGGTTAGGGTTATGGATAGGGTTAGGGATAGGGTTAGGTTTAGGGTTAGGGTTAGGGTTTCTGACTTGAATGACTGGAGAGTCCCCACAAAGATGCGAACACAAACATAAAAGGGTGTTTGCTCCCGTATGCTCCATCTCTGACAGGAGATCGTTTTAGCCGGGAATCATGACTTCTGAACCATTACGGTCAAAGTTAGTATCTTACAGATACGTACTGTGACGTGCTGCATACCAAATCGCACTGACTTGCAGCGACTTGTCCAGTACATTCACCCAGTGAGACGCCCAGCTCAGGCATGCTGTATGCGACTTCGGTGTGGTTTTTATCGTGAGTTAATTTACTGCTGAATTTGGGTAATTTCTCTGCAAATCCATTTACCGAAATCGGTAGATCTTATCAATAACCGGATAATGGCGAAGTCGGCCTTCCCATATAGACAAAAAAAAAAAGACTTTTAATTATAGTCGTCTCTGAAGGGAGGCTGAGGGAGGCGAGGCCATGTGCAGCCTTCAGGCTTGGGAGGGGACGAGCGAGATGGAGCTGCTGCACGAAGCGGCTGTTCTCCGCCTTCCACGCTGGGTTTTTAATGATCGGTGCATATGTCAGATCCACTGCAGTGGTGGGGCGATGATTACAGCCAGCTGAAGAATAGGTTGAAGCAAACCGCCCTGCCAAGATTACGATCTGTTTCCATTCCAAGCCCGTCTCGGCTCCTCCGTTTCCCGTAGATAACGTGATAAACAGCTAAAATAATGTTGGATGGTAGTCTGGTGACCAAACTGAGCCATGGGTTGGACACATTTGGCTTGGTAGTAATGAAAGTTCTTGAAAGTCCTCAATGACCACAAGGCAGTTTTGTTAAGTCTTTTATAAGTATTTTAGGAACACTTAATTTCTTACAGCAGGGCCATGCTTATTTATATTGTAGGATGTGGACAACAGATGGTGTGGGAATTGACACTGGATCAAAAGTTTATTTGGTGTGTTAAAGATACGTCAATGCACCTTTCTGTATCTGTAACCATTTATATTGCAAAAAGATTTGGCTGGTTGATCACTGTTGGACCGATTCCTCGCCACTGCTACCTGCTGACACTTAATTCCCAAAGAAAATCATGAATCACATGGAGCTTTGACTGTGGAATATGCAAAAGGATGCACAAATATTTCTTGTCCCCCGTTAATGAAGAAGTCAGTCGTCTGCACCTCTTTATGTATAATATCTAATCTCCATGAAACATCGTCAAAGTTTTCATGAAGCATTTTTAGCGCTGTACCTCATATAAAAACAAATACCCCAGTGTGTCCCCATCCGCTGTCTCTTACATAACAAGCTGTCGCCATGATATTCACATTATTTCTGTTGTTTTCCAGGGTTCCTTATATAAGCTGTGTGTGTTTGGGCCCAATGTGCATAATCCTAATTTAGACAGTGCTCTTCCTCACCCCGACTGAAGTCTCTGAGTCTTCATCTGCTGACAGTTTTTGTTTTGCTAATCTGCCTTCGCCTGGTCTTGGTTGGCTTTACAGTGACACTGTTCATCAAAGGGGCTTCACACTGTGTTGTGTCCTTCCCCTCTCAGACAGACCCGGGAGCAGGAGACCCCGCCCGACTTCTTCTACTTCTCTGACTTCGAGAGGCACAACGCTGAGATCGCGGCCTTTCATCTGGACAGGTAAATGTCACACCTGCATCTCTAAATGCCAGGCCGAGTCTGGACGCCCGAGAGACCCGCGTGCCGGCTTTAAACGATGCAAATGCGCGGAGATGAGATGCAGCACCCCACCGCTGGCAGCTGACACAACAGTGGAAATCCGTGCGCCTCCAGACTGTAACCCCTGATTATTTAAGGATGCCGGTGATCAAACCCTCCACTAAAATGCGCACAAAATTGGATATTATAATGGAATGTAATTAAGTGCAATTACAGCCAATGTGCAATGTTGATTTCTATCAGCTGATGTTACATATTGGTAAACAGAACATCTGCACCCACAAAACCTTGATGGGTCGCGGAGCAGATGCAGGGAGGTTGTCTCAGGAAGGCTCTTGTTTCTGACCGTGACCATGCTCAGGAGCGCGTGCTGCTCCTAAATTGGCGTTATCCCAACTCCAGTCACCTGAAATGTGGAGAATGTGTCCCTGGGGCCCCATATCGACATACAGGAATGTAATGTCTACCAGAGACTTTAGCCCATCTGGTCCAGGGAAATATCCAGTTGGTACATTGGCCTGCCTGCGGGCAGGACGAGAGAGGGCCAATGGTATGCAAAGCCTGCGCTGTTCTAAATATACCGGAGGTTCACCAAAATGAACAGGCTTTGCTTCTGTTACAAATTAAGGCCGAGTTCTGGTGAAGTCTCAGCAATCCGGCCTTTTTAGCAACACCGAACCAAAGGCATTCATTATTTCATGGAGCTGAGGATAGGTGCACTCGCAGAATGACTTATCTCTAACAAAGGCAGTGGCAGGAGCAGGGGGGTGATTCCTGTGCGCCGTGTCAGTCTCCTGCTTGTAAGAGCAGATATACCGAGCCGCCGCCCTTTAAAATCCTGTAACGTGAATAGCGGACAGTTCAGTGCGGGAGCACCGGAGCCCGTGACTGAGGAGACGGGGGTGTCTGGGGGCTTGAATTTCTGGGGTTCAGGTCTGTTCATTAGAGCTTGGTCATTTCGGGTTGCTCTGCTCTTTCTGGATGGATCCTTGACGGAGGTGTGAGGCAGAGCGTAAAGCTCGCAGGTGGCAGGCCAGCTGGGCTCGCCGCTTGAGACGCCCCCACGATGGCCACCCTGTACCTCGGCTGGCTACGGGCCCTTTCATCTCCCTGGGGCCCAGCTCAGCTTCATGTCATAAATGGATGAATTATTCATGCGGCTGCGCGCACAGGAGAGTGAAAGGGGATGTCAGAGCGGCACCTGCACTCTGCTTCTGCTGCAACAATAACTTTTTCGTGGTACCCTTCCGTGCTTCATTTTACAAGATTGTTCATTTATTTTTCTTTACTTATTTATATAGGATTGATGTGTTTTGTTTACCCATCCTTTTAAGCGTATAAATTATTGTATGGGATTTCAGCATAGAATTATTTCTATAGTAGCCTTTAAAATAATATCAGCAGTACATTAAAGTGTTGGTTTGGTTTTAGACATAATTGCCTGGGTCATAGCTCCCCCTTTTGGTCAATGTTAGAAATTACATTCCTTTCCCCCTCCCTTTCCTTGTGGCTCTTGCAACTGCTCATTCTGAATTTACGCATACATTAACCTAATAATAACTCAAATAAGCTACATTTATAAACATCATTTTTGAACAGTGCTACATTATCAAGCTAAAAGCTATGTTAAGGGCCGCCCTTTCACCAAGCCTCATACTTCTTCCATACTGTGTTTATTCTCATAGCTGACCAATGGTTCAATTACAATGACATTGTATCCACTTAATGAGGCAGTGATATCCTGAAAACCTGCACAGGGCCGCAGGTTATCACTGTCTCACACGGCTGCACCCCCAGAGTTTGACTGCCCCCAGTGGCAGGGAAAGCGAGGGAACAGTCTAATTAGATTGAGGTGCCACATTTGATTTTAATTCAATTCCCTTAATCTAATAAACATATGAATTAATTTGCATGTGTTTGCATTTGAAAGACCTTCACTGTCCACGTTCATCGAGGGTCATGAGGTGCAGTTAGCAATCCAGTGACTGGTAACTGGTGTGAGTGCATGATGGGCTGCCACACCGAGCAGTAGATGCCAGTGATCAAGGGGAGTTTAATCCAGTGCGTTACAGCGCCTCTCGGCGATCAGGGAAATGTGAAGGCTTGGTTGGCATGATGCCGCAGGTGTGGCCAGTAGCCAGATTCGATTTCCTTAGTAGAGTCACCTTAGCCGATGACATGCTGTCCACTTCGGCAGGATCCTGGACTTCCGTCGAGTCCCACCAGTGGCCGGGCGGCTGGTCAACATGACGAAAGAAATCAGAGATGTGACCCGGGACAAGAAGCTGTGGAAAACCTTCTTCATATCGCCAGGTGCGGACGCTGTTGCTACCCGCCTCCCCCCCCCCCAAACAAGCAGACATCTTGGGGCTGTCCTGGTGGGGCCCGGGGATTATAAAGACTACGGCAGAGTCGAGGGCCACTGCGGGCGGCTGTGAAGCACATTTGTGCGCCATATGTTAAACAGGCCTCCACACTGACAGGGGACTCCAGTTCAGATGTCAGCTCCATTCATCACAAAGTTCACAAAGACAAGAGGGCGTTTGTGCTGCCTCAGATATTCCCTAATAGGTCTGACATGAATAGTGACTTAATTTATATGCTGCACAAAGACAAGGAGACACTTTAAAGGTCATTCTTCTCAAACACCTGTCTACTTCTGCAGCAGTGAGGCCGAGATGATGCCTTGAAACACCAGCGTGGCGCCTTGATCCCGTAGCCGTTGATAGCTTTACTGTTACCGGCATGTTGAAGCTCCTCACGGAGGCTTTTTTTCCCCTTTTCCCGTCTTCCTTAGCCAACAACATCTGTTTCTATGGCGAGTGCTCCTACTACTGCTCCACGGAGCACGCTCTGTGCGGGAAGCCCGATCAGATCGAGGGCTCCCTGGCTGCCTTCTTGCCCGACCTGGCCCTGGCAAAGCGCAAGACGTGGAGAAACCCGTGGCGGCGCTCCTACCATAAGCGAAAGAAAGCAGAGTAAGAGCTGGCTCTGTCCCTGCGGGGGCGTCTTCTCTCGACACTCACACTTTCGGTTTATGCAAATTTCCTCCTTTTAACTCACATAGCTCTATTGTAGGGGCATATACATGGGTGGGGCCACTGGCCGCAGCTGAAAGATGATTGGTCTCTTCCCCTGTCACTCACCAATTTAAACCATATCATTGACTGATGATGAGGTTGGTCCTTCTGTGTGTATTGTGGTCACTCTTATGCTCTCCATGCCAAATGTGGACGGGCCGGGGAGGGGGTATGGTTATGACCAGGCCCACCACACCCTGCCCCCTATTGCCGGGCCTGATCAGCATAGCCTACAGGCCACCAGAACCAGAACTGGGCCGGTCTGTGCCTCTACATCTTTACTTTTTAAATAACAACAATATTTTTCAAGAAAAATGACAATTTCAGAATCATATTACAGGTGAATGTCATTGAACCCTATGTATTGTCTGTAATATATTTATTTTTATTGCATTTTATAAAATTTATTTTGTCACAGTCAGAACACATAAGGTTGGGTATAATGAAATAAACAAAGCTACAAATGACTGACAATACAGAACTTCCCCCATACGGAGTGATTTAGGAGCTCATTGCTTCCGAAAGAGCCATAAAGTACCTCTTTCATCGTCTGTTTTTTAATTGCTCCAGGAAATTAGGGACTTGGGATAATATGATTCCTCACACTCCCTGAAATTGAAATTTAAAAATGAAGTAATGGATTCACTGGCGCAGAACAGCGTGAGAAGCAGCGCAATAAGAATAATTAAGTGCAAAGTCATTAGATGGCCTAGTGAAAGTATTAAATTAAGGAAACGGGTGCGGTGTTGTATTTATACTGTTCGGAAATAGACTATAAACCCACGGTTGTGCTGTCTTGGTGGTGTGTTTCGGCATGGTCGAGCCACAATGATGTATCTTTCAATTATCTTTCATGGTGTTCACTGGATTTTGTGATTTTTGTGTATCAAGGTTTTTCTTGTATGGTTAGTCACCATAGGTTACTGTAATGCACCCGAGAGCTGAACCACGCATTCAGCAAAGACATAACTCTAACACCATTGCTCTACTCATACCTAGTACTTTCTCTCTGGGGTAAAACAAAATGCTCTGAACTAATTGGAACATTATTCATAAGGTAGCCCTTGGTTCCCGTTGTGCAGTGTAGTGCAGCCAGTGAGGGCTCTCGTTGTAAAGTAGCCCTTGGTTCCCGTT
>JAABNX020000106.1:16421259-16432281 GCA_015163995.2 Mormyrus lacerda | reverse complement strand
GTTCCCGTTGTGCAGTGTAGTGCAGCCAGTGAGGGCTCTCGTTGTAAAGTAGCCCTTGGTTCCCGTTGTGCAGTGTAGTGCAGCCAGTGAGGGCTCTCGTTGTAAAGCAGCCCTCTTCGCATGTTGTTTGTCTCAGAGTGAGCAGTGCTCTACAATAAAAGAATCTCTGATCTGTTACACAGCAACAGTATAAATTACATATAGTAATATAGTGACGCTTCAACATGGCCCTGATAGGGATAGGTTATTGATGGTTTGCTGGACTTGGATTAAAACTCTGCCCTGGACTTTGGGGTCCCCCACAGTAAATTTTGCCAACCAAGGAGATGTTTAAATTTGCCAGACCTACATATGCATTCGCCGCTGGGGGACCAGATAGTCAGTTCAGCCCTGGATGGATGGATGGATGGATGGATGGATAGATGTAATGTTATTCTCAGGATGATGTGACAGCAGTTGACCTTTCTTTTCCTTAACTTCCAAACTGTTTGTCTCCTCTCTCCTCTTGTCACCTGGCTTTTATTCACTGTTCATTTACACTATTGTTACCCCAAAGTGTTGCATGCCAGTGAGTGATACAGTTGGCTGATTCTCTGTTATGTGCTTCAGGATAACTGGTATCAGGAAGTGTTCTACATGAATGAACTGAATCGACTTAAAAGGAAAAAACAGAGCAGAAGATGGTTGGATGGATAGAAGGATTTTTCTCGGAAAGAAAAGCTTTCTTAGCAAACAAATGCGTTACAGAGATATATGTGAAATTTTTGGTAGCTAAAAAGTAGCTGAAACACTAATTATACATTATAGAGAGTGATGCACATTCATAAAAGCATCAAGCCAGGAAAATTCCCTCCCCTTTGAAATATGTGCAAAGCCACTAACCTCCTGAATATTTTCAAGATGATAATCAAACAATCTCATAGTGCAGGTAACTGAGAAAACAGTCTTTTTCTGATTTCAGTGCTCACTCCAAATCTTGAATTCTTATTTGCGATGTTCTTGACTCCTGCATGATGCCATTTTTCACTCTTTTCCGGGACCGCGTGAGATCTCGTAGGGCCTGTACTTCACACTCGTGCGGCAATCCTCTCCCCAGCTGCGTGGAAGGTAAAAATTCTCCACCCGCAGGCCAGCTCACGCTCTACGCGGACAGATATCTGCACCGTGCTCCTCAGGACAGCAGCTACTCAGAGAGATGTTACATCCGAAGGGTGAACCGGCAGCATCGTTGTCAGGGAAACGACGTGTTGAGATTATTTTTGAGTATGGATCCTGAGAGTGGCACCTGGTCATTTGCTGCCAAGCCGACATTTGGTGCTGTAGAATGGGGACAAACATATATGCAAGAAGAGAAAGGCACACTCACACCAGCCCCATGTTATCTGCTCTGAATTACATGCAGCGGTTACGGAAGGATCATTAATAAAAGATGAAGGCAGTGGAATTTGGTTTGTAAATGAATTTCACACACTGAAACCCAGACAGGGTATAAGGAGAGCTGTGGACTTCCTGTGAAAACCATCAGATGTTGTCTCCCAACAGATGGGAGGTTGACCCAGATTACTGCGAGGAGGTCAAACAGACCCCGCCCTACGACAGCGGCACGCGTCTCCTGGACATCATGGACATGACCATTTTTGACTTTCTCATGGGTGAGATGTTTCATAAAGTCCTCATAAATCTCCTCTAGATATTATCAGTGTGCCATTATAATGCATAGGCATATTACCCTGGATTAGAACTCTTTTGTGTACTCATCTTTCTGTCGAGTCTTATAAAACATATGGTCTCTGCGTATTGAAGAAAAAACACTTGAAATCTGTAACCCGAAATCCAGAGTTTTCCTAGATGGATAGATTGGCTGTCATTTGAGATGTTACACCATTTAAACATCCGCCTCTTACAGGATTTATCACGCTTGTGTCACACAGGTAATATGGATCGCCATCACTATGAGACATTTGAAAAGTTTGGGAATGACACGTTTATCATCCACTTGGATAACGGCAGAGGGTAAGGAGGCACTAGGTCATTACTAAGGTCACATGAGCAGAAAACCATTTTGGGGATGAGAAATATTTAAATTAGCTAGTTGTAGTGTGTGCAAGGCAACACTGCAAGATCTCCTGTGGGACATTTTGTGTCATGCCTCTATATGCAAATACATTTATTTTTGTATCTAATAGTCAATTTTCTGTTACGATTATAGAGCATTATGAAACAACACTGTGTTGCAAATTAAAGGATTAAAAGGTTCCATGCTTTATGTTATAAACAAAAACATAGTCTTAGGTTAGTTTGTTGTGTAAGTAGGATGTTTACAAACAGTATTATTGATTTTCTTTAATGGTGATTTCTCAGAATATCACAGTGCTGGTGATTATAGCTGGGTAGCAGTGTATCTGAATCTGTGTGTTTGCTTTCATTTTATTTAGTCAGCAAGACCAGTTTTATAACATCTGACTAACATGTTCATCTGTTTACGCGAATTCTTAAGCACGGGTATGACATCGCAGGCTACTTCCTCAAGAAGCCTTTTGTTGAAGACTGTGTCAAAAGCCTTCAAGCTACCCGCCTAAATTTTCCACAGCATCATATCGATCCATTCTATAAATATTACAGTGCAGCAGTGCTGAGGCAGAGAGGCTGAATATGTCTTATTATATCTCTTTTTTTCCAGGTTTGGGAAACACTCCCATGACGAAGCCTCTATACTTGTGCCTTTAAGCCAATGCTGCAGGTGAGTCTGCAGTTTTATTTTTCATTTAAATGTTGAAATAAGTGTCAGTGTCTTATATGTTTATACTTTATGCTTTTTTCTTTTTTATACCGTATTACAAAAACGAGAGAGGGGCAGCACTTTGATTCCGTTGTATGTCATGAAAATATACAGTAGGGAATTGACAATAAAAGCCTATTTGATTTGATTTGAGTGTTTCACCTCCCCCGATTTTCTTGACAGTTTTGTACATTCTGGTTTTATTTTCGAAGCAAACATAATTGCGTGATGTTGAGGAAAAAGCTGTTCCATTACTCTTATCTCTAATACATTTTCTTGTTGTTGTGAATGCAGCAATTCAAATAGTAAGTCTGGACCAACACCAGCAGCTACTTATTAAAAATTTGTAAAATAAAAGTCATGTAACTTGATATAACAATATACAATGCATATTTTATGGTGGATACTATGCAAAATATATTGTCATTATCACTAAATGTCACTCTTGTTTTAATATTGATAAGATTAATGTCTTATAGCTGCAGACGCAGATTATTAGTTATGTTTTTATGCTACCAATTAGCATGACATCAGCTGTGCTCAGGGCAATGACAGCTCAGACAGAGCAGAAAGTTTCACTTCCTTAATATTCATAGGTCGCATATCTTGCTGTTCAGACCAATATCTGTAAAAGTATTTTATGTATAATCCTGCAGTTGTTTTCTAAAATTTATTTATATACATGTATGACTTATGCATTCATACTTGTAAAATAATTGTAAATGGTACAAAACAGACACCTCATGTGTTACTCTTGAGCGTGTTAAGGAAAATATGGCATGATAATCATCTGTTAAATTATGAAAGGACAAACATTTCCGCAGTGATGTAGAACACAAAGGGCAGGGGAGCAGAGCAAACGATGATGGAAAATGACAGCTTGCCCACGTTCCACACCCCCCCCCCGCCCCGTCCCCCTGCAGAGTGAAGAAATCGACCCACCTTCGCCTCCAGCTGCTGGCCAGGGAGGAGTTCAAGCTGAGCACCCTGATGGCAGAGTCCTTGCTGAAGGACCGGCTCACGCCCGTGCTCATCCAGCCCCACCTGGAGGCCATGGACCGCCGTCTGCGTCTGGTGCTCAAGGTGGTGTCCGACTGCATCGAGAAGGAGGGCTACACGGCCGTAGTGGAGGACGACCTGGGGGCGGGGAGCACCCACACGGCCCCCCGGGACAGGTAGTAGGTCAGGGCTGGAGGGAGCTTTCCTCCTGCACTCCCAAATCTCACCCCCCAGCCCTCCAAAGTCTTGCAAGAGACGCCCCTATTTACACAACCTTTTGAATTCAGTGAATTCCAAGACTTGTTTATTTCTTTGTCTCTCTCGTATGTGCGTTTGTATATAAGTGTGTGTATATAAGCTGATATAAGCTTGTGTGCAAGTACATGCATAAGGGAGGTGATAGACATGGTCTTGTTAAATAAAATGGTTTTATTGCTCATATCTGACAGCGTGTCAACAAGAACCAATGTTCTCTGCTGTTGTCCCTCATGTAATTTTTAAAATTTTTTCTTTTTAACCAGAGGCACTGATTGGAGTGCCGGTTTGCTCCAACGTGTGTTTATTTTGTCCTGCCAGCCTCAATTGGCCTTAAATTATTTATTGAGTTACTTATTTTATATTTGTTGCGAACATCCGATTAAGTACGCAAAAGAGAATAAGACTGGTTCGGTTGAAGTGTTTTGGTGTGGAATTTGGATACATACTGTACAGAAGGGCAGGCTTGGCTCCTCGTCTTCACTATGCGATGCGCAGGCCCTTGGGGGTGTGGCCCGTGGGGGTGTGGCCCGTGGGGGTGTGGCCCTTGGGGGTGTGGCCCGTGGGGTGTGGCCCTTGGGGGTGTGGCCCGTGGGGGTGTGGCCCTTGGGGCCACCTGGTCAGGTCAGATCTGCTGAAAAGGCAGCATGTGTGCATGTTCTTAGGAACCTCTGCACAGCCATTGCTAGAGGTCATATTTATGGAGTTCCTTTGTTATATATTTGGGTTTAAAATCAAATCATTTTTTTGTTGTTTGTTTATGGTCATTCATTCAGTTTTTCATGTTTACATTATCGCCTAAACATGCAGCGGTGCAGACATGACAAATGTTGTTGTTTTACAGAACAACTAAGGGACGTAAATCCTAATATTAATTCTGCCTATAAACAGCGGACATGGGCCAACTTTGTGTTTGACATTTAATAAAGACTGCTCAGCCGCACTCGTTAAACTTTGGGTCATAATCACATGCTTTGTACTTGAGAGGCATTTTGTAGACCTTATGTTAGGTAACTCTTCATGCCGGTACTGTTCACATATATCAAAGTGATGCGTCCTTTCACTTTGCAAAAAGCTGCCAAACTCAGAATTACATTCTGATTATGTTACTGATTTCCTAGGTACTGGGTTTCCCTTCTCATGTCTATACAAATGCATCCATACATCTGTTTGTATTAGATGACGCTACTTCAAAAGCACAAGTGGCCATAATATAAACGACTGAGCCAATTTCATGTTTTGACACCAGTATAATAACATGCATATTAATGAATCATAGTTTATGAATGTTTATAGCGAACACTATAAAGTCTGTATAATATGCCATGAGTCCACGTCAAGACAATTGAAATTGAAATTAGACTAAATTTTTCATAATTAGCTCATTAATTAGCTCGTCTTATATTTTCACCAGATCGCTAAGTCCTTATCTTAAACTGTCAAACCTTTGTGGAAGTTAATTTGAAGTGTTGCCAAAGGGCAAAAGCTTCTGTGTCCAATTCCGATATTACAAGTTGTCTTTAGGAATTATAAAACGTTTCCTGTGCATTTTAAAGTGGAACTTTAGATTCTCCAACCAGAATTGTGATAAAATTGAAATGTATTTCCTTATTTATCAGCACTCTGGTTTGTTTATTTCTATACATTCCAGGAGACCTGGAGAACAAGTCAAGTTTTGATGTGGTCTGATTCTGCACTAATCTTGTGTTTTTTGTGTGTGTGTGTGTATGCGAGTGTGTGCGTGTGCATGTGTGTGTGTAAATTGGGGTACCATGATAAAATAATATTATGAGATAATATAATAATCTGTTGCTGAAATACTCTTTTAAGTGGAGCTTCAGTTGCAAACTTTGGATCTCTGACATTGTTGCCTGATATTCTGTGTCATTCTGTATCATTCTGTGTCATTCTGTATCAGTCTGTATCATTCTGTGTCACTCTGTGTCATTCTGTATCATTCTGTATCATTCTGTATCATTCTGTGTCATTCTGTATCATTCTGTATCATTCTGTGTCATTCTGTATCATTCTGTATCATTCTGTGTTCCAAAACACATGTCATGTCTGTCCTATAAGCTTTTCATATGAAGCACTTTTTGACTCATGACCAAAACTCCAGAGATCCCAGGCCTCTAAGTCTACAGAAGCCATGGGAATAAATATAGTTTGTCAACAGAATGATTTCAGCTTTCAGACATTCAGATATTGTACACTATTGCATTAAGCCTCTCCACGGGCTTCCTGCTGGCTCAAGGACGACCTCCTTGAATTGTGCAATAGCATGAAGTGTATTGTATATATTCCATCTCACTGAAAATTCAACAGGAACATAGGAATTTAAATCCAATTTAAAATGGCAAGGGAGAACAGGTTCTATTCATGTATAATGTTTTCTTTTCCATTCGAAAATTTCTGGTTGATATCGGAGCACAGCAAAATGCACAATTGAAACCAATTTGCACACACTGACCACAGGTTAGCAGGGTGGCAAGAGGCCTCTGCACTGGGTGAAGAATCGTGTCTTTACAAAATTGAACAGTAACTCTCAGTGTGGCTGCTGTCCAAATATATGTCCTGACTTCAGACTGTGCAGTAAGCATTTATTACTGTAAATAGATGAAATGCTGCATTATTTAATGCATCTTGAACATACATTTTAATGCTAGCATAATTATCCATTAGGAGAAAATCCTTTTGTACACAGTGCCTAATGTATAAAGACTTAAGTGTAACTTCTTTTTGTCCTTGTGTGAAGTTGTGTTCGTCTGAAGAAATATACACAATGATCACAGTGGCGATGTAGTGAAAAGACAATATTTTGAAACCATAACTTGTATGGTAGGTTCACCGACTGTTCCTAAGAAAAGCAGCGTCCCAGTACGTTTTGCTAGAAAAGTGCGGGATTTTTGTTGTATCACAACTCATAACTCATATACCAAGTCATATGTTCCTTGGTTAAGAGGACACAATTTATAAATAAATGCATATCCTCCATAGACTAATAATGGTTTACCTTTTTTTGTTTACTGTTTTATTTACTGAAGTCTAAGTTAGAATATTAAATGACGCTTAAATAAACAAGAAGAATAGTTTTCGATTTCATGTCATCATTGTGGGTACTTCAATGTGGTGTGCTGATGCCTGTCTCATACTGACAGTACAGCCGGGGTGCAGGCATCAGTCACCGTCAGCAGAGTGCAATGCTAGAGTGGCTGTGTAAGTACAGTAGAATGAATTGGATTTAATCCAGTGCCTGTGCAATGATAGGAATACTTGAATATTTGGTTTCACTGTTTAAAAAGAGTTACTTTGCACCTGGATTCAAGGAGGACTGGCACTACTTTTTTCTCTTCTGTTTTCACATGTAAATAAGTACAAGTAATTTGCCAGCCTAAAAAGCTATGACTTTGTGGCGATACGCTTCTTTTACTTTCATGCATTGTTTGTGTGGAGTTTGTTTGCAAAATGTGCAATAAAACAAAAACAAAAGCAAAGCCTGTTGTTTTTTGTTAGACCCAGAATGGTCGTTAATGAAAATTTATATGCAGGATTTATGACGTCTCTGCTGACGTTTCGAAATCGATCTAATCTGCAGACGACTATAAAGGATGGTACTCAATATGATGCTTATACAGACTTGTAAGATTAGTTGGAGCTGTTAAGCGATTGCACCCAGTTTCTCCTTTCTTTCTTAATTTTTAATTCATTTTTAATTTTTATTTCATCCCTTCCAGATAGTGGAGCAGAGGGTTCACATCTTCTGTTAGCTGTTTAGCAGAAAATCAATCCTCAAGTGAACACACATATTTTTCCCCACATATATTTTCTCTGAATAATTAATCTATCATTCTTTCGTACATGGATTAGGTGACATCTAAGACGAATTAATATTGATGTTATACCCATTTGTTCCGCTAGGTGGCAGTGCAGACATAGAAAAACATCTGCATATTTAGCATTTGGGTACACCCAGAATTTACTGAAATTCCACATTACACTCAGGTGTTATAAATAACTTTTAATGAAGAATCAATTGAACAAACTTATGCATAGATGATAATAATATCTAAAGCATTTTATAAGAAGAATTGTTTTTATGGCATGTCACACTATTACCGTGGTAGGGCACACATATGGACATTTTAGAGATACCAATTCACTTAAAAGCTTTTTTATTATTATTTTCTCTGAAGACCTTTGATTTTGGGCCAGGATTAAAACCCACAACACAGGAGATATGGAGCTGAAAAGCAGACCACTGAGCCAAACATTTCAGCAACCGGATGTAACATTAAACTATATCCAGAGGATGAACTTTAGGTTGCACTGTCCACTATTAGTTACAACATTTCCCAAAGCAATAACTGAATACCTGGTGTACATCATTTACTGGTATGATAAGAAAACTAAATATCAATGTCTGAAATTTTTAAATGTAATACTTTTCAGAATTGTGTTTATACCGAGAGTCTGCTTTAGTTACTTAACCACAAGCAGTCAATGTTATTATATTCATAGATCCTGTATATGACTGCTTAGAAATACAAAAGGTCATTAGTAACACTGGTCGACAAGGACTTTGTCACAGAAAAACTGAAGGGTGTCCTCTGTCTACCTTTGTGCTTTCAGAAATGCAATCAACATTGTGCTATCACCCCTAGTTTTAGAGTGGCTATATTGATAGTATATAATTCCTTATTATCAATGTATGGGTATATTAAAGCTTAATTTAAGAAAGAACGTGATTTTATTTCTATTCTGAACATTTTTAACACTTTACAGAAGGGCACTGCAGTCAGTTCTGCCGGAGTCTGCAAGCCGTAACACATTTGTAGACGTCGACGCAGAGTCCCGCTCTTTCCGATTGCCAAGCCTGGCTGCAGCCGGTGATGGCGGCTGACTCCCGCTGCAGCCTTAGCCTGAATGCTCCTGAGGTCAAGCACAGCAGGATATCACAGACGTCTACATTTTAGAAGAGCCACTTCCACCATGCACAGTCACTGCAAATATACATATGGCGTAAAGTTTAATTGTGTTTCAGTCCTTGCATGATAGGGAAATTCCGATTATAGACGTTAGAATTCGGTACAAAAAAAATCAGAGAATGACCTATTTTGATTTACAAAAAGAAAGTAAATAATGGCTAACCAGTGTAATTTTCCCTGTGGATATGGTAAACAGTTTTCAGATATTTGGATTGTGTATCCCAGTATAACTTATTTTTGCTTGAAAATATGCAGTCTGGGTGAGAATCATTTCTATGATGAAATGGCATTAACAATTACATCAATAGAGCATCACAAAATTAAAATGTGTTTTTAGAAAGATGTTTGGCAATTTTATACATTTTCTAAAATGGGGCTCTATTTTACCAAGGCGGGATTCAGCAGTCGATGTAATTATACTGATCATTACTTTTGTTTTGATAACCTTCACGTACTCTTTTCAGCAGTCTAACAAATAGGCCTAAATATCCCTTTTATGAATGAAGGAAACGATGTTCAGACAAACATCTAAGGGGACAGAGACCGCAAAACAGAGCGCTGCAATCAGTCGCCCCAGACAGTCCACCGCGGAAGTGTTGTCATGGGAATGCACTAAGTCTCCTGTGGGACTGTTATCTGATTGGCTGCATGTCGGGAGGCCGCTCTCCCCAAGACGTGATATTCACCATTTTGTCTGCTGCTCACAAAACAGTACCATTACAAAGTAGACAAGTTACATTTCAAATACCTGGATGTATGTAAGTCAGATATTTCAAGAGAAGATCATAAATGGGGCAATACTATGAACCTATAAACACTTTTTTTTTTTTTTCAAACACACTTGCAATTATTAGTGCTACCAGACGCAAATTACCTTAATTATTTCCTATGGAAAAAGGGCATGACAAATGTTTTGTAAAATGTAATCTTTTCCTTTTCTATAGGAAGTCCTTCACCATCGTCTTCGCCGGCTGCTTTTAGTTCCTTTTAACAGTACCTTATTTAAGACCACTACAGCTACACCTTAATTTAATCGAACTGTAGGCGAATAGGCTATAAGATTTAAATGTATGACATAGCATTATCAGCACAATTGAAATAACGTGTTTACTTTATATTTATAAAGTAATATATCACTCCATCTTCCAGTGCTTATGGAGGTGAGATTTGCAGATCGGCAGCTCATGCCAGGAGGTGCAGGGCAGGGGGCCACCCTGGACGGGCTGGAAATCCATCACAAAGCACATACACACACGATCTTACACTGCGAGCAATTCAGAGATTCCCATTAACCACAATACACAAAGAAAAGCGAAAGTGTGCGAACATCACACACACAGAACGCGGAGGCAGCATTTAAGCCTTCAGCCCTCGAGCTATGAGGGTTCAGCGCCACTTGCTGGGCCACTCCTCAAGTAGCAAATGAATAATGGCACTCAATCAATAAATCAATTATTCAATTCTTGTTGATTTCTAAATACCTTCAGCGTGTATGTATTTCCAGACTGAAGCTCACCTCAGACAATACAGGTCAGAAGGCTGGGGTCCACCTTGGACAGGATGGTAATATTCTTAATTATAGTTTAACATCTCTAATGACTTAAATAGTGTGTAGTTTATTGTTAATAATCACTTCAATGTATCAAGCTTGTTATAAAACCAGCAATGTGTTGTAATTGTTTATTCCATACAGTGGCACAGAGAACCAGAAGCCAGTTCTAGAAAGCACAGGAACACACACACACACACACAGACACACACACACACACCCTACACACACACACACACACACACCCTACACACAGACACACACACACACCCTACACACACACACACACCCTACACACACACACACACACACCCTACACACACACACAGACACACACACACACACCCTACACACACACACACCCTACACACACACACCCTACACACAGACACACACACACACACACCCTACACACACACACACACACACTACACACACACACCCACACTACACAC
>JAABNX020000106.1:16408482-16421159 GCA_015163995.2 Mormyrus lacerda | reverse complement strand
ACACACACACACCCTACACACAGACACACACACACCCTACACACACACACACACACACCCTACACACACACACACCCTACACACACACACACACCCTACACACACAGACACACACACCCTACACACACACACACACCCTACACACACACACACACACAGGCTTGTAAATATATCTTTGTGGAGACTTTCCATTCGCTTCTATGAGGAAAACTCTAATCCCAACATGACGACCTTAACCCCTACCCAGCCCTAACCTTAACATTAATTAACCAAATAAAATGTAAGACTTTTGACATGTTTAGTTTTTTGAATGGATTCACAGATCTTTGTGAGGACCTGAAAAATAGTCCCCACAAAATACAAAAACAGGTTTTTATTACATTGTGAGGACCAAATGTCACCACAGCGTAATATGTACATAACCACACAAACAGACACACGCATAAGCCTGAAGGGATGAGGCATCATGTTGTTAGTGTTTCAAAACAGAAAAATGAACCATCTGAATCACTCCAATGAAAGCTTTTAGCTCCTGTTTTTGAACAGTGAAACTGGACTTAATTACATAATGCTGCCATTGCTGAACACAGTCCTCCTTGAAATGCCACGATTAGCTACTTCAAAAGGATAACAGCTCTCAAAAACCAGCATGTAAAAAAACTGCGATGCCCCAAAATAGGCTGTTTACCTTTGTTACTACATGCTTTGCTCCTACAACATTCTTGTAACGCTCGAGCCAGACTCACCAAATGATTGTGGCTTATGTTTGCTGGCCATTTTTTATTATTTTTTTTTTTCTCTGATGTCAAAATTTATATTTTAAGTATGAAGTAAGTATTTTAAAAAACATGTTCAAACATACCTTTGACTGCATCGTGATTTCATCATCACTTAATGAAATCAGCATTTTAAATCTTTGCCAATGAAATCTTTTTGTCCAATCTATACATCCATCATCTGTATAATTCTTTTACTCTATTTTGATGTAAATCTCTATTAGATTTAATCAGAGGCCCTTGATTTTTCTAGTTCCAGCGTCAAAGAAAAAAAACGGGTTTTAACCTGATGAAGCGGCACCGATACGCGGGAAGACTGGACTTCCCCGTCTCCCAAGGCCACACACGCAGGCATGACGCCCAGAGCTGTTTCTCTCAGTCCCCGCCTGCCTGACAGTAGTCCCTAAAATGCCCCCGTTTAGGGACCCTTTGAACACACATCTTCCCCCTTTAGTCACGGAAAGACAATTTACGCCCATTATACAGTATTATAGATAAGATCTACAGCCCTCGCATTGTTGGCCGCAACTTCTGTATTTTCAGGAAACAACACAAAAAAAGAAATTTCGACTTTTGCTTATAAGGATTATTTAGACGCAAATAAAAATGAAATCCCGCGTGAAATGTTTTGTGTGTGTGTGTGTGTGTGAGGACTGCTTCTGTCTGTTTGATGTGTGTGACTATAAAAAGAAATCGAAAATAAATAAATAAATAAATAGTGCGCGGCTCTCCGTGTTCAGGACCACCCAGAGTCGGAGCGAGGGAGACCGTTTAACTACAAATTGATGACGCCCCGGGTTCAGAGGTTCATGCAAGCAAGTGGGAGCGAAGCAATTCCGTCCGTTATCTGCACTTAGGCGCCAGGGGACCTGCACGCCGTCCATCGGAACTGGGTGTACTGGGACACCGGCCGCTTGGTGTTAGTGGAGTTAGACTTCATTTGTGGAGCCACAGTGGCGAAGAACTACTCACATCTGGCCGGCAACCGCGGGCGCCGCACGACTTGGATGAGCGAGTCAGCCGCGCGTTTATCCTCGGCATATGTGACAGCTGTAACATTGTCACTCTGCAAGGTACATATTTAAACAATGTTTGATAATTCGCAATATCCATACAACTGTTTCAATTACGATGGTGACGGCTACCCTACCTGTAGTACTGATGAAGAGAAAAAAATGTGCCGACCAGCCTACAGGTATTATTATTATTATTATTATTATTATTATTATTATTATTATTATTATTGTTGTTGTTGTTGTTGTTGTTTGTTGTTATTTCTGTTATATGTGTTGTTATCTTGTTGTAATAAACTTAACATACTCAGGTTTAGAGGGTATATTTTCGTAATGTCTTGGATACATTTATAACTGTTTTTATTGTCATATATCGTTATCTCTTCCTTTTGTAATTATTCGAATTGCTGTTAATCATTATAGTTTAGCCCTGTATTGATGACTTAAGATGAACAGCTGGCGCTGATCGTCTATGGTAACTTTAATTGTCACTCTTTAAACTGGGCGGGCTGTTTATTAAATTTCAAAGATCAGACTCATTTATCGAATACAGAAGTGTAAGCGATAGACAGACATAGATAGAGATAGACTATTAGCAATATTGAGTCTTCTCATAAAATAAAGGATTTAGCCTAATTAATGTGGCTTTTTTCCAAAATTAAAACGAACCAGAGTTGTGACTTTGGGTGTAGAATATGCTATATTACCTGCAGCTGGATAATTGGAATATTTGTCTTTTACTGAATTCTTCGATCTCTTTTTTAGTTATATTGCACTAATAGCAATGGCCATTCAGCAGAGTCCGGATAACAGAGTCACCCTGTCCGGGATCTACGAGTTCATCATGAAGAGATTTCCGTACTATCGCTCCAACCAGAGAGCCTGGCAAAACTCAATACGACACAACCTCTCTCTCAACAGCTGCTTCATAAAGGTAAAGTAATTTTATTTGCCAGGAATTAGGAACGTAAAGTGTTTGCTGCGCTTTTTCTGTATCCGTTAAAACTATTGATCATGTAAGCCAAAGAGTGATTTTACTGTTGTTTTTTTTTTTTTTTTTTAGAATTTGGTCAGGTTTTTTTTACAGCATGACTTTTTCTTACACAGATCCCATGTAATCTACACCGAAAATATTGCAATGTGCACGTAGGACATTTTGTAATATCTATTTTTGTATAGTGGTTATTTATTATGATAATTTATTATAATTATTGTTGTTGTTGTTAATGCTGTTAGAATTTTTATCCATTACAGAGGTAGTTAAATTGTATGCAGAAAGCGCATCCACTGTAGGCATGGAAATAACGTCAAATCTGAAAAGATGCAAAATCATTAAAAATATATTTTTGAACAATATATTCATGAAAATGCATAAACCACAGAAAAGAGAGAGAACTTTCATTAAATTTCTCTTATGGTTCATTCTGGATTTTTTTTTTTTTTTAATTTCCACGTATCTGGACAGATCTATAGTTTGAGTGAACGCCCACAAACTTTTTTTTTTCCTGTTCACTCCATTGCTAAATAGTGTTTCCCCAGTTTTAAGTATGATAAAAATTTCAAGATTTACCATTTTGGGTCACAGTTTTCAGCAGTGTCATGCAGGTGACACACGTTAGTAACAGTCTATTGAAAGCTAAACCACACATCCATGTAACTTACGCCGCAGGTCCCCAGGACTGAGGGCAATGACAAAGGGAAAGGAAATTACTGGACATTTGCTACCGGCTGTGAATCTATGCTGGACCTTTTCGAGAACGGTAACTTCCGCCGACGTCGCCGCAGACGCAACATCAAGGTGGGCTTTCGGGAGCCGGCCGAACCCTTCCTTCCCACGGACGGCCCCCAGGAGAGCGCCCCGAGGCAGCTGGACTCCAGTCCATTTTGCCCCATGGACCCCAGCAACAGACAACCCCCTCTCAACCCCCCTTCTCTGGGAAAACCCGAATCCGAAATAAAGTTCAGCATCGACTACATCCTGTCCACTCCGGACCCCCTGCCTGGCTTCCGCCCCCCCCCGTGTGGAGCCACGGGCCCCCCCGTTCACCTTCTGGAGCCCCAGCACCTCAATCTTCAATTTTGGACAATGTGACCATCTAACAATAGACAGTTAATGGCAGTAAGTAGACTTATGAGTCTGAATCTACGCCCCTCCCCCCCCCCCACACACACACACACAGCGTGTTTCTTGAATGCCGATTGCCTGGGTGGCATGAATGACATTTGCATTCTCATGCAAGACAATGCTAATAGTTACACTGCAGCAGGCATGTTTGCCATTGTCGCCTCCATAGCTTCTATTTTCTGTACATGTCGTTCAATTCAGATCAATCGGTTTTGTCCTGTAAAGCCATTTGCTTGCTGCTGACTCTGTGAACTCTGGAGAGATCAATAGTATCAACCATCAGAAGCTGCTTCACACAATCAAGAAAGTTTTATTTGATGACAAAGCTGTGTTACCTGCAAGCGCAAGTATGGAGGACCTGGAATTTCTGGCTCATCCCACAAACTGTTTACCAAACTTGAGCTGAGAAGACATGCTGTCCGAAATGCCTGTGTAATTGTCTTGTTTACTGCTTACTGGCAGGAATACAGTGCTGTGTATTAAAGCCTAAACAGACATATGCCACAAATGAGAAAAATAAAAAAATCCATGGTGCAATCACACCCTGCATGTACAGTTCATACCCAGTGAAGGTGTAGATGGCATTGTTACAGACAGAAACAATATCTTTACACTCACACGGAACCGTACAGCACAGGATCGGGTGACACTGTGTTTAATGGGTGAATTTAGGGACACGGATACCATTGGAAACTTCAAGAATAGAAGAATCCAGCAACCTAGCTGAAGCTGGAAGCTCTGCCTGGAACACCACAGGAACACAGCAGAAGCAGGAGAAACCAAGGCATGTCTGGGTGCACAAGTCATAAACTTCAGGAGAAGGTTCGATGATAGGAGGAGGAAAAAATACACATGGAAGCAAAGCTCTGTTAACATGGAAGACTCAGGGTCAGCTGAGCTCTGCGTGGCATTTAGAGAGCCGGAAACATCAAGTTCTTGTCATACTGCTGAGTATTATGAAGTATTATATTAGCATTAAATCCAAAATGTGGTGTGATGTATTTGAGTATTAAAAAAAAGTATAATAATATGTGAAGTGTTAAAAGAAAATGCTATAACTAATTATTTGTTTAAATTTTTCTCTTTTTGCCCTTGTAAATGTGATAGAATATAAAAAGACCTACAAATCCTAACACCATAGATAAGCCATATTCTGTGCGGGGAGTTTGCATGTCCTTCATGCGGGCTGCAGGTTCCTACCTGGTACTCCAGTTTCCTCCCACAGTCCAAAGGCATGTGGTTAGGTGAATCTGCATCTGCAAATTGCCCATTGAGAGTGTCTATGCATGTGGGTCACTGCACTTTACCAAATGTCCCCACGACGTGATAAAAAAAGCGTCTTTCCATCCCCACAAGGGAAAACTCAACTTTAAAAAAAAAAAACTGTATCTGCAATCAAAAAACTTGTATTTGGGTTGGTTAGTTATGGTTAAGGTTAGGGATGGGTAGAGGTTAAGGGTGTCATAGCTGGGATTAGGGTTTTTTCCATAGAAATGAATGGAGAGTCCCTACAAAGATATGAATACCAACATTTCTGTATGTATGTGTGTGTGTGTGTGTATGTGTGGGTTAGGTTTATATTATATTGTGGGGACCAAATGTCCCCCACAATGTAATAAAAACTTGTTTTTTTGATATTGTGGGGACCATTTTTCATCACCCAACAAAGAGCTGTGAATGCAATCAAAAAAGTAAAAATGTCAAAAGTCTAATATTTTGTTCTCTTACTTATGGTTACAGTTAGGGCTGGGTAGGGGTTAAGGTTATCAGGTTGATTAGAGTTTTCCCCATAGAAATGAATGGAGAGTCCCCACAAAGGTTTAATTATAAACTTGTGTGTGTGTGTGTGTGTATTCCGAGGTTGGCCTGCTATCCCATGCAGGGTTGTTACAGTTTGTTATCATCTGTTGTAATAACATCATGCTTCTTTTAACTGCTCTTTTTCCTTGTTGGTCTGTGATAATTAACAAACTGAAGAAGCAGCCAATCCCTAACAGAGTCTGCTTACCCAGTCCATTGACCTTTTAAATTTCAGTGAAACTGCAACATTCAAAATATAATCAGAAAAATCCACATTTTCATGTAATAAATACATTTTATTCATAGAGGTACAAGTTATGAACCGGGGTCTGTTAACATTTATTTCCCTCACAAGGGATATCAATCATCACAGGTGTTTTCTGCTGGTGAAGGGACATTTTTCAATTTAACCTTTATATTATGCTGTGACTACATCAAGAAGGTTTCACTGCACTTAACATGAGTGGCATTTAATATAACACAACACTTGCAAGGTGAGCCGGAGATGTGACCTTATTCAAATCCCGCTGCCATTACACCATCACTCCTTGTGCAATTATAATTAAACACCTCTTGCTTTCTTGCAAATCCCCTGATCGATCATTGATATTAACATTAATGCCGTGCTGCCCCCCAGCAAACATCTACCACTGGAACTGTTATGGATCAGCAAGCTTCCATTAACAAAGTTGTTGGTGTTGTGCTGAGAATATATTTAGGTAAATTAACTTGGCATGGAATGCTTCAAGGCCGAGTCCTGGAAAAAGTGAGAAATGCTTTCGAAAAGGTCCTTTTTTTTTCAAATATAACATTTACAGATCATTTAATAAACTGCATAACACTTTTCTTCCTCTGACTTATTTGATGCACGTCATCCAGAAGTGGATGCCCCGCTTTTTGACAGGACATGCACACGCACAGAATCTGTTCTCGGTCTATAATCCTCAGTTCAATGTATAGACTTGTAGAAAAAAAAGGGAGATGGAAGCTCACGGCAAAATTCAGGTTGTAATGAGGAAACTCACTGATGTGCAAATTTAATAGGAGCCATATCATAAACAAAAGAGGTCATTGAATTTAAAATATTTATTTTTTATTTGATTTCGATGTGTAATTACTTGCCGGTACCATATTTTTGGTAACTGCTGTTTTCACAGCCTGTTCCCTGGTGTGTTGTTTATGGGGGGGGGGGGTGTTCTCCGTCAACCTGTGTGGGACAAGTGTCATTTGACTGTACTTCCAGAGTGGAATGTGTGTGTGTGTGTGAGTATCCAGGTAGCTCGATGGGTCCACTGATGGAAATAACTGAGGGCAAAGAAGCACGGTGGTGTTGCGTTTACAATGTGTCCATCAAAGCCTCAAGGAGTCCACAGCCGTGGTGGGTCTGCTGTTGTTGTCGTCTTGTTGCCTGGAAGTGAAGGGAAAGGGCCTTAAGTGTGGAGCATGAAGGTGTAGATTCCAAAGAACCATCATTCACATGAGTATTGCAGCTACTTGCAGCTCATTGGCCAGATGATGGGGTAAGTATATATATTTCTGAAAGGGGGGTAGAATTTTTATTTCAGGGAAATAATTGTTGACAATAACTACGCTGAAATATTTAAAATGTGAGAAAGTCCATTATTACAATAATTAACTTGCAATTGTAGCTGATAGATGGATTTTACACAATTAAATTGTGGTTTAATTCTGGTTCTGCTGGCCTCTGCGTGTCAGGCTGCTTCCAGGGTCAAACTTACTGAGACAGCGGTGCACGAGAACAAGATGAAGCAGGAGACACTGGGAGAGACCAGAAACCAGTCAGGTAAAGGGCAGAAGCGACTTTCTAATGCTGGTGATGCGTGTCAACGTATCCGGCAGGGCCTCATGAATCAGAGGATGACATCAAGTGACCTTCAAAAAGAATGGGAAACATTAAGTGCAAGTGTGAAGTGCACTGCTAGGACAGTTCATAACAGATTATAGAAGTAGGACTGAAGACCCATAAAGCAAGACAGAAGCCCTTCATCAATGAGAAACAGGGAAAAGCCAGGCTGGAATAACACAAAAAAAAATTATATTTTATACTGGTGCATAACGATAAATTGAGAAATGAGTTAAACTGCAAATGTATCTTTAATTGAAGTGACTTTTAAAAAGAAACAAGTCAAAACTCTGTCAAGCCCCTCTTAATGTTGCTCAGCATGTTGATTCATGGAGCTGAAGGCTCATAAAGGACAGATACCTGTATCTGTTATGACTGGACACTGACTGGGCATGTCTGCTAATTCTGCTGCTACACCATTTTTATGTTTTGTTTTTCCACCAGATTAGTCAGATTGAAATTACAGGCCAGAGTACTCAGTGGAAGGTACTGTGACTTCAATTCCCAGCATGCACTGCAGACATGGACCGCTTTATGAATACAGTACAATGGTTTGCATGCATAACAGACAAGACACACGGTAAAAACATCATCAGATAATCCAAATGAAGACTTTTTATGAAGGGATTATGGGATGCTGTATATGCTCTGGAGGACTCAGGGGCTCTATTGATGTTTGAGTGTGTTTCCTCTCACAGTCCGAGCACCTGTAGTTGAATTGCCCATCTGTAATTTATCCTGTGTTTCCTGAGTTAGTCTCATTGTGACCTTGTGCTGGATAAGCAGCTAAAAAATGGATCGATATATTAGCTATTGTAACAGGTATCACTCATTAATATTTTTAATTCACCCTGTAAGTCACTCAGAGGCTTTTAAAATGTTAAACTGACTTTAAATATTTCAGTTGTTTAAAGACCATGTGCTCCCTCTAGTCAAACGGGCCATACCGCTACATGCTAGTTGAGCATTAATTGAGCTTTGCTCAATTTCTCCTCAGTGGCAATGCAAATTAGTTTCTCGTGGCTGGTGCACTTTGCGGAACAGAACACGCCAAAGGCCTTTGATCGTCCAGAGCTGCTTTGGATCACCACAGTCAGTCAGGATTAGATAAACAAAAGCTTAAAATAACCTGCAATTGTTGACACGGAAATACTGAACGTTTAAAAATATAACTGGAAGCAGACATATCACCCAGTTAAAATGTAACACGAACTGTCATGCAATAGAAAAAAAGTGGCACTATTGTAGTATTGTAGTGGTTTTTGATTGTAGTCACAGATTTTTGTAAAAACAAATTTCCCCTTGTAGGGACCAAAAAAATAACCCCCATAGCATCAAAATGATGGTTTTTATCACATTGTGGGGACATTTGATCTCCATAATGTAATGTATATCTGACCTTCACTCACAGATTTATATACTAACACATACCAACAGTAAGTACCTAATGACTCAATGACTCTTATTTGGCTGATTTAAACTGGAATTTTCAGGAACATAACTAAGAGAAAATATATATATTTATAGATTCAACAGCAACTTGTTACACCTGAACTGGCAAACTTTTGGCAAAGTATAGGTTCCAGAATCCCTCAGACCAGGTCCAGGCTCCTTGTGATCCTGTAGTGGATAACTTGTAAGACGAATGGATGTTTTCATTATCAGCCTTTGTTAAACCGACATTGTTTTCAGCTGTGTTAACACCTTTCACCACCAGATGGCAGTCACATATTGAATATGAAGTTTGCACCTGTAGCCCAGCTATTTATATTCATACTCCTTTTTTTCTTTAATGTCATCCATCCATCTTACAGCCTGAACAGGATGCCAGTATACTGTAGGAAGCACACCTTTGCATACTGAAACGCACAATCACACAGGCAATTTAGAGACACCTAATAGCTATGCTGTACATCATTGAACTGTAGCAAGAAACTGGAGTAGTTGTCTAACAGAAAAAGCATGTAAATTCCATCTCTTTAATATAACTGAAATTATTTTAAACAATTATACTAATCTTTTAATACCTCAAAGCGTATTTAATGTCAACTATACTAAAAATCAATGTTGTAAAAACCAGTTCAAATGTATAATTTTGTGTCAGTTTTAACTTACAACGACAATAGCAGCAGGTTGTTAGGGAGGTTATTAAAGGTGCAGTGGTCTTTAAATAGCATGGCTGAGAAGTCAGTATGAAGGGGAAAGATTTGAATCACAGCATGTTGCATTGGCTCGAAGCTTCAAGCCACGTGTTGCTCTCCTTTTAGGGGACCGTACACATTCCATTGCACCAGGATCAGTGAAACTGTTTTTAAAATAGCTAGAACATCCTGGCTGGTATGAAGCGAAATCGTGTTCAAGCTTACAAATTGATGGAGTCCTATGAGAACTTAAAAAGATCAAATTGAATCACATGGTAACACAAGAAAAAATCTACATCATCAACAATGTCGTGCCTGTGAAACACCGACAGAATATTTTAAAAGAGGGAGCTGTTGCTGAAAACGGGCTAGGTCTTGTTTACCCTCCTCCTTCCCATGCCCGATTGCCCTTGTGCGATCCTCTCTGAAAAGTTGGTCTGCCGTTTCCATGGCAAACACCCCCTCTGGAAGCTGGGTGAATCGGGAGCGCAGCAAAGAGGCATCACGGCTTGTTTTGAACCTGTTTACATTCTGGACACAATGCCACCTGCTGCACAATTGGATTTGGCAGATAAACTGTTCCGAGGGCTTTGAGTAGCTTCAGTCGCTCGAGAGACAATTTATGTGGAAGTGCTCCGACCGGACAGAGTGGATTTTACACATCGCAGTTACTCAAGTACCCAGCCAGAGAATTAAATATAGCAAGCTTCAGAAGGTATCCATCTGACCAATTCAGTATCTGCCGTTAATTAGATTTCCCTTCCATTGCGCACACACTGCAGTTCAGTCCAGTTTGGGTCAGTCTGTGAGGACTCCAGATCTGCAGTCTCATCCCCAGGTTGCAGAATCACACTGGGGAACAAACGCTGTGGTTAATGTTAACTCTCAGTCTTACTCAGGTAGTGTGAAAATCTGAATGTACAAAAAATGCAAAAAAAAATGTCAGATAACAAATTTTCAGTGTGGAATCAGACATCATGAGCTTTAGCATGAATAACATTATGCGTAAATTTAAACTGTAAGTAAACGTACTTCAAAGACTGCTCACTTTGCAACTAGTAAAAAAGTGGAAGCAATCTCTTTGAAATTTTTATTTTCTTCCTAAGTTCTTAGAAAAGTACTCCCCCAATGTCAAAAAAAATGACTTATGGTTGCCTGACTAGCATATTCACAAGCTCACACACATGCTTAGCTGATAACAAGGCTTCTGACAAGCCGACAGGCTGTTATTTAAGCTTAATCAGATGCGGGTTTTGGATAATGGAGGAAAACCTGTAATCAGCGTGATTAAAATGGAGCTGAAGGACACAGTGATACTTAATGACATGAAGGACACAAACCACAGTGATACTTAATGACAATTTATGGCTTCCTTGATGATTGCCAAGGCCTTTATGTATCGCATTTATGTATTGCTTTTCTAAGCTTGGCCACCTTTCCACAGAGCCACTTGTGACATATACAATGCCTCAGTTCATAAATATATAGCAGTTCAATATCAATATATCATAGAAAAAACAGAATTCACTTACACCCAGTTGTAAAATAACTCACTTTTTATGGTTCAGAGTAAAGATGCAATCACCTTTAAATGACGTGCTATTTTGCTAAGGTTGCATGTAGATGCAAATAAAATTCTTCCTCATTGTCACTTTCTCACACTAGTAGTAGTTAAATAAAAAGAATAAAATTATTTTGGCGATGTTAAAATAGCTTATTAATTTCATTATGAGCAGGTCAGATTTGCACGGTGATTGTAAACACACACACACACACACAGCCGCTTCACTTCACTGTGATGGAGATGACGTCTCGCAAATGCTGCTCTTAGATATTGTAGCAGACTCGGTCTGCGCCAGTGTCTGTTTATGCCTTACATCTGTGCATTTTACTCTCCACGTGATACGTGAAAGAGGAGATTTCCTGCAGGCTAGATGATGAGATATAAGTATTTATGTAATGTTATATTTTTCAAATGCATTTCCAGTTTGTAAAGTATGAGGGGAATTGCTTTCTTTTGGAGTATTGCTAAGCGTTTGGCTCCTGTATGGTTCTCGAGACAAGAATAAGACAAAATGATGGAGAATGACGAGGGGGATTAATTCGGCGAGCCTCCGGCTTTATCCAGGGTGAGGATCGCTTACCGCGTGTCAGTGACGCAGACGCCACTGCAGCCGGGGAGCCTGACATTTCGTCAATCACCGCGCCGTCAGAGGCGCCGCTGGGCCGCGACACGGAAGCTGCACATGCCGCGGGACTGCGCTCTGCCTGGGGGGCGGGGGACAGCACACAGGCAAGGGGATTCGCGCTCCATATGCTGCATCCAAATTAGCGTGGGCCACCGCACAGTCGTCAGCGTCCATGGTGCTGAGCGATCGTGGGGGGGGGCGGTGACTGCAAGCGAGCGGCTTTAGTGCTGGAGGGGGTGGGGGTGCTCTTATTTCCATTCATGGCACAATCATACCAAGGCTCACATTCAGTCCCTCACACCGGCTTGAAGAGCAAGCTGTTCACTTTCCCTTTCTTCTTCCTCTCTTTCCCTCTCTCTCTCTTTCCCTCTCTCTCTCTGTCTCTCTCTCTCTCTCTCTGACTTTTTTTTTGCCACCCACTCATGCGGGGAACTCATCAGAAATATTAGAAGCTGGATTCATCATTTTGCTATCACGCATTACAAACCTCTGGGGCAGGTGCCTATCCAGCCCCCCCGTACTTTGACCCTCCTTTCTTCCCTGACCCCCCCAGAGGATCCCGCATTCACACCCTCTCTGTCTCTCTCTCACTCTGTCTCCGACACACACACACACACACACACACATGGTGGCTCACGCCCGCTCCCATACCCTCCTAGGCACGCCAGCAGAAGCAGTCCCCTCAGCTAATTCCATTATACATTCCGTCTGGAAGCTGTAGGGCTGGATCCTAATTGCTTCTGTATCCCCCTGAGCTCCCCGTCCCCCC
>JAABNX020000106.1:16376315-16393460 GCA_015163995.2 Mormyrus lacerda | reverse complement strand
AAATTCCCCCCCCCCCCCCAAGGCAGAATTTTCTTTTTTATACTAAAACGCGCTTTTTCGACAGCATGTGCTCCAGTTTTCTTGACCTTTCCTTGATGGGTTTCGATATGGCTCCCGTTAATGACATATGCAGATTATTTGCCTTATATTGGAGATTAACGTTTAATGAAGAGACCAGATTCATTTAATTGAGAAATTGCAGTAATGTAGGTCTCGGTCTTGAAGAGTAACGGTTTGCCATTTACACAGGAAGTGGCTAATATCTGAGGGAGTTGGAGCAGGATCAAGATGTAGGTAATCACACATGCAGATTCTACTTTATACCATCTTTTTTATTTATTCCCATCCTTCCAACCACACATTACTGAATCACCAGTCAGTCTCCACAATATCGGAGAGTACCCATTAAAGAAAAACAGGAACAGTAAAGAACTTTTGGTTTCCCTGGTAACAGCCTGATCATCTCACCTCCAGCATGTTGAAGAATCATCCCAGTCCCTCAGACCTGTATATGCTGCTTGTTATTATATGTGTTTATCAAGTACATTATTGCTCTTAGATACTGGTGTCTTCTACATAAGAACTTGCTCTGGACAAAGTCGGAAGATAACATGGTGTAATTAAAAAAGAACCACCAAAAATGCTTTGTCAAACATAAATAAAATGGCTACCCCACATTTTCATATAAGTCTATAACATACTGGGACAAACTTTACAGCATATATATCGCATTATATTGAGAGTTGAATCTCATAAAGGCTTACAGCAAGGTTCCCCGGGAGCCCCTGGAGGGCCGGTCTGGCGATAAGATGTGTTTGAACAGGGAAATCTGCAAACTGTGGCCCTCCTGGACCGGAACTGGGGAACCCTGCCTTACAGTGGTGGCCATTTTAAACTTGCTGTCCGGGGTAACTATGACATATCATTGACATGCTATGGAAAAGGAGATTTCTTGCTGGGAGCCATTCTAATTAGACACAACAGCAATGCCTGTCTGTTAAAACACTACAGTAACAGGCAGGCAGTAAGCCGTAGTCAACAGGCACCGTCAAAGGAACTCTGTGCTCTATGGCCATTATGAGTTCATTGCTTTATGATACGCCTTATTAGTGAGTTCCCATCTTCCAAAAATGGGAAGTTATCACACCATGTTTATTTGGTACAGAAATGTGGCAACACCGTCATCTCTGGCTTTATCTTCATCAGCACATTACAACTGTTATCTTAGCTCAACAAGGCAAAGCTGAAAACACCCCTTCAAAGTTGGATGTGAGATAGTCACTGTGGATGCAACTTATTAAAAGTATATTGACAAGTGGGCCATGTCAACTTGCAAAGCATAAATTATGAGCGTTACAATGTACCTGAGGTCTGGTGCAACAGAAATGACACAGACTGTCGTACTATGCGGTTCAGCTGCGGCGGCGTTGAGAGGAGAGGGCTCTGCCAGGAGGTGAAAAGGAGAGAACATGAAGGTGAGAGAGAGCAATTATGAAAAAGGGAGCGAGAGAGGAGACAAGAGACAGTGACTGCTTGGCATTACCTAGATAAAGAGAATTCAGGCAGAGAAAGAACAAAACACCCAGCAAGACGTAAACAACCGAGCCCTTGCACGCATCGCAAGACTTAATGCATCGCAAGCAATGACCCCGTCACTAATGGTCTGACAGAGGACATCCTTACTAAGCTGAGTGTGTCCCTTCACCTCCAGATGAAACACAGCAAATACAGGTACTTCGGCAGCGGGATCCAGCACTGAGGGCGGATTAAATTCGTGTCGCGGTAACGTAAGACAGGAAACCCTCAGCCCTATCCGTGATGCTCACCCAAGACGTAAAATGACCCATGAGCACGAATCCTTGCCGCAACATCAATATTGTCCTCCATTACGGCGTTTTGCAAGACAAATTGGCCATGAAAGATGGCATAGCTGTGTAAAGAGGTGAATGACTTCAAAAGAGTCTTAAGCATCTATTCATATAGGACCTCTAAAACACCTACTTCATAAATCTAAGCACTTTAGATGTTTACATGAAATGCAACATGCTTTATAACCATGGCTGCTGTTAGGTCTGATTAGTCGAGGCTATAGCCCCGAGTATTTCAGCCTCCATGCCAATGTAAACCAGACATAGCCCCTCATCTTTCAATAGCTCGGAACTCCCCTGTTCATAACCACATATCCATGTTTTTTATGGTCTTCCTATTGCACCAAAATATATTCATGTCAACCGATGCTGTTTTTTTTCCCCAAAAACCTGAATTATATGACTTTAAAAATAGATTGTACTATTCTTCTCTCAAAGCACAAATACATTCCCCTTCATTTTAATGTGAGTCCAACAAAAGGATGACAATGCAGAACATATGATCTGTGCATATGAAAAGACGAGGGCTTCTGTAGACGTTGAACACAAGATTCACGACATTCCCAAAATGTGTGTGTGTGTGTGTGTGTGTGTTTGCATAGATTACATTGGGGGACCAGTATGTCTCTAAAGTGTAGTAAAACCTGAAACGTCCTTTCTTTCGGGGACATTTTTCAGGTCCCCATTTGGATAACCTCAATTTTATAAAAAACTGTAAAAAAGTAAAAATGCCAAAAGTCTTTTTGCCATACATCTTATTGATTTGATCTTTCAAATCTATAGTTAAATGCTCAATTATTATGATTCTTGTTAGATCAATTGAAGTCACAGGTGCATATTTTGGTTATATGATAATTTCATTTTGTTAGTGACATTTTATATTTTTATTTGACACATTTTTACTCTACAGCCATGCTAGAAGTTATTTCCCTCTTAACCAAATGCACCAGTATTTTACTCAAAGATACTGAGCTGGACATACTCTATTTTATGTTTCTTGTTGTGCAATATAAAACATTGATGACATGTTTCATATTATGCATGTTTTGTTTTGTGTCAAGACAGCCAGCAGCTGCTTTTCAGACATCATTAAGTAGTCCAGTTTCTGTGGCAAGCAACCAAACAGTTTAATAATGTGTGCGTAATTTGCATACAGTTTTGAACATTATTCCACATTTTTGATTAATTAAATATGATGTCAGTGTCCCATGTTATGTGTGGTACCTTATGAATGTGCGTTCTGGGCCAAAGTCAGGATTTTTAGAACACCAAAGTCAAAAGTATTACCCCTTCCTAGGTGTGTTGTATAACGGTTCGCCCTACTTGGGGAGGCAACAAACTGCATCCTCAGGCAACTGCCCCCCCAAACTCTGCCTGTGATGTGTATCCTCTGAGTACAGCTTATAGTCAGAGGATGCACCTTATTGGTGGAATTTGGGGGGGGGGGGGGGCAGGGGGCTGCAGTGCCCCCCTAGTTGCCTGAGGATGCAGGTTATAGTTAAAGTACAGGCCACACTTTACGCATTCTACCAGCAAGTTTAGCTGCGGAAATTAAACTGTGTTTAGAGAGAAATCTGTTAATTTAAGTGATGTGAAGTATATCTATAACAGAATTTGTTAAGAAGTACAATCATCAGGGCATTATGATTCATAGTTTGAGTATTTTTCAACCGGGTCCACGTGTTTGCTGTCTCCCAGCTCCATACCTGTGACTAAATGGGCCAAAATAGTCGAAATGGGGGGGGGTCGTTATTTTGCTGTTTAACAAGCCACTCAATTTCAATCCATCACTCCACAAATACCACTTAGTAAACTGAAAATATTTGACATGTGTAGGTTACTGTGGAAATTTTCAAATAAAGCAATTAAATGATTATAAGCATTTATGACTAAGTTTACACACACTATTTAACACTTAATTTAAAATAATAAAATGAATTCAGTACAAATCACATATAAAACTGCAACTCATCATTGCAAAGCGTGACCTTTAACCCAGATGCATTTAGCTTCACAAAATTGGATTTTCTTTTATTTACGACATCTACAGATGGGCAGTGAGAGATGGGAGATGATACTGCCCTTTCTGTATGGATGTTATTCACACCCAACACAAGGTTTATCACATAACACATTTTGGCTTCTATAAATAATTTTGCCCTTGGTTGGGCTGGCTATTCAATCCGCACACCTCGTAGGAATAACTAATCCACTGACTCATAATCCATAAAATCCATATGTTAAATGGGTAAATGCACAAAACTCACAAATCCAAATATATTTCATAAATACATGTATAATGTACAAAATGGAGCTGGAATATAAATGCGAATAGTGCCTACAGCATGCTTAAACAGTATAATTGAACTATTTAAATAAACAAACAGAAAATATTACTTATCGGATTCCCGGTGGCTGTCTCACTAGCGTTTCTGGTTCTATGACGTCATATTCTAACGTATACCTTTAAAAGTGGGGCAGTTGTTCTGCTGGCTCTGTTGTCCAGTATCCTTCAATTCCTGCCTGTAGGTCTGCATCACACAGAGATTGAAATGTCATGCCCCAGTTCAGACCATTCAGGTCAGACAGGCTGAGCCATCTCGTCTTCTCTCCCTCTGGCTGACTTTGGGAGCGCAAACTAAGCCGCTAGTTCTCGTAATATTATTAGCGCGATGTAGACTCATGGTACATAAGTTAACAGACACGGGCTATATAGATTTTATTTAAATTGTTTACTCGGTTTATCACCTTATGTTATTAAGGGAGAGATGCATATAACAGTGTGAAGCACGTTTATGATTACTCGCTGCTAATGAGAACACATATATAGGACAAAATCAATGGCGGGGGGCATTCCAAGGCGAGAAAATTAGTCTCCCACCCATCCAGCTCAAGAGTACGCAGGTAGAGGCGGGGAAGCCGAAATGTAAACACGCAGAAGAGAAGCTCGCCGGCGCGATCCGGTGAAAACCTGCCGGGGAGAAGAGCGCTGTCAGCGGCTGCCAGGTAGATGATGGGATCGAGGCTGCCCAGTTACATCCAGTGCATGTTAAATGATCTAGTGCGCAGCGGAACAATCAGATTCCCAGCCCTCCCCATCTCCGTGTCCGCAGGCGCCGGCACTTCATTATTCAGCCTGCACCCTCTGACACAGGGACAAGGTTTAAAAATGGCTGTTCGGGGTACAAGGCAGACCAGCCTATTCGCTCCTTCTGGGTAAAGGTTGTTCATGTTTGACCGCAAACGTCAGTCCCCGAATGCAGTGTCAGGGTATATAGGGGCAACGACGTGCTCAGGTTGCTCCAGATGAAACTGAAGATTTCGAAACGATGTGTATTTAAGATATCTTTCCATATTTATTTTCAGTGTTTTGGATTTTAAATACGCTGTCATGATCCGTGTTACGTTTTTATCAAATGAATCATGGAGAGCAGAAATGATCTTTGCAAAGCAGCATCTTTGCTTACTATTTCATTAGTTACTTCTTGCAGGAAAAGTTAGGCAATGCCAGCTGCATCTATGAAATTTCTGATTTATTATTATTATTTGAATTCCAATAATGCACTCCAGAGAGCTTGTCCTCGGTATGGCATGTGATGTTTGGGTGACGATAAGCTGTGACAACAACGACTACACTATGAATCACGTATTTTCCCATGCATCACTCCAGTTAACACCTTTAAGGAAAAAAACAGAACCAGAATTAATATTTCAATCACAAATTTCTCCCGCAGTGTTACCTTTAGTAATCATTAACACACTGTCATAATGTGCCAGACAACATATAAAACTGGAATAGAGTCATGTGAAATAAAAACGGATAATGCAAAGTCTAAATAATTCTAAAATATTAAAAGGGCAAGATTTATGCCTGTATTAGTATGAACTTAACATTAGCAGATGTGTGCCTCAGTGTTAATAGGATAGTATATATAAATGTATATCACTTAAGCAATCAAAAACTTTCATTATATACAGTTGTGTTACAAGAACAGAGAAATAAATGAGAAGGCATCATGAACATAAGAGGAGGACTATAACGTAAAGCATACACTCTGTTTTGCCCCTGTTTTTTAGAGCGTCGTAGACGAAGTCATGCAGTCTTTCAGAGAACGGAGCTGTTTCCATGGTAACCAGCACTGCTACCAGCAGGGACCCTATGAATTATCACGCCTTGAGAGTTACAGACATCAGCGCAGCCAGACCAGACAGGGCTATGAAGCGCACTCACTCGCAGCAGCACCGTTGGCGACTGCAGCAGACTCCACGGCCAAGGATTGTTATAGCCAGCAAGCATATCCAGGCTATAGCAGCAACCCTGCCCCAGCTGAGAAGCAGTACAAAGGCGGCAAAGTTCCAAGTCGGCAGCTGCAGAGCAGTTACGGCGGCCATCTTGGTAACACATACTCAGGCGTGTACATGGCAGAAAGTCATCTTCAGCAGAAGTGGCCGACCACATCGCACATGTCCCAGTATGACCAGGATATGCTGGCAAAAATGGAACCAGTAGATGGTGTCAGAAGCACCGGGTCTCAGTATTTGCAGCCAAATCTGCTGCCTGTTTCCCAGAACCGCTGTACTCATGCGGCACAGTCCCGCTCTTCAGTTTACTCCAGCCACCATCAGCAGAAGCTCCCGCAAGACGCCTCCCCGTCCCCCGTGATCTACTCTCAGCTGCACTTTCCTCAGCACTCTCAGCCTCTGTCGGCATCCACACCGTCGTACGTGGAGAAATGCAACCCCACATCACACTGCTATAAAAGCTATGCCGTGCCCCCGAACTCCCAGTATAGCAGGAACACTGGGAACACAAACAGCCTAAAGCAAAATAGCTACAGAGCACAGAGTAACTATGTCTACCAGCAGGCTCCCTCTAGGTCTGGATATGAACAACAGGCTTCCTTGCAGGGCATGACTAGCAGCCAGGATTCCATTTCAAAATACCAACACTTTACTCAGCCACAACAGAGTTACTGTCTCACCGACCTCTCCGTCAGGTCACCAGAGCATTACTACCAGAATTGTAGCCCCAACTCCAACCAGTCACCTGCTAGATCTGTGGGGAGGTCTCCAACTTACAGCTCCACACCATCTCCTTTAATGGTTAGTTCTGACTCGTTTCAATATAACCAGCCCCCTGTTGCGTCAGGCACCTCTTCCTCCACCAGTTTACGAGACCAAGGTTTACTCATGCCACAGAAATCTCACTCTTCATCAAATATCAACCCCAAGACAACCAGCTATGCTCCTTCCCCGAAGGACAGATTCTCTGAGAAGCTATTGTCTAATCCAAGCTTGTGGAGTCTTAATGCCTTGACATCTCAAGTGGAAAATATCTCCAATAATGTCCAACATCTACTGCTGTCTGAATCGCTTGTGATTAATAAAATCACAAAGCAAAATAGCAAAAATAGCAAAAATAAACAAGAGGAGGGTTTTAAAGACCATCTTTGTAATCTTGAAGAAGTTTCCTGTAGAACAACTCATAATGCTGAATCTGCCACAGAAGCCTTCGGTACTCCCCAGTCAATCCACGATGAGTTGCAGGAGGATGGATGTTCTTCTGAGGTCCAGATGGAAGGGAACTACTACTACTGCAACCAAAGCAGAGAACAAGTGCAGGCTATTGCTAATTGTAACCTAACCCTGGATGTATCCTCCTGTTCTGTGTCTGCACTTGATAACATTTCCAAGATATCAGACGACAGTGCATCAGGCCTGCAGATTACCCAAGTTAGAGAGAATATCGACACCATCCTGAGGACCATTGGAGAGGAGACATCTCAAAGCAACCTTGTTCACAGCCCACTAAATCCAGAGCCAAATTCCCAAGAAGACATCAATAAAATAAAGGAGTCACTAAAAGAAGACTTTGAAGAGACATCCTTGCTTGAAAAGTCCAGTGAACAGAAAGTGAATGAGAATCTTACTAATACTATGGCCAGTGCTTGCAAAGACCACGATAAAGACACTAAAAGTAAGCAAGAAGAATGGTTAAAGAATGAAGGATATCCCACTGAGTTTCCTAAAACGAGGCAGGTATTGACGGGAAAAAAATATCCCAGTGATTTTGAAGAACAAATGGACTATGAAATGGAACAAGGGTGTATTACAGAGGAGGATAATACTGCAAAGTCCTGTGTGGTATCACGTACAGAGAGTAGTAGAGATAGGAGCTCTGATTCTGATTCCGATAAGAAAAGCACGCCATTGGCGTGGAAAGACAAGACTGTAGCCTTAAAAGAGAACACTTCTACGTCTCCGCATTTTAACACTATGAGTGAACTTTTGGAAGGTTTTTCAATACTTACAAAACAAAAAACACTTGAGGAGCAGATGTCTATTCGTCCCAGCGAAACCAGTGTAGTTAAAGAGCAAAAGGAGAGTTTATCATACTCTGAGGAGAGCGTCAATAGTAAATCATGGTTGCAACCTGCAGAGCTGTGCAGCGCCACTGAGGAGCAAAGAGACAAGTCTCAAGTTAGCAAAGAAGAAGATGAGCAAGACATGCCTTTCACAAACTCAGAAAGAAGCTCAGTCTCACGTGACGTTGCACCTCTGACACATTGTGTGAAGGCAGGCTTCTCGGTGTTTAATGAAGAAGCATCACCCCTCTCCCAAGCAAGGGACCATATTGATCGACGAGATGCTGTGGAACTGGAGCCTGACTCTCCTCAGCTGCCAGGAAAGTCAATAATACACTCAGCACCTTCCTGGGCTGACACCCCACCATCCCCAAAGAAAGGTGATGAAGAGGTTGATCCTGAGATGAGCTGTGTGAGTGCAGTGACATCTTCAACCGAGTCAGAGCCGATGGCCCCATCTGCAAATCTTACAGCGTTCAACAGACGGCATGTGCGTGGAAGGCGACGCCAATCTCGAATACTAATTCATGCAAGTACTGTAGTCACAAGGCTTTCAAATATGGGTGAAAAGGAAGTTCCAGAATCTCCTCAGGAAATCAATATGGCAGCCACTAAAACAACAGTTTTAGCAGAACAAAGACGGGCTATTCACAAAGACCTCTTCTCCCAGACATGCAATATTTCAGCAGAGAACTTCCCTTCCAGGATGTGCACTCGTTCTTTCACTGCAATGGCTGCATCTAGTTCATGCCCCCATTTGAAAAAACGTGGCCCAAAGCCATATCAGCAGTTTGACGGTGAGGACTCTGTAGGTCATCCCAAGGGCTTGATAACTAAAACTGACTGGAAAAAGCTGAGAGACCATAAAACTGCAATCACAAGTAGAAAAGGTTTGAGTGAGATCATGAACCAAGATGAAAACCAGGAAACCGGTTTGAGTTTAACGTCAGTTGTTAAAGACCAAAAATCTATGGTACTGAGATCCAGAAAACAAGCGCAGGAGAACCCAACGAAGGAAAAAGGAATGGAGAAGAAGGCCGTGTGCATTGTACCTAAAACGATTAAAGAGATGAAGAAGCAGGAGGCAACATTGCTGAAAGAACAGTGCTGCGACAGCCCCAAACAAACCCTTGCTTCTGTACACCGGAAAAATGTCTACAGATCATTGATTAGCAAACCAAATGAGAAGAATGAATCTGCCGCTAAAAGGAAATCCAGCTGCCAGTCCGTGGTTCCTATGAAAAAACAGAGGATGATGAAAGGAAGCAAGTTTGACAAGCTTTCTTTAAAAACCAACCTATCGGTGGTTAAGAGTCCCAAAAAGAGGTTAAAGCCAGACGAGATTTTTACATTACCTCTGAACAGTTTTCTTACGAAAGATCCCTCCCCTGTTAATGTTAACGATGTTTCTTTGCCTGCCCAGTACCCTGTCAAAACAAAGTATCTGCCCCCAAGGAAAGGCAGAGGGCTAAAATATGAAGCCATGGTTCAGAAAATGACATCACTGGGCACAAAAAAACATAGCCTAAATACTCATTTTGACAACATAGCTGAGAATTTGCCAAAAAAGATCATAGAGGAAGTTTTGGAACAAGTAAAGCCAGCAGAGGACAAAGAGTTGGTGCACAAGGATGGTGAACTTGCAAAGAGCACCATGGTGTTAGAAAACACAACATGCTTGAAAGATTCTGATGCTATAAAGAAAGAAGGATCCCAGGAGAGCAGCAACCAGCCTGACTTGGCCTTGGAAACACAGACCGCCTTCATCAGTACACAGAGAATAGCCAAGCAAAGGGCCATCAAGAACAATCATGAAATGCATCTGAAGCAGAGAAGAAGCAGAAGGAAGAGCCACGCTTCCCAGGTGAGCATCGCAGCCACGAAGCAGGAACCGCTGCCCATGGCACCCTCAGAGGACAGGGAGAAACGGCTGGGAAGCTCACATGCTTCTCCCAACATGTGTGTACCGGGCAAACATGGGTTTCACTCCCAGAGGAAGGCACGAGTTATGACATTGGATAAGCAAGGCAGTGCGGCACATAAAGCAGCATCCAAAAGGACAACTGACAAGTACTTTAATCACAGCAAGGTTACAAAGAATGGCCGCAGATTTAAGGCTACACACAAAAAGCAGGATACTTTACTGGAGATGGAAGAGCAACTAGAGTACACTATAAACTATTTACTGTGCAAACTCCCCAAAAACGAGACCCTGCCTTTATTCAGGCCATATGTGCATGTTGACAAAATGGCACATTTTGCCTCTGTATGTACCGTCATCAATGGGCCTGAGGAGGAACATCTGCTCTTTCAGGCCAGGAGAAAGAAAATCCAGGACGCAGCTACAGTTTCCAAGGCAATACCGGACTCTTCGGTCATGCTGCAAGGTCCCTTGGTAAACAAAGACCTGATTGACCGCAGTCTCACTTGCTGTCTTTGTGGGAAACCGACAAATTACAAGGAGCTCGGGGACTTATCTGGGCCATATTACCCCGAGGACAGCATACCAAGGAAGACCATGTCTGTTAAATACAGACAGCTGTCCAGAGAGGATAAAGTGATAATGAACTGCAATGTGGGGCACACTGGAGCTCTAAAGAGGGAGAGCGGTAGGAGTCTAGCGGGGCGGAGCAGTTGTGGAGGCAACCCAGGACAACCGAGAGGAACGGAGAGAGCTTCTGTTGAGGGCGTCGCGCGGCCAAAATTCTTGGAGAGGTACAAAAGGCTGCAGCAGCTTCAGGGTTCCGAGAGAAGGGCTGGGGAGGACGGGATTTGTCCCTTAAGACCGCATGAAAGCAGCAGAACCGTGGTGCCGGGAGCCGAACTGGAAGCAGCGTCCAGGGAGCACTGGCTCCATGAGGCCTGTGCTGTTTGGACCGGCGGGGTTTTCCTGGTGTCTGGAAAACTTTACGGCGTGAAGGAGGCTGCACGTGCCACAGCTGCGACGGTGAGTCGGTCTGCATGACACCTCCGGTACATAGCTGACACTGAGAAGTATTCAGATGGGAACTAACAGCTAGGAGGCGTCCTGAATGAACTCCACAATGTGAAAACTACAAGGCTTTGAATTTTATATTAACAGGTGAAATGTATCTGGGTTAGTTTTAATCCCGCAGCTAGTTTAGCTCCTGAATCACTCCTATAATAACCTGGCAATGCAGTTTTTTTATTGACAGTTTTTAATCCTGTTTTCCTTCTTGTGCAGAGCTGTTCAGTGTGCCAAGATATGGGCGCGTCAATCAGATGCTCCTATGAAGGCTGTCCTCAGAACTTCCACTATTTCTGTGCCAAAGAGATCGGTAGGAGTTCTGTATATGCACGCACCCATTTAAGTTATCAGTGCTTGCAGTCATCCCTTGCTCCGGTTAATTAAAACACTGAGGAAGCATATGTAGAACACAGACTCCACTACTGACTGATTAAGGATTATGAACCGCACTTACTATCCAGACTGCCATATGGGTCTTGCTGCAGTAGACGAAAGACACTTAACTTCATTCGGGATAATGTGCAAAATGGTACAATGTGTTAAGTTTCTTTGGATAAAACTCTCTTCTCATCATCGGAATAATCATCAAAGCCTCGACTTGACATCAAGGAGAATGTAGAGCAGCGCTGATGATCCCGTCCTCCATCCCTAAGTCATCTCCAGCTGACTTAACCCTCTTATCATTACAGGTTGCTCGCTGGAAGAAGAAAGCTTTTCACTGAGATGTACAAACCACCAGGTAAATGACTTTTGTCATGTACGCACAGATCTCACCCACCACCTACAGTTTTCTTTCCCCGGTCTGACACTGCAGTGCAGTTCTCCTTATTATTGTTCCCTTTTCCCATCAAACACTGCATTGTGAACAATTAGACATTCAGTACTTGTTTAAGCAAACACCTAGTTACAGATGACCTGACTCTCACCCAGTGCCTTTTACCCTAGCCTTGGAAATCCACCAACATTCTGCGCAGTGCTCCAGTCTGACACATTTTGAGAAACCCTTCCCCCCCCCCCGCAATCATAATGCCACCGAATACAAAACAGTGACCCATCGGAAGGAAGTCACGTAGCCGTGGAGTGATCTGTATCGGCCTTCTTGGGTCATCCGCCCCGTCTTGGACAGGTAGAGGCACGGAAGACAAAAAAGGCGGAAGTTCAGAACCAGTGTAGAGGCTCGGCTCTCAAGCAGCTGCGTGTGAAGCACCGTGTCGTATTCTCCACAGACTGACAGCGAGGAGGACTTGGCTGCTGATCAATACAGCCTCCCCCTTCTGCCTCCCACGTAATGAGATCTCAGAGCAGGCAGAGCGCACATCAAAGTGATTCACTAACTCTGGGATCTGAAGGCTGCTCTCTGCAATGCCACTCCACCGCCTTAATAAAACGGGTAGTACCCCCATCTAGGGCTCCATGGAGATAATGCAGGGAACCAGAGGGATGCAGTCTTTCCTCTCTTGTGAGTTTACTTATTTATGGGGAGAGTGAACGCTGTGCGACCTGCTTGTGTTACTTCAGGCTGGTGGTCTTAAATTAACCTTGATTCCTTCATGTCTGCGAGGGCGAAAAGAGAAAGCCGTGGAAGAAACCCTAGGGTAGAGTCTTAGACTTGGGCTGCATGGTGGAAAAAGGGCAGAAAATCATTCATATTTCTCCTTTGCACAGTGACCCGGACTTACGAGGCAGAACACTTAAAGCAGCCGCAGTGCTCCTGTATTGATTTGCACGGCGGGCAGGAACAGCGCGGATGGGTTCTGCACACGCTGCTCTTTAACGCTCCGCCCACCCCCCGACCCCCCAGCTTCCAGACTCCGAAGGGCGTGTGCCATCAACTGGCCTGCTTCTCCATGCCGGCTGGGGTCGGCCTGAGCGCTCGCCGCCAGCGGCTTCTCGCCCAAATACATCTGGGTCGCTCTCTTCCCAGAGTCTCTGAGAAATGGCAGTGGGATTTAGGAGGATCTCCTGAGCGGGGCATGGAGAGGACACACGTCCAGACGGGCCGCGATGGATTACAGGGTGGCGCTGAACGCCAGAATACCAGCTCCTGCGGCAGAGTGGCACAGACAGCAGCCCTGGCTGAGGTCAGCCGCACACCGATGCCCCCCGAGGAAAAGCTACTGCTGGCCTCTTCATTCCTGGCGTCCTTTAAGGGTGAAAACTTTTGGCACTCGTTCACGCCCCCGCATTTAATTTCAACAGAACGTGGGTGACTTTCCTGCAGAGGACAGCAACGTGAAAAAAAACTCAGCTGAAGTCATTTTGCATTATCATTATGTTCCTATACTTCCAAGTCGAAATCTACCGCTTTTTATCCATGTTTCTCAAATGGTTTGGTTTTCTTTCTGTACTGAAGCAACTAAGCAATCCTTGCTCGAGCAACCCACTGTTAAAAAATAACATCAAATTTTAAATACTTAAATATCTAAAAACATTCATACTCAAGTTGTGTCGTAACTGTGAGCGAGGTGGATTGATGGATGTATTTATAAAACTTCTTCCTATATATATATTTTTAATGTGCTTTCAGAAATCTGTAATAAAATAAATGGTCACATGGCAATCAAGTTTTATATGACCGTAGAATTGATCTTTTCCAGCAAGTTCACCTAAGTATTCATCTCTCTGCTCACAGTGTCTCAAAGATTGTACTCATAATTTAGCTCAAGGAATGAAGTACAGAATTTTGCACCGTTCTTAGCTGCTCCCTCCGCACCGCATAAAGTTCAAATGAATATAATACAGTTTTTGCTCAGTCAAATATCAGTGTTGTGTTCTTCCTTCCCCAGACCTCACATTTTACTATGTAAATGGACAAAACTTGCCTGTTAACCTTAAAATATTGCATAATTTCAGTAAAAAAAAAAAGAATAATACTCAACTTTCATCATAAGCGACCAGTAATTTGTACTCCGTCTCAATTATTTAATGTTGTATATAATTATTTTATGCTGGTTTCTTTTAAAATGTGATGTACTTAAATACTTGTTTATAGTATTTATTAGAGATATTTATTTTCTATAAAATGAATGTCATTGCTTATAAAATATTAAAATAATGAATTAAAGTGACTTTTTGAATGTTTGAAATGCATTTGTGTGCTATTATTTCAGGCAAACATTTCCTTTTATCATATTCAATATTCATTCATGGCCAGAGGTCTGTAAAAAAAGATAACGCAATAATTATGTACAAATGTTCTCTTTTTACTGAGTTATTTCCATGTAATCCTGAATTAATGGTTTGTTCTCAAAATAACAACTTCATCCCGCAAACAGATTTGTTTCTACATGTTACAAAACAATATTTCTATTCATGTCTATGTGGTAAAAATATCAAAGAAGCCAACTGGATAAAAGATATTTTTGCTCAGGGACCATAAAAATTTCATTTCATAATTTATTTGTTGTTTGTGATTTCATATAACAGTTGTACTTCTGTTTTTCAAATTGTATGAACAATTTCCAGTTCTTCCTCAATATTCTTTAATTCCCTCTATAAAAAATGACTGTAATTTCCTGTTAAATTATTGGCAGGAACTTTCTTATAAAACTATGCACCACTAAATAGAGTTATTAACACGGTGAAAATTCAAACTATACAAGAAAAAATACTGATTTGTATAGCTGTGCTTTGGGCACAATACTGTAAACTCAGCTTGATATTATGTTTTAATTGTAGCAGAAACAGAAGTGCCAGACTTTGGTAACACACTTAACCTTCCAATAATTGCAACATTTTTTCAAAGAAAAACAGCTGTATTGCACAGATAAAAAATATATATATATTTTATATAACCTCTATTTTTATTTTTTAATTGCTGGAAATCATCTTAGCTAACACTCTTTTTGTACAGATAGGGAAATTAAACACATCAGGCTCTACCTTGCACCAAAATGAAATCTCTTCAAGTGAAAGCTTTAGAAAATTAAAAGCAACTGATATGACAGATACATTTCATTTTAGAGAGACAGCACCAATGACAGGTGAATGTGGGACTAACCAGGTTTTGCTAACAGTGATCCAAACCTCTTAAGTCAAATCCCCAGTTCTGCATGATTCCAGACTGCAAACATAAATCACTATTTTCAAATGTGTATCGGGCTGATACACAGATTATCCCCTGCAGCAAAAACACAGAATAAGGTGAAATCCCTCCTCTCTCTCTTTGGCTATAAGCTTCCATACACCACACAGTGGCCAAATGATGTCACTGCAACAAGTTTATCAAAAATGGCAAATCAATTGTACTGTAAGAGAAAATAAGATTGGATGTTTTTAATAGTAGTTCATTTAAGTCACACGTTGTGTTTTGTAAAATCTTCCAGTATCCTAGGATCACATTTAATAATTCATTTCAGAACAATGTGCATTACATTTAAAACGGCATTCTTGTTCCATTCTTTAAATTTATGTCATTTACACAATTATAAATATATGTGTTGAGCGGCAGCTGCATAAAATGAGAGGTGGGTTGGAAAATGTCCCCGGGAGTTTGGCTTGGGTGTGACGGTTCAGTTTCAGCGTGGGCTACGTGGGGGAGACAGGAGACGGCAAGCAGGAGGGCAGCTAGTGGAACAGCAGCATCACGGCTTTGGCCCGCTGTCGGAGGCATGGCCTCGCGCGGCTCTCCTCCGCAGAGACACCAACGGAGTCACGAGGAGAGAGGAGCACAGCGGAGACGCAAGGGAGCAGCAGCGTCAATGGAGTAAAGTTTCATAAGCGTGAGTATGGGAGTATGGCGAGTGTGAATCGAGAGGAGCCAAGCAGCAAGGACACCACAGGAAGAAGGCAGTGTAAAGGATTAATGCAACAGGATAAATGTAAATACTGCATTAATCATAGCAAGGTTTCTCAAACCAGTCCCTGGGGAACTGCAGACGGTCCACGTTTCTGCCCTTTCCTAGCACAACCGAATCAAAGCAATCAAGCAATCAAGGACGCCGAATACCTGCTACAGGTCAGGCACGTAGGCGTAGTAAAATAACGAGTTCGAAGCCAGAATGCTTTTTGTTACTGATCAGACATGCATCCAATAAAGTTAGTAAATTTGAAATTTATCAGTCCCCGCCCCCATGAAATTTATTTCTGAGTACAGGTGCAGGGAGCTGGGAGCTGTCTGGGAGGGTCCCTGAGGACTGGCTAGAGAAACACTTAATTAGGGAATAGTATGAATACACTATTAATTATGAAAGGCAGAATGAAATAGTGTTATTCAAATGAGGAATACAATATTAAATAGTATTTGTAATAGACAATACAATATTACACGTCATAAAGTTTGAGTAACTGCCAAAACATAGGAAACATTTCAGCAAATGAGGGATATGAAAAACAGTAGAAGTGACGGCAGGTGTGACTGATGATGCAACTGGCATGATGTCGTTTTTGGGTCATTTATAAAACTCTAGGCAGGCCCAGTCGTGGGAATGGGATCCTGTAGGACGACAATACCCCCCGAAAATCCATCCCGGCTGCCCTGTCACCAGATCTCAAGGTTCACCTGAAAATACAAGACATTCGCAAGTGATCCCCGAAATACACCGAAAGACGGCGCCTCCTGTCGGCATCCCCTTTGTTTAGCTGCATGAAACTGACAAACGGGCGAGAAGTGGCCAGGCGTCGGATCACCTGCCGCGCTGGCCGACGTGGTGCGGCGCCGCAGGCAGAGGCCCAGGAACTGCTGGCCGCGTGTGGGACAGGCTCCCGCCATCAGCCTGGCTGTGGCCTCGTGCAGGAACAGCTGCAGGTAGATCAGGCTGCTGGATCAGCAGGCCGCTGCCCGTAACTTCGCTGCTAGAGGACGTGTCCTTTCTCCCTTTCTCCCCCCTTTTATTTGTTGTGGGCACCCTACCAATATCACGCTTTTATGGCTTTATGTTACCGTCCAGACGTGCCCCCCGTGGGGGGGGGGGGGGGGGGGGGG
>JAABNX020000106.1:16354438-16375150 GCA_015163995.2 Mormyrus lacerda | reverse complement strand
AAACACCCGCCCCCCCCCCCCCCCCCCCACAGAACGTTGAACAGGACTAAAACGATCTGTAAAACGGGGTAGCATGCAAGGTGATTCATTCTTATAGAATATCTTTAAAATATTATATCTGAAAATATAAAAATATTAATACAATTGTAATGTATTTATTTTGAGTTCATGAAGCTTTTCAAGCTCTGTGCTTATATATATTGATGCAAGCAATAGACGAAAAAAAGAGATTCACACCCGTCAAGGACAGTGACCCGTGGTGAACTTCATGCAATCACAGCGAGGTCGCAGTTCGGGCACGACGGCACGGCGTGACCCGGCTCTGCGTTGCACTGAAGCGGCATTGCACAACAGCGCTCACACATGCAATGCAACCACAATGCACCACAGCACCGTTCAAGGTGCCCGAGGGGCTACAACCGAAAAAGTGGGGGGGGGGGAGAGGAAGGGCACCTTGTCGATGACCCCGGCACGGCCGGGGGGGGTCCGGCTCAGGCTGTCCTTCAGGAGGCCGCTGGCCCTCTCACTGTAGCCTAGGCTCAGCTGCCAGTTCTCCCTTTGGCCCCGGATGGCCAGTATCGCCCTGATTGTGTACTGGGTGGCTCTGGCTAAGGGGTTCCTGACAGGGCAATATCAGCATCAGTATTTAGCAGCAGGTGTATGAGAGTATAACTGGCATTTATAAGGGAAGGTGAGCTGTGTGATTCCATCTGTGTGCTTTTGTTGTGAAAACCAGATGCGGATCAATCCAAGGCTATTCTAGGTCACAGTCGAAGGCCCTGACAAACATCAGGGGCCCCGTCCAGCAAAATCAGGGGCCCCACCCCACCTTGGGAAAAATACTACATCTATTAAACTTAGCCAACTAGTCCCCACAAGGATAACCTAAGTTTTATAAAAAATTTGTGAATGCAATCAAAAAAATAAAAATGCCAAATGGCTTATATTTTGTTTGGTTACTTACAGTATGGGTCGTCATGTTGGGATTAGAGTTTTCCCCATAGAAATGAATGGAGAGTCCCCACAAAGATATAATTACAAACCTCTGTGTGTGTCTGTGTGTGTGTGTGTGTGTGTGTGTGAGGGCAGTGCGTTGCTCACTCCTGTGCCCGCAGGCTCACAGGCAGGTCCTCCACAGCTGCACAGTGTCTCTCCGCAGCATCTTTGTCTCCTTGGAGCCAACCGATCATGACCATCATCATAGACGCCCACCATTTGGAGTGGATGTCGCATCCTGTGACATCAGCACAGACGGGGACGCGTGAGAATGGGCCGGCTTTGCCATGGGGACTCAACGCAGCTCCTACTTGTGCACGGGGGTCTCTGGGCTCTTTTACCAACCGGTGACTGCTGCCAGGCCGGACCCCGGGGCCACAGACTGCGTGGAGGCCTCAGCGTCTGAGAAGCTGATGAGCAGCTGAAGGTACTCCAGAGCCTGGCAATACTCCCTGTGAGTAATAATACTCCCTGTGAGTAATAATGATAACAATAATGTACTGATGTATAGTATATACTGGAAATATACAGATATACAGTATGTGGCTCTGGAAAAAATTAAGAGACTACAGCAAAATTTTTAGGTTCACTCATTTCTCAATTTATAGCTGTGCACCTGTGTAAAAAAACATTTTTTTTGTAAACTCCAGTCTGGTTCTTCCCTGCTTCTCATTATTGAAGGGCTTCTTCCTGCTTTATGGGTCTTCAGTCCTGCTTCTAGCAGCCAGATATGAACTGTCCTAGCAGTGCACTTCACACCGCTTAATGTTTCCCCATTTTCGAAGGTCACTTGATGTCATCCTCCGATTCATGAGGCTCTGTTGGATAAGTTGACGGCCATCTCTGGCATTAGAAAATCAGTTCTGCTTTTAACCTGGCTTATTTCTGCCCATTTCCTGCTTCACCTTTTTCTTGTGTATTGCAGTTTTACAAACTTTGAGCCTGGAAGCGACCTGCCACCCAGTGTAAGAATTAGTGTCCAGGAATTAAAAGTTCAGATTTACAAAAATATAGCATGGTCTCTTAATTTTTTTAGGGCTGTATAAACATATATAGCATATTTACAGTATCCAGTATTATATACATATACTTGCATTCTTTATTATATATTTCAGCTCTGGTGTTTTATTCGTGCACAGTGAGGGCTATGCCTTAGCACAGTAGCAAGTTATATTATATTGTCTCATCATACCTTGAACATTTTAGCTGTCTCAGGTGCTTAGTCTGTGATTTAGTGAGTGGACAGCGAAATCCACTCACACAGCTCTATCCCCGAATTCCTGGGGCATGAGCACACCCTGGTCCTATGGAGCTAAATACGCTGCCGACTGTCCACAGTACACATGTAAACGAAAGCTCTGTAAATGAGACGGTCAGGGTACTGAGGGCAGCCAAGGACTCGGAGGGGTGACATCAGCAGCGCAGCCGTGAAGGATCTTTACGGCTTCTGATTAATAGGCAGCTGGTCTGCCGTTGTTTGCTGGCACAGCGGTGACACGGAGTCCCACCCCTCTCCCCCCCCGAGGGTCTTCTCCTTCGGCGAAGAGAGCACACACAGCAGGGCCTTCTCCAGAAGGTGCTCCCGGAATGCCTGCGACACCTGGGCCAGGGGCTCCACTGCAGAGAGCAGAACAGCGCAGGGCAAGCTGGGATTCAGGGTTAAAATCCAGTACACACATTCTCTCTGTTACCAAGTTTATGTTGTTAATTTGTAATTATTGATTTGTAATTAAGATTTTCTAATTGTATTTTAGTAATTTGTAATTATTAGTTATCATTCCATAATTTATAATTCGTTAATTATATGCTATGCAAAGGCAAATAGGCATATATTATTACTGATCTGGCACGGAACTGCATAAATTATACAAATCTGGAAACTGATTAACTGATTATCTTTCTGTCTAGCACTGCGTGCACAATCACTGAAGAGTTTGTGCAGAGGTGTGTCAGAGAGGAGAAGGCAGCTGTTGAACCTCTGCTCCTGGCCTGGCTGTAGACGCCGTCCCTTGGAAAGCTGTGGACAGTCCATTGCCCGTCCATGAAGAAGCGGTGACCCAGGGGGTGAGAGAGCCAGCGCATGGCCAGGGGGGTGCCGCAGCCAGGGGCGAGGCAGACGCGACGTGCGCTGCTCAGGAATACCCACTGCATGGGGGAGGGGGCAGGTCAGGTGACATGTACTTGGTACGTGGGTCATATGTAGCTGTGACACTACACATTACCAGGCCACACAAATGGAAGCAAACCTCAGCAAAGCCTTCAGATTACTGTCACCAGAAAAGGTGGTGCTTATTAAATAATAATGCAGCTATTTATAAAATGCCGTGTTGATCCAAGTACATTGCGTTGCGCGTGTCACTTCACTAGATGCTAATTAACTGCTAACACCATGTGACCTACAGTCAGGACAAGAGCTTTAACTGAGCAGTGGCCTTTAAGTGCCTCTGGTTGCTGGCTGAGCGGGCACACGGCGGGGGGGGGTGCACGCAGAGCCTGCACTCACGGCGGCGAAGCGCAGCCCCCGCGGCAGGCTGGCCTTGACTCCCAGCGCGGCACAGACGTGGATCTGGGCCAGGGTGGACGCAGTCAGCCTGTCCCCCGAGCACTCGGCCAGGTTCACCGCGCTCAGGGCCGCATGCAAGCCAGAGAGGCTGCCACCTCCCAGCTTTCCTACAAGGCCAGACAAGCAGCCACACAAAAGGTGCGGCAGGGACAGGCTGTTTACACAGAGGGGATTCACATTCAGCTACACTAACAAGCTAATAAAGCTTCATTTTATACTATGTGTTTTAGACACTTAGCAAGGAAGAAAAGGAACATTTGCCAGATGCTTTTATCCAAAGTAATGTAGATTTTTTTCGGAGCAAGATCAGACAGTCTCCAGAGAATTGGGGGAGGGTAAGGGCCTTTGCTCACAGACACTCTGTGAGAAATCACTCTTCTGACCCTGGGACTGGAACTAGTGACTTCCTGACCACAAGCACTGCATCCTAACCTACTGCGCCGCACTGTACATTGCACTGTAACTACTTGTGTTTGCCAGTGCTGATTAGCAGAGATCCTCCATACCCATCACGTGCAGCTGGTGCAGCCGATGGTAAACTAGCGCAGCGTCGGCGCAGCTGGCATGACCGTCGCTCTGTGAGGGGGGGTCCGACCAAAGGCTGCCCGCCTTCCCCGCCAACCAGCGGCCCACCCACAGCCACTGCAGGCCCAGCCTCAGTCCCGCCCAGAGGACGGCACACAGCAGGTCCAGCTGAGACGCAGGCAGGGGGCGTCCCAGAACCTCCAGGCATGTCTGAAAGTTTTGTGAGGCCCGGGCGAAGTCTCCCTGCGGAGGAGGGACGGCGAAAATGGGAAATAAAACCCAAGAAAATGAAAAGACAGAGCCGGAAAGGATAATATATGCCTGCAGAAACAATGTCACAAAGTTGCATCTCCCAGACCCAGACATACACTAGGATATAACTCATAACTAGGATATAGTTACAATATAAACACGCTGCCTGACGGATTTTCAGAGAGACAGAGCTGGTCCTTGAAAAAAGAAAAACTGACACAATAATAATAAGAGTAACAAGATAAATTCAGTATCTTAGTGCAGCCCCGCAAATCTAAGGCTTCTGAAGTTTTGCAATTCCTCCAGAAGTGACTCGATTTGTCCCTGAATTTCTAATGGGTGGGAGTTATTACCGGTCACGCCAGCAGTCGATACCCAGAGCGCGGTATGTGCCAAATGTCCTGTAAAATTAGCTTAGTAATTTGAGTTCCGTAACATTCTGCTGGACTAACAAGGACGCTGTGTCATAACATCAGAAGTGCATCCAGAATCCGAACAGCCGCTGACCTTAACTGACATCCGCAAACTTGTGTAATCTTTTCACCATGTACAGTTGTAGTTAAAAGTTTACATACAATTATCATATACATATTTGTCACAGCAGTTCAGGGCTTCCATTGATTTCTACAACTGTTCCGTGGCAGAATATTTATACAACACACTACATCATAAAAAAGATGCACAAGTTTTAAATTATTATTGTTTTTCTGAACCGAACAGAGAGTCAAAAATCTTCATATATCTACTTAGATAATTAATTGCTGACAGTCAATTAACTTGGTGCCAAGGCCTCTTAGTTAGCGACTGCGGTTGACTGGCTTTTCTGCGCAAACATAAAATGGCCTCATTTGACATCATTTGCTGGATTGACCAACACGTGACACAATGGGAAAGTCCATGGTGCTCAGAGAAGATCTGAAAATGAGGACTGTAGACTTGTAGATCTCTTGGAATAATTTCTAAACATTTTCAGATACCAAGATCATCAGTTCCAACAATTGTTCATAGGTACAAGTCATATGGAGCTATAGTCACTTTGCCAAGGTCTGGAAGAAAACCCAAACTGTCACCCTCAGCTGAGAGGAAATTAGTCTGGATGGTCAGATTCAACCCAAGACCCCCCAAGGTACAAGTCTGCCATGCACTGGAGGCGGCTAGAACATCGATGTCACTCTCCACAGTCAAACAAGTCAGATTGAGATTGTTTGCCCTCAGTCACCAGAGGTATGTTTGGAGGGGAAAACGTGAGGCATTGACCCTGAAGGAGACTGTACCGGCTGTTAGGCTCAGTGGCAGTAGCATCATGATATGCAGGTGCACAAAGGAGATGGAATACTGAAGAGTCAGGATTACTTTCGAATTCTTTAACATAATCATCAGCTAGAGGACAATGACCTTAAACATACTTCAAACTTGGTTTTTCAAATGGCTATATCCAAACATTAAGTATTTGGAAAGGCCTTCGAAAAGTCCTGACCCCAACCCCAAGGAAAATATGTAAAGCTTGGGTCTGTGCAAGACACAGTGAATTCTGTTGAATTCTATCAATTCTACCAAGAACAGTGGTCAAATATCCAACCCGAATTCTGGCAGAGGTTTTTAGCTGCCTAATAGTGTCCAACTTGAAACGTGCTGCTGGACATTTAATCAAATATTGGGTGTGTATTTTTTTGGACCCTGTTTGTATGATTGTGACCCTGTGTTGGTCTCATAAAACCAACTATAAATTAAAACTTGTGCATCAGGTTGGTGTTTTTTATGAACTTGTGTGCTGTATAATCATTCTACCAAAGAAAAAGAACAGTTGTACAGTACAAATCATTGGAAGCCCAAAACTGCTAGGAAAAACATGTTTACAAAGTGTATTGTACACTTCTGATCACAACTGTATATATATTGTATTAAATGCATTATTACATTAATTTGAAAATGAAATTAATATAAATTGAATGTCGGAAATTGTATCCCCAAAATGATTACATAAACATTTCTCACTAAGAAAAAAACCTTAAAAACCTGTGATCTGTGAATGTGTCAAAAAATAACCACAACCCACAGGGGTTACCCACCGCTGAACTGATCTATTAAAACCCTGCTTCGAAAACATCTGCTTCATTCAACCAGTTAAGCAGGTTGTGAAGGAAATAATCGTACATTTTTGCGATAACTGTATTTTTAGGGAAGGATACAAACCGCAGAGTAGCTCAGCAGTACAGTAAATGCGACACAAACCGCAGAGTAGCTCAGCAGTACAGTAAATGCGACACAAACCGCAGAGTAGCTCAGCAGTACAGTATATGCGACTCCGTCTGCCTGTCTAACTTTTCTCAATCTAGATAATGTTCAAGTGAAGGTAACACACATTCTTCAGGGACTCAGTGTCAGATCCACTGAAGCGTGTGAATGAAGTTAATTTGTTTACCAATTACACGGTATTACGTTCATCATACTGAATATCCTGGTTGCACACCAGCTGTCACCCAGGAGCAGCTCCCACAAAGACCCCCTAGCTGCACCACTCACCTTGGCGAGGTCCTCGTCAGCCTGCTTGTAGTGCTTCCAGAACAGGACGGATGAGCCAGAGTGGGGCCTGGTCAGCGGTTCCCCATACACCAGCAGCCACACCAGGACGGCAGCCACCAGCAGGCCGTTCAGAAGCCAAGCGGAGAGGACGGGGGCCGCGGGGTGCAGCCACACCACCGCCTCCACATTTCCTAGTGGCCACGGCACACAATGACATCATAAAATCTTGAAATTAAAAAAGAAATAGATAACATGTACATAGCATGCTAATGCCATCATTTTCCATCCTTTTCATTTTGATACTGCATCATCATGGATTCATTTATCAATCAATCAAATCAATCAACCAATCAATCACATTTTGTTATTATATCTTTAATTACTCACCCTTCAAAAAGAGGTCAAACACCATTCTTTTATACAGCGAGATATTTCCACTGGTTTCCAGTGGAATGCTTCCACCTTGAACCAGCTCTCATTTAGCTTCTGTCAGTGCCCATTGCCACCAGCCCCCCCCCCATTCAGTCCCAAAACTAGCTAGTGCAGCTCAGTACCTCCATTTTTCACACTCATGATGGTGCGGCCTGGTCCACGGGCGCCTGTGTGCCCTGTGGTGCCCGCAGTACCCGTGCCGCCCATCGCCCTGCTTAGCAAGGACCCCAGTGGATTCAGGGAGAGGAAGAGGAAGGTGAAGATGCAGAGAGCTACGCGGGAGCGATCCATCATGGCCACATCACGCCGGGAGACCTTCAGCTGAGTGGGAGGAGAACAGAGGGAGAGGGAGAAGCCTATCATGTTAAAGACAGAACATCAGAAACAGCAACGTCACTGCAGTTTACCTGAGAACGACCTCATTAGCTAAATAAGTCAGCGTTAGCGTTAGCGCCTGTTTACCCCCCCGAAAGGGCTGCTGGGCTCAGAGTCACTGCTGCAGTGGGGGAAGGAGCTGCTGTGCAGAGGTGATCCGGCGTTCGAGGGCGGAGGTGTGAGCAGCTCGTTCATCACGCCACAGGCCGGGCCCTCGACCTCCAGGGCCACCAGATCTTTCAGGGATCCTGGAAAAGAGATGAGGGCCGGTCAGCGAAGACCCGCAAACAAAAGGAATCACGTTGACGGTTGAGGTACTCAAAGTGAAGCTCACTGTTGTCCTGGGTGGCCATCTTGAGAGCCATATTCTCTTGCTTCAGCTTCTGATTAGACTGCTGGAGGAAGCAGATGTAGTCGATCGCCTTTCTCAATACCGAAGACTTGTTCAGCTGAAGACAAACAAATAAACAAATATATAAGTTCTAATATTTCTCACACAGGGTGACAACCTACCATCCGTGTAAGTGGGGAGTGATAATGAGGTTACCTTGGCCTCAGTTCCAGCTACTAAGTCTTTCAGCTTAATTATCTTGTCATTGATTGAGTTGCGATATCGCTTTTCTATGGCATTGTGGGCCGTACGCTTCTCCCCCTTGTTTGACGGTCTGCCAGCTGAAGATATGCGGCTAATTGGGAGCTTCTCCGCATCCAACATGATGGGCACGGTGGTCAAGATGGCGCCGCCATTTATCAGGGCCTGAAAACAACCCGAAGTGAAAGGGGCAGTCAATTCAGCAAAATCAAGCTTACCGTTATTTAATTTTATATTTAAAAACATCTAGAGATTGCAAAAATACGTATATACCAGTGTAATATTTTTTTTCTTGAAGCTGGATGCCTTACCTGTAGAGATGTAGTCTGAACAGGAGCACAGGTAACACAAGGAGGCTTCACACCACCCATGTCCGGCTTAAGGGGGGTGAATAAGAAAGAGTCTGTTTTGATGACCTGGGGTTGGAGGAAAAGCTGGAGAGAGACAGAGAAATTAGCATCAGAGACGGACCAGTTGATGGAAGCTAAAGCAGGACGTGTAAGAAGGTGACGGTAACGGGGTATCTCTTACAATCAGACAGTGCGCGTGTCACGTTTTTTCGAACGCACCTTAGCAACACTATAAAAGCAGCACACGCAGCCACACTCACAGGAACTTGCTGAGCGTGCGGAGAAAAAATCTGCGCGGAGGGAATTGATGACGTGGCCAGCAGGGATTCGGGTGGCGGACTTTGAACCCGGGCCGCGCGTCTGGCTGACTGCTGAGGAGCCGCAAGGCTGGAGGTGGGCTGTGAAGAATGATGACTGTGGACCGCTATGGAGGAGCAAAGTGAGGCTGAAACTGTTACTCATGGACAGGTGAGGCAGCTGTGCGATGCTGTCAAATGTTAGAACATTGCAGTATTATTACAGCTTTCATACTTTATTCAGTACTCTACATCATGCACATTTCACTTATACTGATATTTCAGGCCAAAATGCATGGAGCACCTGCAAAAATGCCTTTCACAATTTCTGACTGGCATTTCTTATTTTAAAGAGTTAAGCAGCATCCACCAAACACAACAGAGTCTGAAAACATATCCCCAGTGTAAAATACTCGCTGGCCTTATTGGGCAGTCATTTTACAGCTACTGACACCAAGGAACAATTACCTATGGTCACAGTAAAGTTTGACGGAGAAGAAAATCCATACTTTATTGGATTTCATCTGACATAATACAATATACTCTGTATTACAGCCATAATTACATAACATTCTTCAGGACCAGGTAACTGGTCAGTTAGTCAATAAAAAGTGGTTGCTAGACTATAAGACATGTACTGCGTTATGTATTCATACTATATGTTACTATAAATTCCATGTCGCAGAGGAGTGGACCTGGACGGTCTGATGAACTAGGTTTTGGTAGTAAACATCATTACAGTTGATCAAGGCTTTTTAAAATTCAATGTATTTTATCTTTCGTTAACTTTTTAAAGCTAACTGAATTGGTACTTCAAATCCACATAAAGGGCCCACTTAGGCGTTATGCAACCAGTGGCTCTTTGACATGCAGACCGAGCCTCTTCACCAGGGGCCCAGTGCTCCAGAGAAAGCCAGCTTTCACTGGCAACCAGCATTGCAGCTGGTGTAAATCTCAAAGGGCATCCCACAGTCTTAGTTGTGCAAGGCAGTGTTCATTTGCTCAATTCCCTCTTTACCAGCTGAGGCTGGAGCTGTTCTACTGCTCCCATGAACCAAAGTTATGCTCTTGCATCTCCGAGTGGCAGAATACCGCAAATGCCAAAGCGAAGCTGTATACCTGAGTTCTCGCCCAGACTGTGATGGCTGACCGCAAACTGTGACTGCTGCTGCTGAGACGGGACAAAGGGCGACTGTCGAGGACAGTCTACATCTTCCGCAGCATCGCCTGCCGATGAAACCCGGCCCTCCCAGCACTGCGTATGACCAGATAACATGGTTTGGTGGAGCTTGGGGTGACTGGGGGTTGAAATCTGGGGCAAAGGAGACTGCACAGAGGGTGGGGGCTGGTACAGCGTAGTGGGGGCAGGAATATCCAGCAGGGCATCTAAGTGTGAGGTGTCAGTCGGCTGTGGATGGAGAGTGGAAGCTGACGTGGGGGCTGAATAAGCACTGGACTCGGGGGGGGCTCTGAGGTCCTGAGTAGCGGCACCTCCAGTGAACTGGGGATGATCAAAAACGCTGCCGAACTCCATGTCATGGTTATTGATGAGCTGCAGCATGTCTGGGAATAGGAGAAAATCACCACCATGCGCATCATACAGTATTGTTAATATTAGTTTTAGATTTTTCATTAGGGTTATTTTCCTAAAATGGTGATTACTGAGCACTTCAGTACAACTCATCAGTTTTTCATAATTCTTTTTAAAATAAATATAACAAAAGCTTCCAGCGTCTAAAACTTTTGAATTATGTTTAATCATGAATTATGTTTAATGAACATTCTGCCTCCACGCTTAGACGACTGGGTTTGTGAAAGGTGCTGTATAAATGTAATATATTATTATCTTTTACTATTATTATGTAATAATTAAAAAATGAGGCTAGGAGATGACAGGGTCACTCCCCTTAAGTCTTACAACATACATCAAATATCTAGATCTGCACATGAACGTGTGGAACTGCACACAAAAAAGAAGGATACATGTATAAAAAGGTCATCCTTGCATTTTACTTATAATTATTTTGAGAAGCAGATCACCTTTCAGAGAGGAGGTGCAGAGCACTTTAATACAGTTGCTGGTGAAAATCCAGTTAACAACAAGCTATGCCCAGCAACCAAGTGGAATGGCTGTTTTAATTCTGGTCGAATGTGAATTTATTCGATTAACAACGAAGCACTACTACTTAGGGAATTTCACTGAATAAGAAGCACATATTCATATGCTGTGAGTCCAAACCTGACAAATGATCCCTACATGCAGTTCTGGTTAGTAAAAATATGTCATGATTGCGGGCTACATTAATTTAATCATTCACAATCAAATAAATAAATAAATTAGCCAACAAGCTTAGCCATAGAGCATCTCAACGTTCAATACTGTGTGTAAACAACAGCCATTTCTATAAGTCTGTAAAACATTTTCACAATGTTGAAAAAGTACAAAATAAATAGAAAGCTCTATGGAAATAAGTTACAGTCACAGTAATTTGGAAACAACCCACCATTGTCAGTTTTATTTTAAATTAGACAAGCTTGCTTTACTTAAATCTTCAATACATATAAAATATGGGACACCTGTAATAGAAGTAAAATTATTAAGAAACACAAAAAAATTAAGTTTTTAATAAAAATTTTAATTTACCTTCCAAAGTGCAATCCATATTAATATTTCATGTATTGTAGCTTGTATATGATATAAAGTTTTAAATCAACTTGTTTCCAGAAAGCTTACCAAAAACAACTTTTTAAAAAGCAATTCAAATAAAACGGCCCTCATTGAACTTAAACTTTTAATTTAAATTTAAACATATAGGCTGCGAGCATCCACGCTATGGATGTGTAGTGTCTGCCTACTAAACTACAAAACACATGGCAGTCCAGCTGGATTTGTAAAGCGATGTTTTGACATGAGGTGACTGCCTACAGCCAATGGGAATCTTGCAGTTCTGCAGACAGCCTCCAAGACGGAGCGAGAAAGATCGCGTGGGTGCTTACTGCCAAAGCAAGGTGATTGACCAAGGGTTACAAACAGGTGACTGCAATCTTTTCATTATAAGGTTATTACAGTTCACATGAGAAAATCTTATAATCTTATTAATAATAAAATGTAATAACAATAATTAATACAATAATAATAACAATAACCGATTCTATTTCACCTATTCTGTTTATCGCTTTATAGACTCAGTATTATTGAGTGCATTTGACGAAAATGTATTAACCACAATATATAAAAACCTTAAACATTTTGAAACGTTTCAGTTTATTTATATTCAAATTGAACATCAGCGAGGTTGTAGTATCGTACGTATTTGAGCATTTGATTATATCGATGTCTTTTTTAGATAGTGCCAGTTTTTAATTGGAAAGAATATATTGTGATAATACTGCCACAAAGAGATTTCTGCTGACTGTCCGAAAGTACCTTCAATAAGATTACGTCACCGAGAGAAAGGGGCGGCGGCGAGTGGTCTATTTACCCTGAAGAATTTCGCCACGAAGTATAAATGTGTCGCGCTTAACTGCAGTTTAACCTATATTTGACATATGTTTCGAAACAAATCTAAATATTTTTGCAGATATACATTGTGCTGGATATGCAGACACCAGATAATGTTTAAGCGTGCTTTTGTAAATCGTTCTCACAAGTCGGATATCTTCTGTGTCAAGTGTAATGCATATAACATTCTTTATATTGGCCTAACATTCTATGTTACGAACATAACCATATGAGGTTACTTTATTATACTGTATATTGGACGTATTTACACTCATAATTAGCAAATGTCAACAAGTTGGTTGCGTGCAATTCGAATCGATCATGGTATGGACAGAGGCGGACATTTCAGGTCCAGAAAGTAAAAATCCAGACCAGGATTTTGTTTCAACCAACCAGTTGGGCATAAGGAGTCACATAAAGAGTCTCAGTCACTGGTTGAAACAAAATCCTGGTCTGGATTTTTACTTTCTGGACCTGAAATGTCTGCCTCTGGGCATGGATCACTTATAGGCTAACATTTCAAAATGCTATTTTTGCCATATCTAGCAAACATTTCGCTCAGCACCACAATAGTGTATTTCTGGATTCGGGGAAGAATCTATGACGCATTATACTATTAAATAGTAAATCATTCATTTTGACTACCACTCATTTTTATAGGCCAATTTAAACTGGATTTTTGTGCAAGAAGCCAACCCATATTTTTAGGTACCCAGTAATAGGTGCCGTTCCCCATAGTTTTTATAGTATCTATAATATTAATTACACTCATAACAACTATTGTACAAAGGTTTGCTCGGTATGCGGACTGTGAATGGTGACGCTGAATGACAGACCCATCAGCCAATCATTTGCTAAGAAAATCCGACCAATATCCTATCGTCAATGTTTTTGCGAGGTTCGCTATTTGTGAATTTTTACGCGTAGGGGCAAAGGTTTAGCTAAGTTTCCCTACCGTAAAAACCGCAAAATAGTTTTCTGTGAATTAAAATGTTAATATGGATTGTATCAAAATGATAGTCACTAAAGTGCAGATAAGAAGGTTTTTATACGTATATATTATATATGTATATATGATATTTACAATTGAAATTGGCAGGGTGGCTTAGTGACTAGCACTTTAGCCTCCAGGGCAAAGTTTTACATTGGGAGGCCCCCTTAGGGCACTTCCTGTTCTACCTATAGCCAGGGCTGGCTCTGATAGCCTGGCATCTTTAGGACTGGGGGGGGTCGACTGTCCCCTAACCTTTTGCGTTTGCATGGTCTTCCTGTAGAAGCTAATATGCCGTGAGTGTTATAGTGCAAATGGCTGCCATAAATCACTCACATGCTAATTACTGATTCTCATTGGAGTTACCCTCCAGAAAGTTAATCAGGAACACTTCTGCTGGCATGAGGGAAAAAAAGAGTGTAGTCCATGTGTTGTGACTAAGGAAACGGTCTGGATGTAGCCATTACTGTTCATTCAGTCAGTGTTTCCTGAATCCAAAGGCACCTTAGGAGGCACTGAGGCCAGGGCTGGTTCATAGAAGAGCACTTCAGGCGATTAGATTACTCAGACGGTGCAGGAACTGCTAATCACACCCACAAACGATCAATGTCAAAATGGCAGGTTTTTAATCACATTGTGAGAGACATTTGGTCCCCACAATGTAATATAAACCTATCTCCACTGACGACCCCCCTCCCCCCACATACACTGCAAAAAAGTTCCGGTCAAAACTAGTGCAAGTCTGGAACAAGTTTTTATTTCAACCAACCAGTTGACTGCTCTTTGACTTTGATTCTTTATACTTAATTGGTCTGGATTTGAACTTTTTGGTCCAGCATTATCCAACTTGCTACAAACTATACACATCGTTCATGTGTGTCGCCATGGTAATTGCTAAGACACTGTACCATAAAACTCAACAGCATTTTGTTTTTTTTTTATTATAACTTGGTCAATATCCATACTCAGTAATTGTTACTAAATATTTTAACGGAATTTACATAATTTGTGTTTGAGGCTTAATATTATTAATATTATTTAAACCTTCACTGAAGTCTGGAACAGAAACTAATAAGTGTTTTGTGTTAAAAACAGGAAATTCCCTACTTGGCCAAATACCTATAGTAATTATGAAATAAACACAACACAATATTATAGCACTCATCTTTTTAATAAGGCAGCTTGAACTGCTGAGTTTTAGCAAAGATAAACATGGACCACAGAAAAGACATTTTGAATTTCATCTTGTTAAATAACACTTCTATAAGATTATTTAAATAAATAATGCATTGTCAGTTATGTATGCAACTATAACGCCAACAGAATCCAGATATCAACTGCAATTCTGTTAAAACATTTTTAATCTCCCTTGAACCCCATCACAAGTGTATGCTGTATGCTCCAATACAATGACAATAATATCTAAGCGATAGATCACTTGATGAACTGCAGCGTGCAAATCTGCATCTGCCTCCTTAGTGTTTTCTTCACATTTCCAAAGAAGTTCAGACCAAAAAATGAGATAATCACTTAACTATGTTTTGGGATGGCAAACTTCCCTGGTTGAGTGTAAACAATCTAAAATATTTGATTAGAAAAAAGTCAGACTTCAGGACATACAAGTACAGACTTTTATCTGAATGGAGTATTTACTGGTATTTACAGTAATGTTCTCAATAGGCAAAAAAAGATATTTATGATATATATATTTATGTTTTATGTTCCCTTTTCAGTGTTCCCAACACATGCCAACACAATGCATGTGGGTGCATTCAGACTACAACACAGAAATCAAGACGCAAATCGGTAAACTATACAGACTGTAGATGCAGGTGAAGTCCCTTCTGTAAGTCCAGGTACATAGGTACTGAAAATTAAACTAATGAAAATAGTAACCCAGCATAAAAGCAAAATTTCCTGGTAATTTAAAAAAACACAAAAAACATTACCGGAGTATAGAACACTTACAACCCTATTTCAGTAAGATTTTGCAGGCAATGGGGGGGAAAGGGTCTTTAAACGCTGGGCTGCAATATGGCAAAAAGGGAAACTGGAATATATGCTGAAAAGCACTCCCTCGAGTACCTGTGAGGATGCAGTGACCTGCTAAGATCTGAAGAGGTCATGCTGTAGGGGGCAGCAGAGCCACGGTGTTGACTGAACACCAAAGCTGGGCCGGGCCAGTCCGCTGCTAGGCTGCTGCTTCACTCGGGGGATTTTACACAGCAAAGAGGGTGTCTTCATGCCCTCCCGTTTTTTTACGCCCACCGCCGGTCATGTGAGCAGGAGGGGCAGGATCTCCAGCGGAAGGCGTCGGTAAGCTAGGCATCATCTCAGCAGCTTTGGCCCGCTCCTCTAGGAACTTGTCAAACTCTGGAAAAGCAGGAGGTATAATTAAACCGGCGTTTTGAAAACGTGACTTATGCTTTTGCAGATGGACTCAGTCAGAAAAAAAAAAGTATGACGACGTTCATTCATACCTTCACTCGTGACTCCTTCTGCTTCATCGCCCTTCTATACACCGAAAAACAAAAACATATCTTAAAAATGTTCTTACCTTGTATCTAGTTTTTAAACAGACTGTGAAACTCCCTGTCTCAACTTTCAGCTGACATCTTGGCTGATATGCAGGCCAAACAGCTCTCTGGGGACTGAGAGATCTAGACTGGGCCACTAGCTTCACAGATCAATACAAACACAATGCAGCTACATCTATGAGGGAAGCACAGAGCTTATTTATGGCACATTTCCCACATGGACTACCATGGCATTCAGCGAGACGGACAGGGGCCTCTTCTGACACAAAACACTAATAGTTATTCTGTAATGAATACTATCCTGTACACTTTATTCAGCTCCATTCTACTGAGCTTTATAATGGGATATATTTCCTCAAGCAGGATGTTGGTGCCCTGCTGAGCTAAAACAACAAACAAAACATCAGAATACTGGCACATGATTTCTGCATTCTGGGATTTGTCTGAAATAGTAAATATTACATTAGTAAATGGTGATTTTTCTAGGGCATTTATCTTTAAGGGTATGTACCTTAAAATTGTTAAACACCTTGTTTTTTCATGTTAAGAAAATGAATCCCCAAATATACAGTCTCATAGTATTTATAAAATTACTCCCCAATATAGTCCTAAAGTATGCTTTAAATTACTTTTCAATACACAGTCCCATAGTGTGCTTTATAAAACTCCCTGTAATACTCCCCCAAACAGTGCCCTTTGGTAAGTTTTATAATACCCCTGATACACAGCCCCATGGTATGTTTTAGATGAATCCCCGATAGACAGCCCCCTGTCTACCCACCAATACGCAGTCCTGTGCTATAATTCATACTACACCCAAGGCACAGTCAGTAGCCACTTCATTAGCAACACCCAGCTGGAGCTGGGCGAGGCCCCACTTTCACCATCAGAATCGTGTAGATGAGGCATGCATTTATAGAGGTCTTTCTGCAAATCACTTTTGTACTAAGCCATTATTTTTGCACTTATGACCTTCCTGCTAGCTTTAACGACTTCTGATCTCTCTCATTAACAAGGTGTTTTTGCCCCCTTTACTGCTGCTGACTAGATGTTTTTTTTATTGCACCATTCTCTCTAAACTCTAGACACTGTAGTGCATGATAATCCCAATATGACGGCAGTTTCTGAGGTGCTGATATCTCCATATCTGGTGCTAACAATCACAGCAAATTAAAACTCGCTAAAATCACACTCCTTAGCCATGCTAAAGCTTAGCCGCACAGTAACTGAACCTCTTGACCCTGTCTGTGGGTTCTATGTATTTAGTTCCAGCCACATAATTTACCGTTTCGAGAAGCAGACTGCCTGTGGTAATAAGCAGGTTTATCTAATAAAATGGCCACTGAGTATGCAGACCTTGGTATGTTTTATACAAGCCCCTAACATACAGTCCCATAGTAACTTTATATTATTCCCTAGGTATTACTTCCCAAGACAATCTAATACATCAACTGATCACTTTCAGACCATCCATCGGTGACACGCAATGCAAGCACACACTTCATAAAGAAATGTGCAAACAAGGTCAACAGTACAAAGCTGGACAATTAAAACTTAAAGCACTACTTGGCTCTAATATTTTATGTAATAGATGTAAAGATGTAATAATCTTACATCTACCGAAGCAGTGCTACTAGATCTACAGCAGAAGAGTTTTACAGCAGAACAAAATGTATGCAAAACCAATTAAATCATCTGGTGAAACACAACTGAAGAAAAACTACAATGGTAGGGGAAGAAATAAAAATAAAAGAAAGATGCAAGTAAAATAAAGAATAAAAATGAAGGTAAAGAAGGTCTCACCACATCAGCACCAAGCCACTCCTCTATGTCATCCATGACAGAGGACTGAGCAACGGGGATCTATGGGGCAAAGCCATGGACAAACCAAGGCCCAGGCAAGCCAGACAATTTCCCCCAAAAGAAAACAAAAATACCGTAATTTTAACAGAAGAATATGACAATGATTTGTTTTTTGAATCACAATTATTCAAAGAAAAGCTAAAGTATTAAAATAGCACGCACACCGGCACGCAACAGCAGACAGCCGCATCACATACACACCTGCGAGTGGAGGAAGCAGAAAGCCAGAGCGGTGACGCATGGCATGCGATGAGAGCGGAAATGGGCAGAGGAAGCAAGGGACAGTCTGGGAAAGCTAAAACGCAAGACAGACTTCCAATACTGCACTCAAGGTGGGGAAAAAGGGTGAGAACTGGATATGAAAATAGGTTCCCTTTGAACCCAAAGCACAGCTACAGCCAGGTGCTTCTTTGAACAGCCCAGAAGCCCCAAATACAGGTCGGTCTGTCTTGTACAACTCAAGCAACATTAGAATATATTAGAGCACCTTCCATCTCCCCATGTAACCCAGCATCATCAATCTACAGACCTCCATATTTTAAAAGAACACTCATCCAGTCTGAGTGTATGTCTTTGGTGGGAGGAAGCCAACACAACAGAGAGCGCAAGATGGGATTCAGACCCCAAACGCTTGAGGTATGAGGCAACAGTGCGACCCACTGAACCAAAGCGCCACCCAGATAAAGAACGTGTCGCATGTAAATCTTCCAGTACATTCAATTCCTCACAGAAAAAAAAGGATGAGCTCTGTTAAGTTCCACTGCTAACTACCACTGAGCGCCTGCAGGTTATCTATGCTACTGTGGACACACTGCTTGTTGGGACAATGATTCTTCTTTAAATTATGAGACCCTGGATTTGTCCCTGCTGCTTTAACTTCTTTAAACTCTTTAATTACCTGGATGGATGAAATTGGATGTATGAGTTTGTAAATTAAATAGGTTGGACAGTCCTGCATATGGCTTTTAAGAAAGAATGACTTTTACGGCACCAGCCCAAATCTGAAGCTCACCTCCAAAACAGGACATGGCTTATTAAAATCTATTTTTACTAAAATCTAAGTGTGTTTTTTTTTTGTTTTTTTACCGTGCTTACAAAACCAGCAGTACCAGCGATGGGATGTAGATGGTTCATGATGTTCGTTAAATAAAGAAAAGGAAATACCCGCAACCTCGACCTCACCTAATTAGCAGCGACAAGACGGCAGCAGTCAGAGCACAGGTTATAAATGCTGGAGGAGCTGGAATGGCGACCCGCTAACCAGACTGTGCTTAAGGCAGCCAATTTCCAAAAGAAGTTTCAACTAATCACAGTTCAGGGTAACTCAGGCTCCCCTGAAGCAGGATTCTTTAACTTATATTTTCAAATTTTTACAGAAACCACAAAAATATAACACACACATGAACACTCTTAAGTTATAAAAAAAAAAAAAACTCCTGTTTTTTTCTAGTGGAGTGTTTGATTTCCTAATAATGACTATGAAGTCTGAACATAATGAACTATATACCTTAGCAAATAAATATTTGTTTAATTTGTTTAGTCATCTTTTTCATATACGGGTTGCTACCATCTGGCAAAATAGCGATTCTCCATGAAAAAGTCTGTTTGTATTTTTGTACTCCTAACAAAATCATGCATATATATTACCATGTACACTGGTTGTGGATTTCTGATGATTCTTTAAAAATAAATACAATAAAAGCTGGCGATTTCACTCAACTTGCTTCTTCCCTCCTACTTGGAGTTCTGTCACTGAAGAGCACACTCCTCATTCCTGATTACTACCTGTCATTATACATACTGTTCATGGCAGCTGTTTTCTTTCGACCACAGTAAACACACTCAGAACCTGCACCCAGCTGCACCTCCTACGTTTGGTTTGCTCCTTGTCTGCTCGTCTGTATTCTTGAATTGATTTCCACCACATTCTTCTTAAACCAGTCTCAAACATAATATCTTTTCATACATTTTAGGATGAAACCTATTTAGCCTTCCCAAAGCCACCAACTGATTTAAAAATGACCAAATTACAGGTAAATGTAGAACAGTGTTTTTATAAAAAGAAAGAAATATCTATAAACTCCATTTGGTATACTTATCGGATATTAAAAACATAACATTCAAATTTGCTTACTTATATGAACTCAAGCTCCTGTGAAATTCAGCATCCATGATTGTTCATGACTTTTATTTAAAAAAAAAATGCAGTCTGCTGCAATGGAACAAGCTGCTACTTTGACATCTCAGATGATCATACGGTAAGTGACGAATATGATGGCTGACATGAAATGGATGCCAACAGTAAAAGGGACAGAGCTGAGAGTGTGACACTAAATGCCACTGCCACGACTGGAACAAACGTATTCCTTAATGATTCCTCAGCAAAAGATTCAACAACACAATATTAATGAATCAAGAAAACGGAAAAGCAGTAGTTCAACAGCAAAAAAAAAAAACAAAGCGCTGAACTGTGATGTTCATCCAATTGGTTTTTTACTGGAAAACCAAGTTACAAACCAATGTCACAGTAATGCTAGCATAATAACAAACGTCGAAGACAAGGCTATAGCATTATTTATATTATTTAAATTTTATAAACATGCATTTTAGGTAAAAAGAATCAATGTGGTATGCAATTGGCAACAGATTCACTGCACAAAAAGTTCCGTATTTTTTAAGTTGAATTTATAAAATGCTCTTGGGATGAAAGGTAAAAAAAATCTGTCAATCTGATATGCCAAATTATAAAGTAAGAGAAGAGCCAATTCCAAGTGAAAAATACACCTGACCTGCAGGATCAGGCCACTGGCTGTGCCGCCGCGCACTTGGTGCCCTTAGCGTCATCGCTGCAGCACTGCCAGCTCTCCCTTTTACTGTTTCATATTAGCAGTGTGGGGCACAGTGAGGGGGGCAGG
>JAABNX020000106.1:16329891-16354388 GCA_015163995.2 Mormyrus lacerda | reverse complement strand
CACCATTCCTTGGGTAATGAGCCAGCTGTCTATTGGCTCCATGTCTGTGTTACCCCCTTTCAACCTCCGCTGAATCAACAACACAAAAGTCCTTAAACATGTGAAGCAAAACAGAAACCCAAAATATGCACATCCATATCTATTTATATATAAAGAAAACAAAAAGTTGGACTGAACATGTAAAAAATGATAAAATGTTATGATAAAATCAAGATATCATGAAACCATTTATCCAAATTAAGTTGTATTACATGATAAGAACTTTCCTAATCAATACATTTATTTATTTAGCAAATAGACACTTTTGTCGACATACAAGTGAGGAGAGCTTGGGGTGAGAGAGCAGGGTGAGCCTGGCATCTAGCAATCCTGGGGCAGTTAGGGTTAAGGGCCTTCCTCATGGGCCCAACAGTGATATGGTTACTCTGCCGGCCATGAAAATCGAACCTACTGCCTTCCAGACACATATTACTAGCATATTGACCTGCACAACACCCTAATCCAGCCAGATATGAACTCCCATGTTTTCAGTAGTTGACGTTCACTAGATACCCCCTGAACTTACCAAATTTTTCATTTCATTTACAGAAGCACACAAACACTTGTTCCACCCTCAGGTTACATAAGCACATAACTGCAGATCATCTGTGGTTTGTGACATTTCCAACTACACAATTTCAGATGAGTTTATAAATAAATTTAATTTAACTGCTAGGTCCCTACTGTACACTCAGATCTAACTGCACACTCTTACACAGTAAGCTGTAAGGGGATATGGACCTTGGGCATAATGCATGACCATTTCAGAAGGATGCAATATTAGTGCTTTAAGGTTTGTCTCTTTCCAAACTTGGTCTTTGCTCGGCAGAGAAGGCATATACTGTTGTGGAATCCCCAATTCATTTCTGAGACTTCCAAGAACTTTATTCCCCAAACGCAGTTAGTTTCTACAGTTCACTAATACAATTCCTGAAAGAATTAGTCAGAAGTTGAGAAAAAACAGTTCACCCATGTTGACCCATACCCTAATCCAGATTATAAGAATGTCAATATTTCATTAGTACCACACTACAGATTCTGCATACGCTTCACTCTTTAGCAGTGTTAGCTGTAGCTGTGAGTCGAGAGCTGAAGTTCACACCATGCCATAAGTCGTCCATGCAGGTCAAGGGCAGATACAGATACTTACAGCTCTGAGTGTACTTACCCCTTCGGCTCTCTGAGACCTGATGTCCCCAGCGGACACCTGAGTATCTTCAACTTTCGTACTGCTAACAAATAAATGAATAAATGAGATGTCCGACACGTGTGTTTGATCTTGTATGTGCCATACTAAGTTAATAAGAATCTCCATTTCAGGAAAGGCAAACCATTGAGATACAGAGGATGGACAAAAGAATGGAAATGCCATGTGGGAAATGCTTTTATTATTCCTCATAAGCTGAATGCAAATGTACAGTGAGGGTGCGTCTCCACTGCACCTGCTACTTGGTAAGACAGTACCAAAAGTACCGTATTTCAAGATGTTGGTTTTCCACTGCCATAAAAACTGGTAACGGTGCTGAAACACATCACAACATGAGGCAGAGTATTTTGTACCGAATTAGAAAACTGGCTGCAGTATATTATAGGGTTATATGACATACGATATTAATATAACAGCATCGCATGTTATGTCCATGCAATTCTCAGATAAGAAAAATCCTGATTTTATCCTATCTTCATAGTGTGTGGACATTATAGCAAGTTATAGTTAACTTATAGTTTAAGTTTCACTAAAACATTTTACTCTGTCCTAGGAAAAAAATTTAGCAAGCTTCACAATTTTAATGATCGTTCCTTTTCAAGATTGTCTAGTATACGGTATGTTTTAAAAATCAGTTTAAAGTTCTCCAAGACAATCATAATCATTTTCATCCTTGCTGTTTAATTCACTCCTAGATGTGTTTGTGAGAAACCGATGTTGAACTCCTTTTCCATCCATCCATTTTCTGAAACTGCTTAATTTCTTGTCATGCTGTCTTGATCTTGTTGTATCTGCTCTTCCAACCAGATTGGTATTAAAGCTTGACCACTTCATTTGTCCATGCATCCATTATTACTACATTTATTTAAACTTTGTTTATAGTTTGTTTTCTGAGTTTGTAACTTTTTTTCAAGATGGCTGTTTGTATTGTGTTTAGAGGCTATTTGCATAATCAAATCGACAAAGCATGCTTTTGCAAACCCCACCCCAAAGTACTGAAGTACCAAAGAAGTACCCCAACTGGTTTGGTACTTGAGTTACTGGAACTTTTGGTACCGGTACTCAACCGGAAGTCAAAAGAAAAGGGAAAGTATTGAAAGTACTGCACCAAAAGTATGGTACCCGGTGCAGTGGAGAAGTGCACTAAGTGTCAGCTGTAAAAGCTGTCTGACAGTCAGCACTTTGATATGTGAAAACTGTTCAACAATCAGGACTTCAATCTGTCAGCCTTCAAAGCAAATTGAGGTTATCCCCCAAAGTTCTAAAGACACCAAAGGATCAGTAGACAAGTTATACGTGCCTCAGTCACAAAAAAACTGCAAAATGAATGCGCAAATGGCAATTTGCTAAACATGGGCAAACTGCATTGAATTTCATCTCGATGGTTGCTAGGCTGTACTCCAGCCTCAAAAATGACCCCAAATTAATTCCTCTGTAACCCAAGTTTCAACACAACCTACACCATCATTAAGTCTTATGATTACTTCACATGATCACATAATGGCCAAGAAACATGAGGACATTTTCCAAGAGCGTTCCAAGACAGTTCCCTTCGGATGTCCCCATATTCCAAGATGGCCATGTCTCCAGATACACTGCTAAAAAAATGAACAATGTTTTCCTGACTACCAAGCTTTCTATGACCTCCCCAGTCATAATAATCTAAACACCATTAAATGTTCAGGAGCAGGCAGATTTCTACTTCCTTTATCCCTTAAAGAAATGGAAGATTTGAAATGTCCAACATTCCACTACATGCAGTTCAGGACTTTTCTGAAGGAAAAGGTGGCCCTACCCCTTCATATTGATAAATCTCAAGCTGTTTCATTATTCTGTTCACGGCCTGTTGTTACATACAGAAAGGCAGAATTAATCATTTCTCTTACAGTAGGAGCAAAATTGGATGTAAAAGTCTCTTACCTTTTATGTTGCTGTGGAAGGGTGCCAGTCCTTGTCTGAGCAAACACATCAAAGTCATCCTGCGGGTTATAACTTGGAATGGAGCTCAAAGTTCCGCTTACACTGTCTGCTCCCATATCTGGAGACATCATAAGAAAGGGAGTAATGCTAACTGGATCCAGAATAGCTTAAGCACGGAGATCACTGTAAGGCTTTAATCACTTGTTGACAGATGTTCTTCACTTTCAATTTTCTAAAGAAGAGTGCTAGTTATGGGTAGCATAACCTGAAAACTCTAGATCTGAGAGCCACAGACAAGTGGCAGTAATTTGCCACCTATCTTCAACTAATGGTTTCTAAAGATGTATGGACAGGCAGTGTGGAAGGCTGCTGCCTTACCGAGTCCAGCAAGCTGTGTGGACAAGGTGGGCGACGCTGATGCAGGGGGCACTGCCGAGGCAGGGGGCGCCGGTGAGGCAGGGGGCACCGGCGAGGCAGGGGGCGCCGCACTCGCCCTGGGGCTGACCACTGCTGGGGAGCCCGGCCCCAGGTCGATCAGGTTGTCTTCAGTAGCCTCGCTGAGGACCTGTGAGCACAAAGGCAGGGACAGTCACAGGAGGAATCAAGCGTGCCTCATCACTGGCAGAAATGGGCTCTCTAACAACATACATGCAACTTCTATTCACTGACATTTGCATTTAATTACAACTTTAATGAGAAAAATATATTATGATAATAATAATAATAATAATAATAACCTAATTACATAGGATGGGTATTACAATGACAAACAGCAATAGCATATTAAACTGGATTTTAAAATCTAGGTAAAATAAAAAACTCAGGAGGTATTAGCTTTTATAAAAAACCATTTTATGTCTAATTGATTACTGGGTAAGCAGCTGGAAGGTAGATGGAAGGATAAAGGCAAATGGGGCTTGAATGCAGTGCAAAAGTTGGACTGAATAACATGCATTGTATAGGAACCTTCATTACAGGAGTAGCATAACAGCTGTTAAGGCAAAGCCAGAAATGCATAAATATGCTCTGTTACTTCTCATTAGCAGCCCGGAACTGTAAAGAGTCCTTAAAAGCACTTGTCAGGCTGCTTCTGACTTGTTAAACAGCCTCATAAACATAATACCACTGGTGGGTCGAGTTCTCTGCAGACTCCTTTAATGCTGGCAGACACTGGTCACATGTTGCTGATGGGCCTGCTGGCAGGGAGGGCAAAACAAGAACCGGCAGACCTTCATTTTTGGGAATCACATACTAAAAAGATGGTTTTTTTTTTAAACACACTGTGGTGTCGAACTGTAATGGTGGGCAGGAGTGCAAATTCCCCATGGGTCACACACATTTAGCGCAGTCAACCGGCACATGTTACAGTAAGGAGAAGCGAACTGGGCGCGGACCCTGAAAATGCGCACATTAACTGCATTTCACATCAGCTAATAAACTGCCTCCCCCCCAGATATTTCAATGCATTTTTTTTTTTTATCTCCTCATCCAGTCCTCCTCTCCCTGTCTGTAGTTAGAGATACTGGCTTTTCCACTAACAAGATGTTACCCAGAAGGAATGCAGTAAAACCTCAGCCATTCTGCTAACAGGAGGGCATCCTCATCAAACCTGGGCTTTCAATTAAAACTTTAAGAAGAATATATGACAATGGCTTGGGATTGATACAGCAGCGCATCGCATTGCTGATAACACTAACAACATGTGATGCACGTATACCAGCACTGAAGAGGCCTCATCCAGACATGTCCAACCCTGATCCTTAAGAACCAGCATCCTGGGGGGGGTTTGCCAATACATTTTAATTACAGGGGTGACTTGCTAACAGCTGACACCCCCAGGACTCCCCCTGGCTCTTGAGGAGCAGTGATTGGTGCACGGTCGATACGTTTAGCTGTGGCGCAAAAATGCAGTTCTTGTGTTGGTAGTGTGGGGGTAGGAGGGGCAAGCAGTGACCGCTACACGAACCATGCAGTGGGACTGTAAGTCTGCAGCTGAAACTGTGTCCTCAATCTGAAAACTGGCACGCTCGCATGACCAGCAAGCACTGCCACACCTGACAGTAACGGCTTTCCCATCAGGACAGCGTAGTTAAACTGGCGACAGAACTTATATTTGCTTCTAAAGCTCACCTGATGTCATCTTAAGACTCATGAGAAACTGTCAGATAAGTTAACGGTCATCTCTGGCGTTCGAAAGTTAAATTAATAATGACTCATTATTTGTTTTGGTATTACGGGGTGGGGGGACACGGACACACACTGCATCTTTAAAGAAAAGCTGAGGGTCATTCAGTGCATGCTGAATACAGAAACAGGCCTTGATGAGGCGTCTCTGTGCATCGCAGAGCGGGCTGAAGCAACGCTGGTAATCAGGGTGGGGGGTGGGGGGGGGGCAGAACTACTCCAGTATTCTGATCAGGACACAGCCTCAGTTCCTCTGCCATTCGGAGGAATGCCCCAGCCATGGATGTTCTACAAACTCGTCAACTCAGGTGTCTGAGGTCGCCACATTGGTCCGTGGGAGGCCTGCAGCTCCTGAGATCTGTCTGAAGTGTTTGCAGCAATGGCAGCTGGCCTGGATGCGGAGTCAGGGTGTGCTGAACAGCTACCGACATTCCCCAGTGCAACTCCTCATTCCCAAATACAACAACATAAAGGATCATTTTTGTACTTGCCTGCCTCAGCTAGCCATAAAAAAAAACAGAAAAATAAATGGCTTTACATGCTGATTATTGCCCCATGCATCCAAAGCAGGTCAGAGTCACCCCCATTACTAATGAAACTGAAATGACACTCATGGCTGACATTACCTAATGAAACATTTTTAAAGAGACAACCAGAAACCGGTTGATGTCAGATGATGACAGAGAAAGACCATATAAACAGACCTGTTGCACAAACACACAAAGATTTACAAGCAAACTGCTGTTTCGTTGTGACTCACCCCATTTTTGCCATTCTGAGCTGTCCTGCCTGTCCGGTACCTCTCATACCTGACAGACAAAACAACTAAGTAATTAACCCATCGACTGTACACAATCAAAAATCATCACACATAAACGTAAAGCCCCATTTTCTTTGTTCATGATAAACAACTGACACTGTCTTTTGGTTCAGTGTGGCTTCTTTTAGCACTAGACAACAAAGGTAAAATAAATTAATACTGCTACTTAAATTAATAAATAATGTTATGTATCACATAATGCAAAACATTTTTCTGAAATTCTAAAAAATACTGACGTATACACAGGTGTGTGGTTCAGGTCCAGAAAGTAAAAATCCAAACCAAGATTTTGTTTCAGCCACTCAGTTGAGTACTCGGGGACTCTAAGTCTTTATGTGCAACTAACTGGTTGAAACAAAATCTCTGATTTGAATTTTCACTTTCTGGACCTGAACTAATCACCTCTGTGTATCCAGTAGCTTATTTCTGCACATCTTTAATAGGAGTCGGATGGGACAGGTGGGGAACCTGGCACCTTTCGTATCGCAAGAAGATGTTGTTGAGGTCATCGTTAACATGCAGCAGCTCCTCCGTAACAGCCTCGTTGGAGACACGTGAAATGAGCTCCACAATCCTTTGCTGCATGGCTCTGCAGGTGCGGTTCAGCTCCTGCACACAGGGGTGGCAGAGAATTCCCTAAACAGTCACTGAGGGAGACGCAGCCACCCTGCAGTTTTACGGTGAAATTAATAAGGCAGCAATCTAGTGCAGCAAGATCTTTGCAGTTTCTGTAGCATCTGGCATCCATGTGAACCACGTGGTAACACCACTTCACTTTAGATAGGCAAGCAGTGCCCTCTGCTGGCTGCCATTATAGAGATAGACACATACGGCTGTTTCATTACTCAACTTCCCTCTACAGCCATAACCAAATCCATAAATATGCAGTCCACACCAGATGCCAGTACACAAAATAAACATGTCATATGAGGACGTTTTAAGCTTAAAATGTCACGGTGACAATAAACTGGAGCCTGAAGCAAATTAGGTTGCCATGAGTGTTTTTTTTTTATTTATTTAAAATTTCATTCCCAAAAAGGGTGCAACTTGGAGAAAGTGACAGAGGAAAGTGACAGTGGTCTCAGACACTTTATAAGAACATAAGAAATTTACAAAACGAGAGGACGCCATTCAGTCCATCAAGCTCATTTTGGGAGAACTAATAGCTCAGAGTTATTAAAATCTTATCTAGCTCTGATTTAAAGGAACAAAAGAAAAGAAGTGCTTCCTCAAATTAATTTTTAAATGTTCTCTGCGTTCTAGTATTTAAACTAATATCGAAATAGCCATTTGACTGAACAGCATCCAGACCTGTTAGAATCTTGTAGACCTGGATCATGTCCCCCCTTAGTCTCCTTTGCTTTAAGCTAAACAGATTCAGCTCAGCTAACCTCTCCTCATAAGACATTCCTCTAAGACCAGGAATGATTCTCGTAGCCCTTCAAGCCTTTTCTAAGGTAGCAATGTCCTTCTTAAGGTATGGTGGCCAAACCTGCACACAATATTCTAAGTGGGGTCTTACCAAGGAATTATATAAATGTAGCATCACCTCCCTTGACTTAAACTCCACACGCCTAGAGATAAAACCCAACATTCTATTGGCCTTTTTTATTGCTTCCCCACACTGGTGAGAGTGGGACATGGAAGCATCAACATACACACAGAGATCTTTCTCGTAATCAGCTACCTTTACTTCAGTGGAACCCATAAAATATCTATACTTTATATTTCTGATCCTTGCATGGATTTACCGTACATTTATCTATGTTAAATTTCATTTGTCAGGTATCAGCCCAGTCGCTAATTAAATCTAGATCCCGTTGTAGTGTCTCTGCTGCTAGATCAGTATCTGCTACACCACCCACCTTAGTGTCATCTGCAAATTTAACCAGTTTACTGTATGTATTGGTGTCAATATCATTCATGCAAATTAGGAGCAATAGTGGTCCTAAAATTGAACCCTGCCGTACCCCACTATAAATGCAGGCCCACTGTTACATTGTGCCTCTAATAACTACTCGCTGCTTCCTGTCAATTAGCTAGTTTTCGATCCAAGCTGTTACAGTTCCTAAAATCCCTGCAGCTTTGAGCTTAAGCAAGAGCCGTTTGTGGGGAACAACATCAAAGGCCTTCTGGAAATCTTAGTAGATCACATCGTAGGCCTTTTTGTGATCAATTTCACTTGTAGCTTGCTCAAAGAACTCAAGCAGATTCGTTAAACAGGATGAACCTCTCCTAAATCCATGCTGGCTGTTATGTGCACCCACGGCCTTGTACACAATGGTCAGTGTGTATTTAATACTTTTTAACATGACACCTAACCTGCAGAAGGTCGTGGTCTGAGGGGTCCTCCTGTCCGGGTACCATCTCGGTTAGCATCTCAGACATCACCTTGGCATTTCCTCGCACAATGTCCAGCTCACTGCGCAGCCTGGTGATCTAGACAGAGACATGGGGGGCATGTAAATGCCTGTGTGAGGCAGGGGAGAAGCTGTGACTCCCGGTATCCATTTCGTCGAACAGGGAAATATAAAATTAAACTTCTCTCGAGGAGCTGGATGCTCAATCGGGGAGGTGGGAGGGGGAATGCAAGTTTGGTGTGATCACCAGGGATCACAATGGGCGACTCAACACCTTTCAGTCATTTGGACAAAATGCATCCAACCTCCAACGTGCAGCAACATTAGTAGGAGAGGGACGTAGAAGACTCGACAATCCCCGGAAGCAGGTGAAGAGTAAGAGCTGTTCTACAATGACTATAGATACAGGAAGTACAGCCAGCAGCTCGTACTGAAGCCTTGATGCACCAGGTAAATAAAACCTGCACATTTGGGTTTTTGCGTACTGTACGTGTGCAGAGAAGACTACCTGTTCTGAGGTGGGACAAATAGGTCCAGGAACCTCTAAACTTGGCATCTGCGGTGCTGAGTAGGGAGGGGCTGTGGCAGTGGTGGGCTGTGAAGAGGTGCTGTACTTGTGGGTGGACTGGTCCCCATCAGGGACCTGCTGCAAGCCACACAGCTTTAAAATAAAAACACAACAGTCACTCTCCAGTCACCCAACAGTCACCCAACAGTCGTTCAAATACAAATGGATACTTTTATTCAGAAAAAAAATGCCTAAACTTGCTTATAATCTTAAATGCAGTACTTACCCAATGCTGGCCATTTTTGTCCCCAAGGAACATGAATTCAAAACCAAAAGCATATTTTTGCAGTAACTCTAAACACATACAGTCTAAACCAGTGTTTCCCAATCCGGTCTTCAGGGACCCATAGTCAATCCACGTTTTTGCTCCCTCCAAACTCCCTGCCTGACAGTCCACATTTTTGCTCCCTACTGGGAGCTGGGAGGGAGCAAATACATGGACTGTTTGTGGCTCCCCAAGAACCGGATTGGGAAAAACTGGTCTAAACTGTACATTGTGGTTCTGCTGTTGGGTAGATGTGAACCACAAGGAGTGCAGCTGAGAAGGAGCTTTGCAGTCCCAAGGCAGACAAGTCCTCACCCTCTGTGGGGTGTGGATGGGAGACAGGGCCTCCAGGTCTGCACTGGGGAACTCAACTCCTTTCCTCTTCAACTCCTCATAAGTGTGCACCACGCCTGTGAGCTCTGGGCTGCTCCTGAAAGCATCTGCCCAAGCCTGCATTGAGAAAATCACATAGGATGTACCTACACCTCCATTTTATTGAGGACACAACAAGGGGTAAGTGCTACTATAGTAGCTACACTACAGAATGAACTTTGTTGTTATTTTAGGGATGTGAAACCACGAAGGTAAGCTTTTCAGAGCATCTCTTCAAAATCAATCTTTTGTATAGAAAATTCAGGCCGTGACACATCTTGTATCCCACACATCTTTCTAACTTGGCATGATGGCAAAAATACTCTTTTATGGTGCTTTTTTGAGAGAACAGCAGCATTACGCTACAGCGCAAATTAACTTTATATAAATAACTTGACTACCGATTTTTAAGTAATTAACATGCCTCCTGTGTGCAGCCAAAATTGCACATTTTCAAATTATAACTGCGCATTGTCTAGCCTGGCAGCTTTGTACAAAAACCATCGTGGTGGCTTTACCAAATTTCCCCCGGGGTCAATAGTCTGTCTGTCTGTCAATCACATGGATCTATCAATCTATTTCATATTCAAAGTATGCATCCAACCTGAAAGACCATAATGTTAATATAATTATTATATTTTAGGCAATTTGAATTAACTATTAACGGCACATGCAGCTCATATGATGGACATCAGGGTTAGTTTCACTTTCACAACCTTACAGCATATATTTGTAAGATGATACAAATGATAGTATGGCACCCGTCTGTTTTTATTATACTGGTCAGTTCAGGTCTTATGGCATACAGACCTGCAATATCACATGGAAGCACTAATGTGTATAAGAAAACAACACATATGTGGCCTGTACTACGAAGTGGGGTTACTGGTTTATCGGGGTAACTTGTCAGATTTAAGGTACCACAGTTTAAATGGACTTCATATTGGTTCACTTACATTTCGCCCAGACTACCTTAAATCCGACAAGTTATCCCGATAAGCCAGTAACCCCGCTTCGTAGTACAGGCCACTGAGCCGTTCCAGGATATCTGACCTTGTCGTTGTAATTAGATACAGAGTAAACTTGGCCACCTGGTACACTGGATCCCACTGACCTCAAAATGGCAAGTGGCAAACATCCAGTTCAGATATTTTCAGCCTGCTTTTAATCTGCATCCATTCTGCTTGTCCTCCTAGGAAGACGTAAGTCTACAGCGACCTATCAACACCCTCGAAGGGTGACATGGTGTTTATTTGAGGGTGCTTAACTGCACTGAAAAGTACATGTTACACACCCTTCTAGCATTTGTCACTAAAGACAGCAAGGAGCAAGATCCAAGTCCCTTCATACCTTACCAGCCAGTGAAACAGAAACATATAGTATACGGCAAAAAACAAAATCTGTTCCTGACAAGATGAAATCCCCTATTCTCCGTGTCATTTTAAAATCATTTTAATTTGAACAGCTTCTGAAGCAGCTCAGTGGCTCAGTAAGTAGCACTGGGGCCTCTCATACCTCTAGGAATGTGGATTCAAACCCCACCACCATGTGTGGAATCTGCACATTCTCCCCATGTGAGAGTCATGGCCTCTCTGGGTTCCTCCCGATGACATACATACAGGCTGTGTGAGTTCCTGTGCCCTGTGATGGACAGACATCCCATCCAGGGTATTCCATATAAATTTCGTTCACCAAAGGAAAATAATTTTACTGCATCCTTTTTACCTGGATCAATGCCAGCACTTTGTCTTGGACTATAGAGGGAGGATTGTTTTTTGGAGAGATTATTTTAACCAGGACACCATCGACGAAGTCCCGACTTGTGACAAGTGCATGGAAACGGTGGCCACAGTTTTTTACGCACGTTTCCAAGACCTGGGAAGGGAAAATAAAGTTGAAGTCAGACAAACAAGTCATATTCAGAGGCGTGCTTCTCAAAGTGATATACACCCTATTCAAGCCGGTTCTGACAAGTCACTCTGGCACAGATCTCGCCGAGACAAAGCCACAGAGCTTTAATGGTGAAATGGCGATGTATGCGACCCAGCCCTTCACACCGGCCTGGGACACTCACTGTCAGAGCAAACATCACCTCCCGGTAGTTCCTGTTTCCATTCAGCCTCTTCTTCAGAGCCCGTATGGCATCCTTGGGTCTACAGGAGGAAAGAGACGGCTCAGAGTGAACTGTGGAAGCTTGCAGGGGATGGAAGTGAAGTGGTCTAGGGTATTCAGATCCAGACTAAATTCCTGAAAAGAGAAGAACACTTTAAAAAAAAAAACAACTTTAAGACTGTATCCAGGTTGAGGCAATGCACACTAGTGAAGAAGGTCAAGCGTCTCATAAGAGGAGCAATTATGTCAAAGCAGCTTGAAATGATAAGGACGACCTTGTAGGCCAGAGGTCTGTGAACAAAGCTTAGTGACTGAGAAGAAAAGAAAGAAAAACAGAAGCAAAGAGTTACTTTGCCATGGATCAGTTTAAAGTAAACAGCAGTTAAGGGTGGGGAGGGGGGGGGGGAAAGAGAGGCACGTGCCACACCCACAAATGTATAGAACCAAGGGAGGGCCAGACGCTAAATGGATGACATGTTCAGGTGTGTGTGAGAAACAATCCAGAAGAGCAGGTTCTCCTCAAGTGAAAAGAAATCAGGAAAACAAGAGCCACGACATACTGGGATATAAAGGAGCGTGTTGGACTGTGTGTTGTGCTTCAGGCAGCCACTGATAACTTTGATAGATAATAATAGATTTTGAAATACGTTGTAGACTGGCATCATGCCCAGGGTATCCCCTGTGATAAGTTCCAGGCTTATTACAACCCTAACCTGTATAAGCAGGAGGATGTGCAAAAAGGAAGATAGATTTGAAGTCTGATTATATGTTATCAATCTCATAAAAGACCCACAACTACTGTATTTACTGAGTACCATACTGAAAGGGTTAAATAAATCCAATAGAAATGTCTCTTTTCTTACACCATTGACAAAAACTCGACATATTGCAAAATGAAAGTTAGTGCAATATGTACAAAACCAATAAGGGAACAAGAGAAGCACTTAGAGAAGACCCACCACCCAATGAGGCCTTAAGTTTTCGGTAATATGAATATGAACGACACCGCTTGGCGGTGCAGTCATCCAAAGAGGCATCTGACTCTTATTCAACCAAATAGCTTGGCTAGCCATAAATAAGACAAGGGGGACAGGGACAAAGACGCTGACTTTGAAATATATTATCTCAAAGTCAGTCCAGAGCACTGATAAATAAAAATGGATAAAAACACTGCAGATTTATTTCCCAAATGTATTTCCCTAAAAGAATAATCATGGGAAAATTTAAAATTAAGAAAATGAATAATGTAAATAACTGTACATTTCGATGTACAATTAATTTTAGTGAGACAAGTGTACAGTTCTCAGCAGGGACTGTCCTGTAAATACAAGTCTGCTGAAATGTTACTTTGTCACAGTGTGGAAACCCTACCACGTTACTCACCCCTCCTCTTAGCACAATGAGCTGAAATATTACTCTAAGCAACAGTCTGGCAACCCAACCGTGCATCTTGCCCTTCCTCATGGCACAATGACCTGAAATGTTACTTTAAGCAACAGTCGGGCAACCCAACCGTGCATCTTGACCTTCCTCATGGCACAATGACCTGAAATGTCAAATTAAGGAACAGCCTGGCAACCCTACCATGTTACTTGCCACTCCTCAAGGGACAGTGAGCTAAAATGTTACCCAAAGTGACCATCTGGCAACCCTACAGTGAAACTTACCCCTCCTCAGTTTCATTTATGATATCACAAATCTCCATATTGAGGGTCCAGTCTTCACTCTGCAAGGAGCCATCTGTAGCCTTTTCTGAAAAGACACAGACAGAAACACACACACAAACACATTCAATGAGAACATTGCATATACCAGAAAAAGCAAACTGAAGATTATTTATGACCCAGTTACTAAAGACGTCAGAATACTCAACAACATTCTTACATAAAATGCTTTTTCCACAAAATCCCCGGAACGGTCAAGTTAATTGTTTCTAAAATGGTTTCTGAGTAATTTCTCTGTGCTGTCATATTTGTTCACAAGGACATAAAAGAATATGTAAGGAGGTATAACATCCATACAATACCCTGCTGTAGCCACCTGAGAATGAGTCAAACTGCCTATTAAGAGGTACTTAAAAATGACAGGGCCACAAAAGAGGCTAGAAGAGTGTAGGAGAGATGCTTCATTCTTATTCATTTGGTGTTTTAAGCAAGAACATGACAATTTCCCCAAAAAAACTTGTGGAAAATAAAAAAATTTAATCACAGCTGTAAAGACCTAGGTAGAAAATAGATATGTCACCCTCATGAATCTTTTCAGGGACGAAATAAACAGCGATCAATATGAAGTACATATGTTTACCGAAGTAAAGCAAAACAAATTCTCTGATTGAGGTATAACAAAAAAATGGTAAGAGCTTAGGCCTAAAGCCATACAACTGCTGTATGTTTGCAATACACAATTATGGTGGACAAGCATTCATTTAGCTCATTTTTTTGTTTGTTGAACCGCAAAATTAGATACGTGAATTATTTAAAACCGTTCATTGTGGAAGGATATCAGCACATTTAGCAGAAAAGTCAAGTGCAGTGACCTAGCTTACACAGCCCATGGAGAGCTGCACGGGAATCCGTCCTACCATCTCTGCAGCAGCTAAGCAGTAAATGACTACCCTGTAAAAGGGAGACCAGTGCATTTGGACAAAAAAGGACCAGACAGAGTGCTGGTTTACGGGCAACCTGCAATTTCTCCAAGTGTTCAGCTGCCCTCATGAATAAATATATATTACTACTTATAAACCATATAACAACTCCCATTTTAAAGTTGAAGTGTCTTACACTTTAACAAGTCCATTTACGTAGAATGTGCAATTAAACACACAATTAAGTACTTAAAAAAACTTAAAAGCTATGACTTTCAGTCTTGCCGTCATCAGAAAATTTCAAATGTAATAAAACAATTAAAATTGCAAGATAGGCTAGCTAACATAAATGCTATTCCTGCCTATGGAATACATGCAGCCAGCTAAACACCGTGAAAATGTAACCCCAGATCTCTAGTAATGAGGGATTGTTACTAATGAAAGGTAAATGGGTCTCTATTAACTGGGTTGTTTATTTCACATATGAATTCCCAGAGGACAATTCACCCCCATTGACTGCACACATTTTCCATTCAAAATAAGACCGAAATATAATAATAATCATCATCATCACATTATTAATCCCTGTGGGGAAATTGTCCTTTATGCCTCCCTCAACTTGCACTTTGTAAGCAAGCTGTCTGTGAAGGGCAGTCACCCATGGCAGTGCCCAGGGAGCTGGGGGTTAAGGGCCTTGCTCAAAGACCCGCAGAGGTGCTGAGGCTCACACACAGGCTTAGCCCACTGAGCCACACACTGCCCCTTCTTTATGGCACACAAATGCCATACACTTAATCATTCTGAATTGATGCTATAAAGCCCACAAACGGAAAAGATGATCCAGTGACTTCTCTAAATGTCTGTAGAGGTGTCAACACTGCATACGGATAATGGGGCGACATGGCAGCTCAGGTGCTGCGCTGTTACCTCACTACTCCACTTTTGTGGGTTCGAATCCTGCTTCTGCATGTAAAATTTGCATGTTCTCCTCATATGACACAGGCTAACCGACATCTCCATATTAACCATGGTGCATGAATGTGCGTGCGATGGCCTGACTGCACCCCAGCCTCGTGCCCTACGCTGCCTGGGACAGAATCCAAGCCCTCACATAACCCAGACTGGGATAAGTGAGTAGAAGATTGACCGATGGATATTCATAAGGAACCATTAGTGACAGAAAGCATACATTCAAACTGAATTTAAACGTAGGTGGCATTTCAAATCAATGCCACTATTCTACATTGGAACGTATGACAAACTGCAGTCTCACTATTGGGTCAACAGTATAATACATCACAGTAAACTACTGGTGTATATAATTAGGAGAAAAACTCACAATGATTAAAATACCACATGTAGAAAATAGCTGGTGGCCCCAAGATAGCTACCACAGTAGACATCCCTCAACCATGCAAAAAAATTACTATAGCTACAATTCGCCACATTTTGCAGTGGGGAAAAAAGCTAGCATTAAGATATTTTATTTTCTCACAAGCATTTTCTTTTTACCGCATGTATATCATAATTACAAATTGTGAACTTTTATAACTAAATTACCAATGATATTTTAATGTAAAATGCATACAAACACAGAGTGTAGATTTCCATTAAGAACTTCAAAATGCCCCCCATCATTAAGGCCTAGTGGCTGCAATGTTAAGCACAAAACTTGCACGCAATCCTCACGAAAATTATTCTTTATATATAAATTACAGTTGTTTTTTTAATTATATTAGGGATCCATAAATACTGTCCTTCTTAAATGCAAACCTCTCAAGCCAAAGGCAGACACTGCCTATTTATGCAATTCAGGTCCAAAGTCCCTTTCAGTTCTAGGCTGAGTGCTTATCTTTCATGCCACAGTGCAGTGCTGCACAGGACATGCTTCAATATAAAAAGATCACGCTTCCAAAAACTACTATCTGGCAATATGGGAGGAAAATATTTTATTGGGTAAGTGGATACACAGTAAGATCCTGAAAAAACTGTTCATAACAAGGTCAGTTTCTATGTAATTGTAGATGTGTTTGTTTTCATGCAGTAGGACAGTGGGTTTGTTACGCATCTTTTCCTAGCTTTAAGCGTGCAAATTTTTGATTGTGTTCTGCCTGCATGTCAGGAGATGTGTACGAGTGTCTGTATACATGTTGCCTTGTGGGGACATTTTTCCAGTCCTCATAAGGGGAAACTCAATTTAATAAAAATCTGTGACTGCAAGCAGCAAACCATAAGAGACATAAGTAATGTATTTTGTTTTGGTTACTTATCATTAAGGTTATGACTGGGTACAGACCATTGAAATGAATGGAAGGTCCCCACAAAGATACGAATACAAACATATCTCCCTCTGAGTGCGTGTGCGCGTATGTGTGCATGCATGCATGCCCGTGTGGATGTTCTCCAATGGGCTGGTGACCTGTCATAGCCTTGGTGCACTTAAAATAGAACAAATGGTGGGTATATAAATTTCAATAACTATGCACAGGCAGCATAGGCAGTATGCCCTCTGGGAGTTAACATTCAGCTTTTTCTAACTGGAAAATGAGCAAAATATTTTTATTTGAATTTTAATGATTAATTAAAACTAAAAAAAAAAAAAAAAAAAAAAATCTAAATCAATTTTCTGAACAGAGCAACCTTATTACACAGTTCTGTTATTATCTGACACAAATCATCTGACCAAGCCAACATACGTTTGCATTTATGTTTCATACCCAGCCAATAACCTTCTACTGATAATGATGCAGCCCAGCAAAGTCTAGTGATCATTTCACCTCCGCTACATGAAAAGGGAAGCTTGTTGAGCAGTTAGGGACAACACGAAGCAGGGCAATACAGATGGCACTGCACATGGTCAGCACTGCAGTCATAGTGAAGGAGGTGAAAGACATATGTTGTGTCAAATGAAACAGGAGCCACGCTGACTCATCGTGTGATTACACACGTTAATTTACCATAAATACAGCAAAGCTTTAACTTCAAAAACATACTGTCCAATGTCTTCAGGATTTTTTTGTAAGATGTACTGAACTAACGTTAGAGCTCTGCAAAAATACCCCAAAAAATGAAATCATTTACAGTGTCTCTCTCCATGGATATGATGATTATTTTCAATATAAATTACAGTGAATTAGCAATTTGAGATGTAAACAACTGATTTAACAAATGACATTTTGTTATTTTTGATCAATGTTTTTTGACACTGACACTGTTTTATTAATGTAACAAATGATTACATTACCATGACATTTTTTTTTATCTAAGGTTGCAGTATGTTAGGACAGGTATCTGCACACCCTATCAATATTATGACACAATTATGTTTATATAGTATTTAATAAGGGTAAATAAGCTGAGTTTGCATTAAAGGTTCTCTCACTGTGCTGAAAAATATGCCAAAAATACCATAAACACTCAATGACAGATTCAATGACACCTATGTTTTGAGTAATACATATCGCAAAATTCTGGTATTATGACGGTACTATTAGGATTATCAAAAAAAAGCAGAATTTTGAACAATATGGATAGGAGGATAAATCCTTTAACATGCATGTGGTTATGTCTACTCTGAATTTAATGCACACCGAAGCAATACAGTGAAACAGCAATCACTGCCACTAGATTAATGATGCATGAAAAGAAAGACCACAACCATTCGGATAAATATTTTCAGTGACAGTGAAACACTAAAGAATCTCACCAGTTCGGCACTACAGGTAAAGAAAAAAAAGTTAAAGGTAAAACAGACCAAATACCCAGACCAACATAATGAGACCAGTAATACAGCATTTTTTTCCCCAACTATCGCATGCATTGTTAATAATTTGAATCACAATTCCCAGAGAAATAATCTCAGTATCAAAGCTCATAAAAGTGAGCAATAAAGGAATACATACAGTTGTATTATAAAAGTTATAACCCATCAAACTAATGTTTTAACTTGGCAGCTTTGTATATTAACAGGGTGTCAGGTTTTTTCCGGCTTTGATGTGTGCACTGATTTTTCTGAGGGACGGCTAAGGACAATATTTTTCCATCTTCCAAGTTCAACTAGGGCACTTTTTCTATTTAAGTATTCGCTTGTGAGGAGAGGAGGATTTGAAGAAAAAAAAAAAACCTTTTAGTAATGACGCATTAGAGATAAGATCAAGATCAAAATCAAAGCTGTCAGTCAACAAATGCATTGTCGTGAAAATACACATCACCAGAAATCGCTAAATGCCAACTTGTCCCCACACGGAGATGCCCGTCTGATGCGGCGTCGCCTAGCCTTGAACGGCGCTAGCAAGCTAACACTGACATTGAAATGTGCCAGTGAATCGACATGTGATCGCATCGTGAAAGGAAAAGGCTACATTTTGTCATATCCGAACAGGACAACGTATGTTATTGAGCGTTTCACCGCCCAACGAGCTAACTGGGTGTTTTCCTATCGCCCAGGACGCAGGCGTCTGGGTTTCTCACGGCTACCGAATTAGCCCAATGAGTTGAGACAGCGGCTGAATTACCTCAGGGAAGCTCCGGTGTCAAGAGCAAAACTAAGTCGCAGATGCAGCGACAGCATATTTCATATTAAACTAGAATAATGTTACCAGACCATCGTGCAAAATGCACTCACCTATGCAGTGCCCCACAGGAGTACTATACGGATTCCCCAATAAAAACTCCATCTTGATGACAACAAACAAATCGCACTAACTGACGCTCCCTCGCGGACAGTACCATCCAGTCCAGCCCACTATACGCCGCATTGGTTGGTAGTGCCGTGACGTCACTGAACAGATTTCGCGTTGGTCGTAGGTTAGAAGGCTTACGCGGACCGCTTGATTGGTCCAAGTATGTTGTTTTGCGGTACTGGCGCGTCATTTTCCTACCCTCCTTTGTAGTGCGGCTATGGATTAAATGCCTTCTGGAAGTTCCAAGTTGTCAATGCTGTTACTTTGAAACAACAAATTACCGATCACGTTTGTGATTAAAAAAAAATATATATATACCAATAATAAATCTCGGAAGGTCAACTGGTAACGTTTGGTGAAAACTTTACGTGACAGTCCTTATAACTCTGTAGCTAAAAATGTCACTTTTACGCGGTCGCATTAGAAATAGAAAAATGATAAATTAAACAAATTACTTTTAATTGAACTAAAGCATTCTAGGAACTCAGAAGTTCCGCCGCAAGGGCGTAGTAAAGATGAATGGATAGGGAGCAGTGCCTTTATTGATGGCAAAATATTCATGACTTAAGCAAAAAAAAAAAACGCACATCGACGCTCCAGGTCCGCAGAATCAACTCGAGTATTTACGCAAATTGACTAGTACAGTACATGTGCCCGTACAGTAAACCTAATGCAGAAAACTTTTTAGCTAGCCGTGCAGGGAACTGAACTGTTGAATAAATGCAGACAGCAAAAGGTAATATTTTCTGTATGTTTTCAAACAAAGTTGTAAGATCGCATGTCATATTCCTTGTAACGAAGATGTCGTCTACAATACTTGCTAAAAAGTGAGTTATTGCTTAATAAGTGATATTAACCGGAAGATTTAAAAACAAACGATATACATTACTGAAAACATTTTAAATCGGACAATGTTCAAAAATGTACATATTTCAAGTATTGTCAAACTGAGAATTTCAACAGAAAAAAAATGAAAATGAACAGAATGCTGGAGACACATGAAGCATGAGAACATAATCCTAGAGAAACGTATTTGAAAGCAACAAAGCTCCAAATAGTTAGCCTAGTCTGCAGCTCGGTGTAACACGTCACATCCTTCAACTGAAATCCCAGTTTCGCTCACGGAGGCCAGAAATAAGAGGAGTTACCTCTGATGTACCGATGAACCCACTGGTCCATCTCGGATGCCTGATATCAGGTTTTACCAGTTGTCAGCGTTGTTGCTGCTTCAGCTTGTGCTCCCCTCGCTTATACAGTACAATACGACTAAATGTTGGCTTAACATTCATGATTCTTCACCAGAAACAGGTACGGTCAATTTATTCTACAGAAACTAATTCACGTGTAGTATAACTGTAATTGAATCCACAAGTGATTCATTTAAGAATTGAATTAATAAGTATCTTGATCTCATTAAGTCTGGCCATATCAGCAAAAATATTGCAAAAAAAAAGGATTTACAATTTTATATTAACAATATATTCAAATGTCACTGAAACAAACGTTCCCAAAATATAATCTGCATTAATATTGCATGCTTATTGATTATTTATATGAGTGACGAAGGCCTTTAGCAATTTGGTGCTGAACATATGGATTATGCATACAACTTTAACCAAAAGATGTTAATGTAGGCAAATGATTAAACAAATGGCCCATAAAGTTCTCTACATTTCAATTGCCCATCTTATCAAACTTCTAAGAAATAAATATTTTGGTTAAAAAAGGGATGGCACATAGATTTCTGGGATAGACACTAACAAGGAAAATAGGCTGGAAGATAAATGGATGAACTACAGTGTTTTTCTTTTCTTGAAGAAAAGCATGAGCAATGAAACTGCCTCGGGGAATTCTCCCATTCCGTATCTCCAGATCAGTTTCAATGGGGATCAGAAAAATGTCAATAATCCCTTGACTCATGAATTTAAACTTAAACTGCAATTTTCATGACTCAAATGAAAATATACTAAGTGATCCAGCCAGGTCTCCGAAATAAGGTTTCATTCAGAGGCTGAGATGTTTTGAGTGCAGCTGCCTTTATATTCACAGCCAGGGCCTTGAGCGCACAAGACGGCAAAGTGTGTCAGTCCTGCAGCAGTTTGTGCTTGACGGTGGAGCTTTCTGAGGACAGGTGCACAAACAGCGCACCAGCAGCAGTGCGCGCCCGCAGCTCGTACATGTCGTAGTCATGGGCCCACTCCACGTTTCCCCAGTGCTGGATCTATGCAGAGGAGGAAGGACAGGAAGCAGAACCCAGAGTATGGTACAATATCATCTTCTCGTGCAGAGTGACTCTAACCAAGACCAGCTCAAACTGGAGAAACTGTTTGAGGCTTTCTTTAAAATAGTAGAGCTCCAGGAGTGACTACTAGGTCGGGCTAAACTTGCCATCATTATGTTTAATTGCCCCAAAGGTTTTCAATTCTTTAAATATGGAAGGTTTAACCATAATGCCCTTTACAGCTAATGTTTATGCCTCTTTAGACACCTAAGCGAAGAAAACTGCAGAAAATAACTCATATTAGAGAAGCTTCAGTTGAAGCTGACCTCATACCTGGTATTCCTCCTCCAGACGGGATAGCAAGACAGCCTGTTCCACTGTCAGGTGTCTGTCAACCAGCCCAAAGGACAACACCAATGACTTCAGTTGTGTGATGATAAACTCCAGCCCTGTTGTGAAGATTGTGGTCATTTCTTAAAGATGCCATAAAATGCAGTTTTTCCTATTAAAAATGTTCCCGTGTCTCTACATACGTATGTGTGTGTGTGTGATTGATCAAAAAAATGCCCAGAAGACTTTACAGGCCCATTTTCAATGCTGTCATTTGGCCCTAGAATGAAAAAGCCATTTTCCCTTTTATGGTGGGTTTATTAATATGTTGATGAGCTCTGTTCCGATTGGCTGGTTTACAGTATGGCATTGCAATAGCTCACGCAGAACAAACATATCTACAGTCATGCATATATGTTTGACGATTTAATATGCATCACAATTTTTAAGCAAGTTTGGTAGAACAGCATTTCAGGTCCACATTTAAAGTAAAGGGCTGTGACGGTGCATGTCTTCATCATATGCCTTTTGGTTATAGCATTTTCAGCTTGAAACGCACAATGAAACAAATCAATACATTTCTTGACACGGGTGAGACCTAAATTCAAATAGATGTTCAACATAGAAAACAATATGCTAACTGTGGCTTTGAGTTGGTAATAGCTGGTGCTAGAGAACAAGGACCCTCCCACTCCACTTAAATCAGTAGTTTGGTAAATAAAGTTCACATCAGACAATTTTAGTCCTGATTATCTGCTTGCCGAAGGTTTTTGGCGATCACCAACAGAAGGCCCAGATCAGAGACAAGTCGGAGCTTGATTGCTATTAGTTCAAAGGCGCGATGCATTGCTGATATCAGTCAGATAACTATCAGGATAAATATCTGGACCTGTCAGCAACTCCTGTGGTGAGAAATCCTGCGATGTGAAAAGTGTTGTGACTGGCAATGAATGCAGCAACAAGCTTCAGCTAAGGACAGCATAAGATATGGGCTGAGGTGAAACCCAAAAGAGGGGTTTATAAAAAATAAAAAAAAAAATGTGTAAACAGTCCAATTTGTTTAGAAACTGTTAGTGTTCAGGGAAGAATTTATATTTCACACACTTGTGGTTAGTTGTGGCTTTAAACTGAGATGTTGCAGGTGTACAGTTAGCGGCTATACTCTTAGATGACAGCACTGTGCCAAACTCGTGCACGTCGGGCTGTGTGCACCAGGGAAGGTACCTTAGCAGTACCAAATGTGAACAACAATTTCTGTAACCAATGTTTAAATTGATGTTAAGAAATCTTTTTTTTTTTTTTTAAATTTAAATCAAATGACGATTCCTTGAAGAATCATAATTTGTAACAGAACTGATATTCGCCACACCCCTTTTGTTTACTACTCCCCTGCTAAAGTTTCATTAAAACATTTCCCTAACTCAAAACAACCATTTCAACTATATAAGCTGCTAACTGTAGCCTTTGGGAAACTTACCCCTGAATAGGACTTACAATCTCAGCCTACCACCAATAAATAACCTTACATAAATGGCTGTCAGTATATGTTTTTTTCCCCTCGCGAGGTGCACTTGTGGAAACCAGGCATGCATACCCCTCAAGAGAGAAAAATTATTTTTCAGGCTGAGCGATAAGTGATATCTATGTGCCAAGCCCTCTCTATTAAACCATGCTGGCATAAAGTCAGATTTTCATTTCATAGCATATTGCATTATCATCTAGACCTACACACATGATTTGCGATCTTAATCTTCATTAAGTCAAAACCCAGAAAGTTCAGATTAAGAATCAATGTAAACGGTAAATAGCATGAGCTCATTACCTCCAACCTTACGATCACGCGGCCAGAACCTTAAACATGCCGCCTTCTACTCTTTACGACAACAGCGCTGCTATACAACTATTAAATTTAATAAATGTAAAGCAAAGTCATAAATCTAGCAGGTACACTGCAAAGATTAGGAATGGTGAATTACAGGTCCTCTTACCAGTTAAGGCCCAGAAGTTGTAGGAGCTTAAATGCTGATGGAAGGTGTCTCTGGTCTCCTTTGGTATTTGTGGCCCCATTATGTTGGAAGATGAGCCAATTAATACATTATACCTGGGAATATAATACAAAGTGGCACAGTGGGTTTTTTTTCTAATGTATCACCATTGTTATGCAGCATATATGCCATCACATCAAAGTCAAAACTAATATCATCTTAGTCAAAACCCAAATCTGCCACTCGCGAGCACAACAGTAAAACTGCTAAGCACAGGAGGAAGAGCTGCGTGCGCGTTTATCATAATATCACCTTCTCTGATGTATTGAGAATGATTAACAAACTAAATGCATAAAGTCAGTACTAAAAACATTAGTCTTTATCTGGAACTAGTTTATAATACCTGACACCATGGAGACAACTCAGCGTGTCCCCATGTGAAGATATTTTTTGTAAATCAATTCCCAAAGGAGCATTACATTGCAGATTTAAGTACTATAGAACAGAATAGTTTAACTAACCCATAACGTTCAAATAGTTACTATATGCTTCGATACAAAATACTACAACTGCATTAGTGATACTCATCGTAAGTGGTTGCATGACGAGGTGTAGAAATCATGCATGGTCTATGGAAACTCAACACATGATAACGTTACTTTACCGTACGGAAATGCTGAAGCTAATGCCTGCATTAGCATCCCAATAACGTGTGTCGCTGCATCTGTAACTGTATCTATTTTATATTGATGGGGAAACAGGCAAGGGGGCAATGAGAATCAGTGACACATACATATACATATATACATATACATATATATATACATATACATATATATATACATACA
>JAABNX020000106.1:16315583-16329791 GCA_015163995.2 Mormyrus lacerda | reverse complement strand
ACATACATACACACACACACATATATATATATATATATCTCTCAGAGGTAAACCATACTTCATCCGCCAATAGCGTTCACTGTCAGAAATGGCATGACTCCGCCCCCAAACTGTCAAAACCTCCCCCCGGCAGAACACGAGCGCAGAAATTTCCCTCGAGCACAGAGAGTGGCCGAAGGCAATACGCTTTGCACGTGAGCGCAACCATGACGTTGGGAGGAGAAAATACATTAGAGAAGGTGATATTATGATGAACGCACATGCAGCTCCTCCTCCTGTGCTCACGAGTTTCACTTTTGCACTCGCGAGTGGCAGATTTACACGTGTGAGTTTTGACTTTGATGTGACGCCATAAGCATATATGCACATAATTGATGAGAAGATATACATAACCAGTGAGGTGTGTGTGTGTGTGTGTGTGTGTGTGTGTGTGTGTGGGGTGGGGTGGGGTGGGGGCTGAATGTACGATACCTCTTCTGATATCGTAAACCTCAATACATCTTGCTGGGGAGGACAGATTCATTTAAAAACATACAGTTGAACTACAGTCCGTTGTGGCCAAAAGCAGTTTTTGTCGTACATCAAAAGTGAACGCAAGTTTGAATAGGATATAACTGCATGGATTTTAGGTGTGACAATGAGAGTAGGAGAAGCGTGAGAGTTTCAGATGGTTCTCCTGCCATACAGTGCAGCACTTTCCCATGACGACCAGTGTTACAGCGTGTATCACTGCTGGGCAAATGGCTGCCCAATTGTTGTTTTCCACCCACCTCATTTATTTTCAACCTTCAGTCAGGGACAGTCTTACACTAAAACTTACGGTGGAATCATCTGTGACACATACCTCTTCTCAATCCAATCCAACACCGGGTCCCACTCGTTCTTCTGAAGTTCCACCAGTCCTGGAGGTTCTTCTACCCTGTAACTTGTAGGGGAGACACGGAACCAACAACACTCCCTTTCTCACCTGTGCAGTTTGATGAACTAACAAATGAACATCCTACCGATTAAAATGCTTTTCTGAATAGCTTGGAAGCATATGTGTTTAGTCTCTGCCTACCAAATGGTGTCCGTCTCCAGAAACTTAAGGGCAGCTGCGATGATCAGTCCCTTGTCCCGCTGGGTGGGGTTATCCAAGGCCGTATTGCACAAAGTGGTCTTAAGCAGAAAAACAGACGTGTGTTCCTTTAACACCCTGTATGTCTGCATAACATGACACTGCTTAAGGAAACAACAGTTCCAGACAGACGCACCAGATGCATGGTGTAGAACTTCAGCGTGTCCTTCTGCATGTCCCACTCTGTTGCCACAGCGATGGCCAACGCTTCATTGGGTACAGTGAATAGCTTGCCCGTAGGAGTCTTCAGTTTCCTGCGATCCAGATTAATCTCATACAAGCCATCTATATGTGTCAAAAAAGGTCAGAAAACATAAATATCCTACATTAAAAAAATTCTTCACCATCTTCTTAAAACCACAGCTATATGTAATGTAACTCATTCTTCAAGGATATAGTCCCCATGCAAGTTTAAACATTATTTCAATTCACCTTCTCCCTGTGAAATACTGACATCTTGGTAGAATTTCTTCCTTTCTGTCGATTAAAAAAAAAATCATGTCAAACATACACAGGCAAATCCAAATAGGGACTTGCGTCACATGTGTACGTTATGTATCAATAATTATATAATCAAGAACAGCAAATCAAATTCTGTTTAACCTGGATTCTTTGGCACTTCGAAATAATATGCAATAACAATTACTTTTATACTTCTGAAAAACAATTGTCTGGTTAGGAAAGATGACGAAATGGCCAAACTGAACTACTTAGCAAACTGAAGCTATTGACCGGAAAGACCAGCACCTAAAATGACTTCACGAAACGTATATAACTGAAATTGGAGAATAATGTTGTATAATCCTACCCAAAGCTGCAGCGGAATATTCTTTCGAGTGATTAACAGAGGCAAGCCATGTGTCGCGATTCCGACACTTAGAAAACGCAAAGCCTACTTGACGCTGAAATCTAACCAGATTTCTTAGCATTGTGAACAAATACTGATTCCCGAAACAAATCAGATTACAATCAATATCGTTACAAGTATACAGCTGCCAATGCCAAGTCTGACAAATAGACCGTTAAAGACTTAACGAAATCATTAGATAGACGGTAAACTAGAATATTTGCCAAATATATCAATTCACCAAATTTAATACATGGACTACGTTAGCCATATTGAGTTCTAAATTGTATATAAAATCACAAGAAACGTTTACATCCGTACTACTTATTGCAGAGAAAACCACGCTGCTAATGACCTCAATTACGTACGATACCCTCCTCCCCGCTTCCTGCGATGCGATGCATGACGCGGAAGTGACGACAGAAGCAATAATACTTGAAAAAAAAGGGAACATAAAACAAGAAAGGCATTGAGTACACTGTGACCATACATAATATGGATTAAGTGCACTCGGTTTCGTTGAATATATAACATTGTGTTACGAAACACGTCTTAAAATGGTAATGAAAAATAAAAGATGTAATTAAACAACAAAGCATAAAATTATATATTATATGACATTCTGTTTTTTTTATAATTAAAACTGGTTTGGTGATTTGGGGGATTTATGGATCTAAACTCGCATTCCGTTCAGCGCATAAATGACACATTGATTCTTGTAGCCGTCTCAATTCCGTGCATTATGGGAAAAGAAGTCCGTTAAAAACTGACCGATCATATCGCCCAATGCACTCCAGGAACGTGAAACACCTAGAATTAAATTTGTTCTGTAAAATAGATATGTAAATAAACACATAAAAATGGTCCCAAATGATAGTGTTACTTTTGGAACGGTCTTGTCTGTATGCAAGAGTTAAATACATTTCTGCAGCCGTGTAGACTAGCTGAAATATGCGTTTATTAGTATTGATCATGAACACTTGTGTATTATCTCATAATGCAAATGGACGTATGTGTCCCTTTCTTCGTTCCAGTTTTAAAAGTTACAGTATTGTATTTTATATCAGGCCATTTGATAGCTTCATCCCGGTCCTGTACATGGCATATAGTATATACTATCTGGTAAAATGTTATCATTTGCTCATACGTACTTGTTCATTGCAACCGAATCTCACATAAAGTGTTTAGAAATTACACTTGACGTGTGCAATTGATTTTGGAATGTGGACGCAATAACATATTACTTAATGGATTTAAGTTGTACCCAAATATCGTTTCAACTTTCTTCCATGTTTGAGATAAAAAAAAAAAACATCAAGCAAACACATTTTAAAAGCAACTTCTTCTTTATGTAGAACTTTGGCCATACGTCATAGCTCTCGTTTTACCTAATTACCATAGAAATTTACTCGTAACTTTTAAAAGACATACAATTCCCGGCATACATTTCGGGACACAGACCAATGACCGTTTAGTTTTATATAAGGGTAGGTCCAATCTTCTAATCAGGTAGGATATTGTTAATTTGAGTTTGCCTGCCTAGTTACTGTCGATTTAGAGATATTCAAGTGGCGCATCCTTTCCTGCCCCGTGGAGAATTTGTGAGGAGGTGAGCCGTCTTGTCAGTGTTCTTCATTACATCATTTTTAACCACCTTTTTTTCCCATTTCTGGATTTTTTTTTTCACGTAGTCGGGGGTTACCCCGGCGAAAGAGTAAACATGCCGGTCCGTGCTGAGTGCAGAGCTGGTAACGCCTCTATGGCCTTCGTATCCTCGGCCTCGCTTATCCCACCTCCACCGATAAACACACAGCAGCCCGGCGTCGCCACTTCGCTTTTATACAGTGGATCGAAGTTTCGAGGACACCAGAAGAGCAAGGGAAACTCCTATGACGTTGAAGTTGTTTTGCAGGTAAATTGGACACAATGGTGCCTGTTCTTCATGTAGCTAGGTCAATTTTCAAAAATGCTTGCCAGTTGAGTCTGCTTGTCATTCAGTGACACGCAACGATTTAGAAAGCTGAGGCTGTCAACCACAATGGCTATTTAGTACCAATTTTACTGAGCAGACAGTACGACTACTTACTTTCTAAATGACTGTTTTTGTCGGACTGGTAAAAACATGCCCACAGCCCTGGATGTCCACTTTGAACACGTTCTATTTAAATTTACATGTATCCTTATGCACTGGGAGGTGATTCCGATGTATGCTCCAATGACAGCCTGCTAGAAAAGTAACTTGGTACAACAGGATGTAACTGCCAGTTAACTGTGTGTACTCTTAATTTTGATACATGCTTTGGGCAGCAGATGGAGTAGTGGTTCTTAGATTAAGTTCGACAAGATTTCTTCTTCAAATAATGTTGTGTTCCTGGTTGGATAAAGTAATCATAAGCGGTGCATGATGTACCCAATTTTACTACAGTGAGTGAAGCAATAATATTAGCAAATCAGGTATACAGTCTTATTAATTGTGCTGACTTTGTGTTTTTTGTGTGAATATAACAAATGAGACCATTGCATAATTTTTTTTGCAGCATGTTACAATGGAAGATTCATATTTATGTGGGTATCTAAAGATTAAGGGACTGACAGAGGTAAGCAGATGAATGTATAATTTTGTTGTCTTTTGAAGCACAATGGAATTTTATTTTAGTCAAAGTTTCCTCCACCCATAAAACATATGCACTTTTGGCTGGTTCATACTTCCCCGTACGCGTAGTAGCGGACGTGTCCGCTCGAACGTTTTGACGCGTTTGACGTCATTGTGCGCCTCAGCGGACGAACGCCTGCAGCGCTCCAGATTTGTGTCCGCGCAGCGTAGGACGAGCAGCTCTGAGCACACTGCGCATCATCGATTCGCTAGCGTCCACTATAAATGCCAACATGGACGCTTTTGACGAGCGTTGGGGTAGTTTGTAAACCGTAAAGACTATTTACAAGCTAATAAAACGGTTACATACATGTAAATACGCGTGTACAGTATGTGAATGCAAGTTTGTTTCGACTTGAAAATGCCAGCAAACTGACCGAATTTGGCAACCTGTGAGCTGGCTCTCTGAATTCGTTAAACACAGAGAAACGGGCACAAATCTCACTGCTGTGGTACATGTGCAGGGAATATCAGGATAATATATTTTTATTATTACACGTTGTGCGCATGTGCAAAGTACGCGACTTGACCGGAGATCTACGAACGTTTCCGTGTACGCATACGCAGAGTGGATACGCGAGTATTGCGCTTGTGCGGAGAAGTATGAACGGAGAAGACTTCCCGGTGGCTCCTTTGTACATCAATGATTTTTTGTTTACTTTTTAACCTTTTCTCTTTATTATGTTGATAACTATTGTGTGCTTTATTGTGCATTACTGTATAATCTTTTAGTTTCTTGTAATCAATCAGTTGTAAGGATTTCACACATTCATAAAGAGCTATGAAATGATGTGGCTCTAAACAGGCATTGGTGCCCATTGATTGCATCAAACAAAAGAGAACTTTCACAAATTGGTCTGTTATGCAGATCTGATGTTGTCATACACACAGGCAGGGTATAACTGCATAGTCCCACATTACAGTTCCAGAAACCGTGTGTGGACAGATCGATCCGCGCTGCAGTTAACGCAAGGACCGCAACATACAACGCGGGTCTCGCCACTGGCGACATGAGTGCCTACAAAGCTGCGTCATACGGCGTTTGGCGCACGGTGAGAGACGCCAGACAAAGCTGCGTCATACGGCATTCGCCGCACGGTGAGAGACGCCAGACAAAGCTGCGTCATAAGGCGTTCGGCGCACAGTGAGAGACACCAGACGTTGGTACAGGAAGAGTCTGGAGTCTCACTTCAGTCAGGGAGACACACAAAGCATCTGGCATGGACTGCGCACCATCACGGACTACAAAGCCAAGGGCACCGCAACGATCAACACCGACTCTGTTTTCGCCAACGAGCTGAACGAGTTCTTCGCCCGTTTCGAGGTTAACCAGGAAGCTAGTGCCAACTACAGCCTGACAACCGAGGACGGTGACATTATCAGCGAGGAAAGCATGTTCAGCATAGCGGAGCATGAGGTCCGGGCGGCGCTGAAGAGATTTAACACTAGAAAAGCTGCAGGTGCAGACGGAATCACCGGCCGTCTGCTGCGCTGCTGTGCTGACCAGCTAGCAGGTGTGTTCACCGCCACCCGCAACGAGTCCCTGGCAAAGTCCGTGGTCCTCAAGTGCTTCAAAAGATCCATCATCGTTTCCATGATCAAGAACAAGCAGCTCTCATGCCTGAACGACTACCGACCAGTTGCACTGACCTCGGAAGTAATGACCCAACAGATTGACAGAGGACGCCATCTCACACGTCCTGCACACCACTCTGTCATGTGGACAAGAAACAGGGTAACTGTGAGAATGCTGTTTGTAGATTACAGTTCAGCATTCAACACAATAGTGCCAGGTAGACTATACACAAATCTGAAGGATCTAGGTCTCAACAGCCGTGTGTGTGCATGGGTGCTGGACTTCCTCACTGGTACATCTCAGGTGGTGAGGGTGGGTAGGTGTGTCTCAGACAGCATCACCACCAATATTGAAGCACCATGGGGGTGTGTACTCTCACCTCTGCTGTACTCTACACCTCTGACTGTGTGGCCACTCATAGCTCCAACACCATTGCTGATGACACAGTGGTGTTGGGCTAAATCTCTAACAACGATGAGACAGCCTACATGGACGAGGTGAAGAACCTGGCATCAGGGTGTCAGGACAACCACCTCCAGCTGAACGTCACCAAGACCAAGGAGCTGGTGGTGGACTTCAGTAGGAGACGGCAGCGAGACCACGAGCCCCTCATCATCAACGGAACTCCAGTGGAGAGGGTGTTGTCCTTCAAGTATCTCGGTGTCCACATCTCCTCAGACCTGACATGGATTGCTCACATCCAGGTCCAGTCCAAATAGGCTAGGCAGCGCCTGTTCCACCTCTGACAACTGAGGAAGTTCGGAAACTCTTCAATGATCCTCGGGACTTTCTATTCAGGCGCTGTGGAGAGTATCCTCACACAGAACATCACATCCTGGTATGGGAACAGCTGTGTTCAGGACCGCAAGGCTTTTCAGAGAGCGATCCGTGCGGCAGAACGCTGCTGCAGGTCTGTTCTCCCTTCCCTGCAGGACATTTACACCAGGAGATGTTGGTCCAGAGCAGATCGGACATTAAAGGACTCATCCCACTCCAGTAACGGACTGTTTCAACTTCTGCAATCGGGCAGAAGGTTCCGCACCATCAGGGCCAGAACAGAGAAACTCAAGAGGAGCTTCTATCCTCAGGCCGTCTGAGTTCTGAAACAGAACATGCCCCCCCTCCCCCCATAGCACCCCATAAAATTACCATAAGGGACACAATACGTAGCATTAATTTCCATTAAGAACTGCAATACTTCATACCTGATATATTGGTTCATCACACGCTGCCACACTGTACATGCTGCCACACAAATGATTATGTTACACTGTCTTCCTGTTTACATCACTCTGCTTGCACTGTCACTACATGGCTGTGCTAGCATGGCACGACGCGCTTTAAATGTTCCATGTTCTCTTGTACTCGTATCCTTATTTTATTTGTGTCTCAATTCGATGCTCCTCTATTTAAAATTACTTCTAGGTCTGTATGTGTTTGTCTGTGTTTTGCACAGTCTAAAGGAGCGGATTAGGATATATTTCACTGCGTGTTGTGCTTGTATTACTATGCATGTGACAAATAAAGAATCTTGAATCTACTAAGATTAAGTTGCAATTTGACTGGCTAGTTTAGTGGTTTGTTCCAAAGTGCTGGATTGATCATTGTTGCAGTAAGCTGCATGAGAATACTGCCCCTAACGGACAGTAAGGATCCCTGCATATCTTGAAGTGCACATTTCTTGGGCAGGTGTTACAATGTACTGTTGCTGCAGTAAAATTTACAAGAGGTGAAGCATCACACTGAATCCTCATATCTGCAATTGTTATGTGACCTGATGTTAATTGTTAGTAATTGTGTTTTGAACAGGAATATCCAACTCTCACTACCTTCTTTGCTGGGGAGATAATCAGCAGAAAGCGCCCCTTTTTAACAAGGAAATGGGATGCAGACGAAGATGTTGATCGCAAGCACTGGGTATGAGTGTTAGTAATAAATACACATTTAGCAGATGTCAAAATTTTGATAGTTTTGCTGTAGTTCATTGTGCGATTTGTGAATTTTGGCAGGAAGTAGAAAAGCTGGTAGCTTTCCATTACTTGGCAGGTTTTGTTTCTGTATTTCTGTTTCAATTAGAAATAATACGTTACAGTATGTTAATCTGTCTTCCCGATTTCCTGAAATTTCAGGGCAAATTTCAGGCTTTTTATCAGTATGCAAAAATATTTAACGCTGACGACTTTGATTACGAAGAACTGAAAAACAGTGATTTTGTCTTTATGAGGTGGAAGGTAAGACATTCTTCCAAACTGACCACTGTTCTTTATAATCTGGGAGTGTCTCTCTTCTTGTTTTGCTGGTGAAATGTATGTGATGTATGTATGCAATGAAATTCTGTTGCACCCCTTAGGAGCAGTTTCTCGTCCCAGATCACACAATCAAGGACATAAGTGGTGCTTCTTTCGCTGGCTTCTACTACATCTGCTTCCAGAAATCCACGGCAACCATAGAGGGTTATTACTACCACAGAAGTTCAGAATGGTAAAGCTTCTCGGTGCAGTTTTTCAAGGAGTCCAGCTGTTTATAATTTGCCATTAGATGTTTCTGGACCACGGCCTAATGCATCAAAACATAAGACCACAGAATAAATATCTCTGTAAATCAAGCATCTCTTACAGGTTTAGTTATAAAATGCAAGTGTCTGACTGTGACCTTTTGATATGCTGTTTAATTTAGGTTTTACCATGAAAATCTTACTTTGTCTTTCAATTTTTCTTTATTGTCCATTTTCAAAGAGCTAGTTTTTTTGTGTATGGAGTTAAAGTAGCAAGAGTTAACAAACTGCAGGAAAATTCCTTGCACCACCCAGGCATTGACATGTGTTCACTTGTGACATTCCCACCTTTCCAAGCAAGCAGGCTTCCAGCAATCTTCCTGAGCTCAGATGAATCTGACCGAAGAATGTAACGATCATTTATGAAATCTGTGTCAGGCTTTCAGCCACAAAGGCTTTCCAGAGACACTGCAATCCAGTGTTGGTTTTCTATGCCTATATATAGTGACCAAATAACTTAAGAGAACAATGTACCATGTAATCTATGTGCATGTCCTCAACATGTCTGTAAAGGCACAGTATGAGGAAAGGGGTTTGGATGGTGTGGGAGTGGTGCAGTATTTCACGCCAGTGTTTTTCTGGTTTGCTCCCGCAGGTACCAGTCCTTAAACCTCACCCATGTCCCTGAGCACAGCATGCCTATATATGAGTTCCGGTGACGCTGGCATCCTGGTGCTGCTTGCAGAGTTGGACTGTTCAATGCCCTGCGAACAGTGAGGACGGCGGGGGGCCTGTAGACTGTCACGTGATTCAGTGGAGGACCGCAGCCTCTTTGGAGAGAGAAATGTCGGACAGATGGGTGCACAGGCGGAAAGCTTGGACCCAGATTAGCAACAGAACCGCTAAAGGGCCGTACGCAAAGTACGTTCTCCCAGATTTGTGGCTCAGTGCTTCTTTATCAAAGCTGATTTTTGATAATCTGTTTTAAGCTACTTTAGTTTACCTGCAGTGTCGTCATGGTATCTTTACTTTTTAAGGTTGGTTGTTTAACCTCCCCTCCACAAGAAAGTTACTTAATACCGTTCTAGTTCCATGTAAGGTCAAACTTTGTAGAGCTCGTTAATGTTTTTTAACGTAATACTTTGGAACTAATGTTGGCTCTGTCTTAAAGCAGTCATGACTACTTGAGCAAACGGGGAGAGATTCTCCCAATGTTGAGCTAGAAAGAACTGCTGGGATGCTAATGAACAGTAATATGGGTTTTGCTTAAAATTCTTGGCAGTTTTATTCTTCTGAATCAAGCAAGATGTTGACTTGAAGCTATTTCAACGTGGATATTGGAAGTGTTTGTGACCTAGAGACTTGAGTCTCTTGGAAGACTTTACCTTTGGTGGGAAGAGGCAAATGATGTCAACAGCGCACATGCTGTTCCCAGAAGATTCACCTCCCCAGCCTGGCTTCCTGCTTTCCTCTTTTACTTGTCTACCTATGCAACATAATCACAACACAAGCTGTTAATATGCTTCTGGTTGTCAACAACACTAGTGTAGAAGCTACTCTTACAAAAGGTCCCGTTAAAGCCATTGCAGTATTTATTGAACTTGAATCATTCTGTCTATACCTGCCACATGTTTTTGTCTACATGCTTGAGGATCACTATAATCTTTGCTTCCTTCACAATGACGCCGCCATCTCAGCACCTGTGAAGCGTGGAGAGGCAGCCATGTACAATGTGTACTTTACTCTGAAGTATTGTGGTATTTTCTCTTCAGTTCCCAGTGTGGTGAAGGCTAACAGCCTCACTGTAGAATCATGTGTTACTCTGTAAAAGTTCTGCGGCTCCCTCAGATGGTTTAATTCTCTTCATAGTGGAATACTAAGTTGCACCTTTCCCCATGACACTGTGATGGTGGAATTCTTGTAAGACACAGCCAGGATGGGTTAGCAAAGCCTGCCTGCGATTGCGTTCCTCAAGGTCTGTCAGCTCAAAGTATACGAAGATTGGAGTGTTTTATGTTTTGCATGCAGCAGATCCTAGTACCCTGGTAATTTCAAATGGGTCTTCAGAGAGCAGTGTTGTATTTAAGTATTGTTTGATTATCAAACCAACCACTAAGCTTCTGAACATGTGTTTTAAACGGATACCGATGTGTAAAATGTGTAGTTTTCTATTAATGAGAGAAAATGTATAAAAGTCCTTAAAGCTTTAACTTTCTGCCTTAAAGGTGAATGAATTTTATAAATTATTTTTTTGACATGAATGATGGAATAGCAAGAAAAGCACGGTCCTATTGTAAAACATTTCAGTTTTGACTTGGAGTGGATGTTGGTACCATGATGTATACTGTGCTGTTGTGCTATAATGCCACTCAAGAAAATGCAGTACTCAAACCAAATAGATATCACTGACTAGTCCTGAAGTGTTAGCCCTCTCACTGTGGGTTCATGTGCTGCCCTCAGGTAACTAATGGTGAGCCAGGAAAGTATGAGTACAGTTCCTACTTTTATCTACCTCAGTGGTCAATTGGTTATGTGCCGCTTCATTCTTACTTCTGTTGACTGCCTTTGGCACTGCAAGGTAAGTTGATGAGACCCCTTTCACGATGGGGATGTTTCTTTGGGAGGAGATCGGCAATGCGGCACATTTAACCTATTAAAAAAGGGATAAATAGTCATCATTAGCTGGTTGACATTGTTGGGACAAATCAAATATGTCTTTAGAACATTCTGCAATTAGGGTAAGTCACTGGGTAAGTTCACATGATAATTCAGGCTGCTTACAGTGTGGACAAGTTGTTACGGACAAGAAATTGTGGCTTGTCGTCCCATTAAAGGCTATTTGGATCTGGATAGTCTGCTTAAAGCAGTGCATGGTTCATAGTTCACGTAGCTATTTTTTTTCATATAGGACATTTACAACAAAAGATACTTTCCTAAAGCAACAAACCGAACCAACCTTTAGATAGGAAGGAGAATATCTCCGTAAGTTAAGCGCCTCTTACAGGTTGTTCTCAAAATGTTAAATATTAATGCATCAGTCCTTCCTACGTTACTTTTTTCCTGGCATGTTTAAGAAGTGGATGAAATGTTTAACGCAAGTCTCAAAATAATTTAATGAGCAGTGAAATATGACGTGTTAGGGTGTTCAGTGAATGGAGGAATTTTAAGAAAGGTATTTTGTTCAAAGTAACAACTGAAATTGCAGGTGGAATTGATGTACGGCCAAGGATGTAGTCAGGGGGGATGTCTCCATCAGCATTTCAATAAAACCTCCATTGAAAAGGATGCTTTTTTTGTTTAATACAGTGTTTGCATAGTTCATTTCATTCCATGTTAATGCATTAATAGTTTGATGTAATATGTTGCATTAAAAGGGTATTGTTCCAGGTGAAAAGCATGTCTTAGTCATACTGACCCACCTTTGGGCTGTCCATCCCCAATAATGCAATATGGGACAACCCACACCTGAAATGGAATTCAATCATTTAGTTCCTGTTTCTTGTTTCTCTGCGGCACACTTTAGGTGACTACGACATAAGTAGAAAAAAACATGGTAAATGTTTTTTGAATGTGAAATTTGATTCTCCTCCTCTTCCTTTACTGTGTAGAAAATCTATACTAAATGATCCACATTTAGTGGGCATTACCATTCTGGAGTGTTTCTGGACTGTTTCTCTTTGCGTAATATGCATGACATTCCAGTGAGGTTCATGTCCTTATAACCATCCTTCTTTTTATGCCAAACCCACCTTGAATGTTTATTGCCAAAAAGCTCCATTTTGGTTTCATCAAACCATAGAACATGGTTCCAGTCAAAGTTGTAGTAGTGTTTTGCAAACTCCAGGTGCTAACGATTATGCTTAGTAACATGTTAGCATGAAGATAGCTTCTGATGGTGGTTTTAGAGAAGTGGTAACCCCAAGATTTTACTTTTTCTTGTAATTCACAAACAATTGGGCGCATTGTGAGTATCAAGTGTAAACCGACCCTTAATCACATTGTAGCAGGACTGACTGTATGTGTCAAAGTAACATCCCTATGAATGCTAGATCCAAGGTTTCCCAGAAGAACATTCCCAGAGCATCACACTGTCGTGCCACCAGGAAGTACAGATTTAATTGGGGAAATACCCGGTGTACACCAAAATGACGCTAAGATGTTAATGACGGAACTCCACATTAAAATACAGGGACTTAATTAGACAAGACTAGAAACAGCTGGTTACGTGGGGATTCCACACGTGGTTAAAGAGGGGGCGTGGCACACAGGAGGAGCGGCATGATCGGGACTACCTCTGCCAGTTTGCCTTTTTCCCATAGTGCTTCCTGGTGTCATCTCCCCAGGTAAATGATGCACTTTCACCCAGCCATCCATATGACATTACAGAAAACATAACTCATCAGACCAGGCCACCTCCTTCCATTGCTCCATGGTCTCGTTCGAACGTTTGTGTGTCATTGTAGACGCTTTCGGCGGTGGAAAGGGGTCACCGTGCGCAGTCTGACAGGTCTGCAGCTGCGCAGACCCTAACACAGAAATCTGCCATTTACTTTGTGTCCTGACACTCCTCATAGCCAACATTACGTTTTTCAGAAATTTGTACTACAGTTGCTATAGCCTTGAGCTCCCAGTTCACCGGTTGGCCTTCCTTGGATGTGCATCATCTGCATCTGTACGCTTGCTCATTTTTCCTGCTTCTACTACGTAAACTTCAAGAAGCAACTGTTAATTCAGAATGCCTTGAAACGTTCCATTGTAGTGGGATAATCAATGTTATTCATTTCACCTGTGAGTAGCTTCAGTGTTATGTTTGATCAGTGTATTGAGAAATGTATAGCTGAGATATAAATGATATCACACCCTGTATTACTTGTTTGGGTTGGTATTTTCATTTGCTTTGCCTTTTAGAAACATGCTAACCACACAGACATATCATGATATACTCCATCTTTGAAATAATCCTCTGCATTTCTCTCCTGCTGCATGGCATGTTTGCATGTGTGAAAGTTATCTGGTCTAAATCCTTGGAACAACTGGTAACTGTGGTTGCAGTGTTTACAATTTATTATTTACATTTCACTAAAGCACATGTGTTTCAAAGCAGTAGAAATTACCTAAGCCAGTTATTAGTCAATCATTAATCACAGGGGTGTTAGTGTACAAATACTATCAATAAATACTTCTTAAAGAGTGATAACAGGGAAATAGAGCAGTAATGATAATTATTTTGAAATCTCCTCTGAGAAGATTTTGGACAAAACTATAAGGGGCATTGCAGTGTTTCACACACTAACCATATAACAAGTTACAAGATTAATTATGTTTTATAATGTTGAATTATAAGTAGTTATAAGAGGCACAATGTCACAGTGGGCCTGCGTTCATAGTGGGGTTCGATTTTAGGACCAATATTGTTCCTAATTTACATAAATGATATAGACACCAATACACACGTGGACAAAATTGTTGGTACCCTTCAGTCAATGAAAGAAAAACTCACAATGGTCACAGAAATAACTTT
>JAABNX020000106.1:16295697-16315483 GCA_015163995.2 Mormyrus lacerda | reverse complement strand
TTCTCCCCAAGCGAGCTTGATGGGCCGAATGGCCTCCTCTCGTTTGTATATTTCTTATGTTCTTATGTTCTTATTATTGAATCCCTTACCACAGTCAGTGCCAGCCATGTGAATCACAGTAGTAAAAAAATGTGAAATTATAAACTTTAATTCTAACTAACCTTAATTCCACTTTCAGACAAACACAACTGGAACACAATTAAAAAATAATGGAAACTAACAAAAACAAAGAAATTGCTACAAATGACTGAGACAGCAACAGTACTTTAGGCTGAGGACAAAGACCAGAAGTGAGTGATTTATTAGCAAAATGATGTAATGCACTTGTAACCAGTTAAACTTCAGAGTCTTGTGTAACCTGCCTAAAAGGAATGTTGTACAGTCTTGGTTAAATAACCTGTAAACAGCCTGGTTTTACAAATAATGTAGTTAAATATTATACAGTAGATCTATAGAATATCAGACAAATGACAACTCATAAGACACAGAGATAACATCTAAACTCCACAAACATAGAAGTTAACCTAAATGATAGAGGAAATGTCATACCATTTCCTTGACGTGAAGCAGTCTTGTTGGGTTACTGTAAATGTGTACATAGATATATGTATATATATAGCCAGCTTCCTGGTTTACCCAGGGTGATAAAGCCTTTTTGTCTCAAAGAAACAGTTAATAATCCTAGCTTATCTGTGTTTAGATTTTTATCATAAATGTCAACCATTGTTGATAATGAGACATACTGAATTTTTAGTCAAAAAAATAACTACTATTCAGAGTGATGAGCAGATAGCAGTGGGTTTTTTTCTGTTTGAAAAGAAATGTAAACATCTTTGTGAATGACCCAGAGGTTCCTACACAATGCCTTGCAACATCCATCCATCCACACATCTTCCTTAACTATAGTGGACCAAGAACCTGTCCCAGGAGAACAGTGCAAAGGCAAAAGGTCTAACCTAGATGAGATGCCAATCTATCACAAGGCACACACTCTCATTATGAATTCACATGTTTTGAGACACTAATTGACATAACTGCATGTTTTTGACTATGGGAGTACCAGAGGAAACCCACAGAAACACAGGAGACCATGAAAACTCCTTATAAACACGGAGATTGGAACCACCAAGCACAGGGCAGTAAGGCTTGAGTGCCACCTAAGAGCTGTGCTGTGCCATCAATAGCACAGTTATAGCTTTTACCTTGTTTTTTGAAATTACACAGAGTGACATCAACACAATCTATCCATCCAAATCAGACCCCTGTTTCTGCTGTCCATTGACGACAGCATTCAGTGTAACAAAAGTCTGCCAAAACACATTTCTGGTGACCTGTCTGTTTTCACCTGGCTGCTGTGAAAGCAACAGGGATTCTGGGAGGTTGTCTGTGAAGCAACCTGTGGCAGAGATCAGGCATAAGGGGATTATGGGACAGCCGTGAACTGAAGGCTCCTCGACAAGGCCAGGTGTGATAGCTACTCCAGATGGCAACGACCGCTCTGACCTTGGGTAGTGACACGCACTGAGGCCCGTTTTGTCAGCAGCCTCAGATCATTGTGCCAGCTTTCTCTGCCAGCCCCCTCTCACCAATCACACTTTGAAAAGTCACCAGTGCCAGTCTAAGTAATTAAATCAAGATAACAGTTCTGTGAAGATTTCTGTGATTTATGGAATTTAATCTAGTGTCCACAGAGGGCAATGCATGTTTACACTTGGTAAACAACTTTAACAAGATTTTTTGTGTGTGTGTGTGAAATGGAACGGTTTCACAAAGACTGAGAGATCGCTCTGCTCAGGTATCTGACAACCACAGCAATGAAAGAATATTTGCTCTTAATTCAGTGTCACTTAGTTGTCAACACAAATTAAGTGTGGCAATAGAAAATTGCTAAAGATGTGCCAACATTTTGAAATATCAGATATTTTAAGATAAACACGCAGAAAACATTTTTAAAATTATGATTATTCTTTTACTATGCTATAGGAAAAGGTTCATTATTATTTATACTTCAGCAAAAAAGCAATTATTATGCCCTTTTAAAATTTGTCTCGTGGTCCTCATTTTAAAATCCTAGCTCAAGACAAAACGTTTTATTTGAAATATTACATTAGATTAATGGTTCGCCAGCTCAGTATACGTTCGTCACCTCTGTTATTGTATAGCGTCGTTATTTTTTTGTTTTTATGAGCGCCTATTTTCCATATTTGTGAAATACGTATGACGTCTCTTTGACTCCGCCTTATTACCGGGTTATAAAACGGGACTTATTCTAAGAGAGGATATTCTTCTTTGAATTCATAGTAAGTTATAGTCGCAAAAATGACCGATCAGCGTTTTCCTTTACGTGTTAGACTCACTGGAGTGATGTACAAGGACGAGGAAAAGGTAAGGAGCAATCACTATGGAAAAAAGATGTTTTTCCATATCCATTTTTTCCAAATCCATCTTAGGGAGTTCTGAACCTTGATTTGGTCTTTATAGACAAACCACTACAACAATCACACCAACTTTAAAAATATTATTGCGTCGTCAGTAAAGAAATTATAATTTTAAAATATATATTTTTAATTTTCTTTTGCAGAGGTTCCTGACTGTGGTGCTTTGGTCAGATGAGAATGAAATCATTGTTTATAGGTCTTTTCAGGAATTCAAGAAACTGCACGTAAGTTAATCACATTTCAGATATTATAGAACAGTACCTGAAAAGTCCTTTAATTTTTTTTTTTTTTTGAATATTAAAAAAGGGATTGATGAAGATTCAAATAAGAGTACTCTTGTTAAAATATTCTCCTCAGTTTACAAGGCTGAACCAATGTTTAAGACTATTACAAAACTTTATAGAGCTTTGATGGATTTACAGGGAGATTCATCCTTGTACATTAAAGAAAGATGGGAAGAAGAAAGTGGGATTATCCTCTCAACCGAGGACTGGGAAAATATATGTAAACAATATTGGGCAACTTCCCGTTCTCCATATTGGAGAGAATTTTGTTGATTTTTATACATCCCCTTTGTTCTGTAAATAGTTTTTTTTTGTATAATTGAGAGATATATTGATCTGTTATATGCCATGTAGAGCTCTTTGATAATATACAAGCTATAAATGTTGTAAACGTGGGAAAAGTCATAAAAAGATGTATTGGACTGTATCTCTTTTTTTTTCTCTCTCTCTCTAAAAGTCCTTTAATTTAATAATACTGACTTTTATTTTGTTCCAACAGAAGAGTTTGAAACGGAAATTTGCTGCAGAAAGTTGGTTTCGTAAGTCTGAGCGGGTCCTTCCCAAGTTCCCAGGTATACATTGATATAAAGATATTCTGTATTTACTTACACATCAGAAAGCCATCGAAGAGCATGGTGTCTGAAATCATGAAAAATTTGTTCCAGCAAAAACCATAAAGCATAACCTTCAAAGAAAGGGTCCGAGCAGGTCGATGCTTCGCTTGAAGTACATCGAGAATTACTGTACCGACCTGTTGGCATGTGGACACAACATCGTGCAGAGTTTCGAGATGATACAGTTCTTCACGCCGCAAAATCACGACCTACAACCGGATTACGCTAAAAACAGGTAGGTGATTTAGCAGCTAGTTATAAAAAAACATTCCACACTTTGAATTTCATGTGAACCAAACATACCTTAAATTACGGTGTATTTGAGTCATCTCTACGCGACTTGAAATATTCAGTCACACCGTCACAATGTCCTAACTTTGTATTCTCTGTTTTTAGTATTGTAGTGATGCCATCGGAAGACATCAGAAGCCAAGATGCATATTATATGGATAGCAAGCGTCTCAGTGTTGGTAACATAACCCAGCCCTTCCTATCTAAGACGTACCGCTGTGTCGCCGCATACGAAACCAAAGATACAAAGAACAGACCGTTCAGCGTAGCTGTAAATGAGACTGTGGATGTGCTCATCAAAGACAAAGGAGGTATGCATCTTACAGTTGTCCCGGGTGGTTGTAAGCATTGGGTAAAACAACCGGATTATCACATTTTCACGGCTGTAGGCCTATACATCGAAAAAAATGGAATAGAAATATGTAACTGGGAACGTTGATTAAAATCATTTTAACATGATAAATCATGGATAATTTTAAAAAGAGTATGATGATGTTTTTACTGCCATTAATGTTTTATTTAAAAAGCAGATTATGTAAATCTTGGAAATTTTCCTTTTAAAATAGATGAGAGAGAAAGTGATAAAAAAGGCATATATGTGTATGATTAGAATTATATTAAAAGATTTCTTCTATCAAAGATGTATTTTAAATACTTCCATGAGCTTCAGACGTCTGAGGTCCACAGTAGGTACTGACACCATCTCGTCCCACTCAGGCTGGTGGCTTGTAGAGAACTCGGAGAAGCACTTGGCTTGGTTCCCGGCGCCTTACCTAGAGAGCTGCGAGGATGATGATGGAGAAGATGACCTGAGCGAGTGCCCTATGGAAGGTGAGTGGCAACCGTAGCCAGCAACTGAACGTTCGGCTTCTATGTCCAAAGAATGCCCTGCCCCCCCCATCCCATTAAAAATAATGCTAATAATGGCTTTCTGAATATGAGACTACATACGCCCCTCTACTTACGAACTTTCAACTTACAAACTTTCAGATACATGAACGAAGAGGACTGTAAGTCCACATTGTGTTCCTTGGACTCCCGTTTCCTGTTTTTTTTTTTCTGCGCACCAATTCCGCCTAGTACGACTTCTGGCCGCTACTCCCGCCGCGCAGCAGCGTAGCGTGTGTACTCCCAGCATCCTAGTTCTTAGTATTTGCGCATACCCTTAAAATCACGTTGAATAATGGCTCACGAACATTTCAAGTTAGGAACGGCCGTTCGGAATGTATATCGTTCGTAAGTAGAGGAGCGTCCGTATATGAATTTATGGTGTGTTTGCTCCAAACCCACCTACCCATTGGTCACCAAAACAGGACACATACTCCAGAGCATCCTATTCATGAACTCCCTGAAGCACACAAGCATCCACTAAATCGCAGTTACAGTGGAAGTTCCTGTGTCTTTGTGTAACCGGGTTCCTCTGTCGGCCCATAGGCAGGCTGTACTGTATGGCAAGATCCTATCGGGCCACCAAAGAAGACGAGGTATCTGTGAACATCGGCTCTGTCGTCGAGGTGCTTCAGAAGTCTGCCGACGGCTGGTGGTTCGTCAGGTAGGGCATTCCTTATGCTGGGAAGCCTGGGAAGGAGAACCATACACTGAAGCTCCGGAAGCTCCAGAGCACTAAAAGCACCCGCCATGCCAGCCAGATTACTGCTTGGCATGTTGCTGGGCAGGCAGAAGCAGCAGTGAATTCTTGTAAATGTAACTTTCCTTTTTGTTCCACTGTTTCCTTACTGTACCATTCAAAAGACTGAGCATACAGGAAGTAAAGTAGCGGAAATGTTTGCTCTACAGTTTAGTGCAGTATATGCGGGTTTTTGCTGCAACTCCCTAGTTAGATTACTGATTAGAGGACTGATTGGCTGAATAGTCCTCACACCTGGGTTTGAACAGCTGACCTACAAGTTACCCCAAACACTGGCATTGACCCAGGCCCTTTGCGGAGAAGATTACGCACCCCTGGTTTAGTCTTTAGGTATTTAAATCAAAGTGAGATGAATAATCTTTTTGAGGTTTTATTGCATGGACAGAGAAGCAGTAATGGAGGAGGTGGGGGGCAGGGGGGGAACCACCCCTCAGTCCATCTCAGTTGGGACCCACTGCAACTCTCCAGTTTATTTTCTAACTCTTGCCTTTTGTTCCACAGACACAAAGGAAAGACCGGCTATGTGCCCTCCATGTACCTGCGGCCTCACTGCAACCCCCACATGCGCTTTCAGGCGCTACAGCAGGACATGCGCAGCTCCACCCTATGTCTGGCGCAGCTGCATCTCCAAGAGGCAGCGCCAGGTCATACCCCAGCCAAGGGAGACAGCCCCAGGCCCACGTTCAGGCCAAGGTCCCAGTCCATGGAACTTCTGTCTGCTAGCCCCGTCCGACCGATCACGGAGGAGCCGGCTACAGGCGAGGTTCGCGAAGGCAGGCCGAGAGTGGCCAGCGAGGGCAGCGAGCTGAGCTTTAGCGATGACTCTGGTTCCCTCTGCGGCAGCTCTGCCAGTGCGAGCTGCTCTGACAAAGAGGAGCAGAGGCCAGATTCCCAGGCGGCCGACAGCCGCGGTGAGCAGGCCGATGGCCAAATGCCGCCCAGCGCCGCCGTTGTCCCGAAGGTGCCTCCACGCCCAAGAGTCCAGGAGATTTTATCCCGCTGTACAACTATTACTCGCAAGGCTGCCCAGACCTACGTAGCCAGCCAGTTAATGGAGCATGGCGAGAGAGAGATTTGCTAAAAGAGAGATACTGGATATTAATAAGCTTAGGCCTGAAGAATTATCTATCTCAATTAGGATGTTTATAACTTTATATTTTTGAAATACTAATTTTTTAATGAAAGTCTATTTTATACTGTAGTCCAAGTTTTTATTTTATAAACACAGTAATTCATTTTAGGCTGATTTCTAGAAGATGATTAAATGTAGAAATTGTATATTCATAAGTTTAGTTAGTATTTCAAATAATATGTCAGACAAAGCTGGTTTCTGTAGTGCTCATTTCTCCTCATATGCTGTAATACAATGGTTTAATCTTTATTCACATATTTCTTTATCATTTGTATTTTCCATACTGGAAAGCTTGCTTGTGTTTTTATATGCATCTTACTCCTCTGCTGTCACTTGATTCAGTTCACTGTGCCACAGGAAATTTTTCTATAAAGCTATATATTTATTTGTAATATGTAATAAAAATTTGGTAATTTCAGTATTCTGGAGTTTTTTTGATTTCAATGTCTCACTGTAGCAGCTCTCCTCAATTTGCAAGCCTTTGGATGGGGAAGGTTCAATAGGGCCAGTTCCACTTTGACCAGTTGTGCAGTGTTACATTATCATTTCATGTCTTTTACAGTGTTAATTTAGCTCTACCCTTCAGGCAACACCTTTCACAACAGGAAGAAAAACCACTGACTCCTGAGATGAAGGTCAACTGTCATCCACCGCACAGCGTGACGTTTCTTTCCTGTCACAATAGTCAATCTCCTTCTGGCTGTTTGGTGATTGACATACATGTTCCTTAAAAACAACTTGTTACATGTAATAGGAACCTTGACATGCTACCTACATGACATTAAAGAACAGTGACTTTGTTGTCCCTCCAATGGCAAGGAAATGGCATTCCTTTCTCTTTACTTTAAAGAAGGCAAAAACTGGTGAGAAAGAGCATGTCTGTCTGTCCGCTGTGTAATGGTGAAGGGGCCATAGGAGAATCTCGGCCTAGGGAAACAGCCTCCTGGGGGCAGTAAACATCCCAAAATCTGTTGCATTGTAATATCCTACAGATTAATACAGCAGGGACCAGAAATTATTATTATTTTTTTTTTACTATATTTTTGTCTTAATAGCCCTGTCAGGTTTTAAGTTGCTTTAAGGGTGATTGATCAATGAACTGTTTTGTCTGCAGCCTCCGCAATGGGTTTTCATTGCTGCTGTGGCTGGTTGCCAAGCGACGGGTTTTCTGCTCTTCGCTTTTGCTGAGCTGGGTGCTGCTGCCACCAGGGTGGGAGCAGTTTTGTTTGTTTAGTTTTTTGGTTTAATTTCATTTTTCTTTGCTTTGATTTCCTTTCTTTTCTGTTCTGATTCAGATTACGGTTCAGGCCGCCAGTCGTTTCTCAGCTTGGATGATTCTGTTGTTTTGATTATGTTTTCTTGTCTGTTTCTCTGGTGTTACCCAGGCACAGACAACTGCTCTCATGCCTCTGCTCGCACCACTGACTGGTTTACAGTCATATACATTAATTGTAGCCAAACATTCTTAATGGTTATTAAACTTACCCTTTTCAAATCTGGAGGTCCCTTTCACTTATTTGCCATATGTCCATACGAGCCGCCCAGGACACCTCATTAGTAGTATTTGAAAAGATTATCAACTAAGAAACAAACGCCTGAAATTATAGTCATTTGTCATAATAGCTGGACCCAGCAGACAGAAGACACAAGGTAGGGGACACTATGGACAGGATGGACTTGAATCACAAAAGATATGCTATATGTGTGCAGGTTTTTGGGATAACCTTTAGGTCAGTTGTTCAAACCCAGGTGTGAGGACTTTTCAGCCAATCAGTCCAATAATTAGTGACCTAATTAGGGAGTTGCAGCGAAAACCTGCAATCACAGTGGCCCTTTGTGGATAAGATTCCCACATACGCATGCACGCGCTTCGGATTTTGAGATGAAAACAGTGAAAACGTTCACAGTGCTCATCGCTCACCATGCCGCAAGGATAAACCTAAATGGCAATTCTGACAGTTGATCTCTAAGGAGTCGATATTGCAGTCAGGTTTGTGATACAGCACACAGCAAGTCTTCACTTCCTTGTAGGCTTTTGCTCCGAAATTCCCAAGGAAGTTAGTACACGAAAGACGACACGCGTCCCAGGTTTTCATATTGTCACCTGCAAGCTGGTTGTCGAACATCACATCTCTGAAGAGCTCTCGGATTTCAGGACTTACAAAAACTCCTTTGCAATGCAACCTGTTTCCAAAAACGTTGGGACGCTGTGTAAAATGTAAATTAAACCGAACTAAATGATTTATAAATCATATAAACCCATATTTTATTGAAAATATAACAAAGACAATATATCAAATGTTGAGACTGAGAAGAATTGTTTTATGACAAATATATCCTCAATTTGAATTTGATGCCAGCAAGACATTTAAAAAAAGTTAGGATGGAACAACAAAAGACTGGAAAAGCTGTGTGATGTCAAAACAAAACACCTGGTTGAACATCTCACAACTAATTAGGTTAATTGGCAACAGGTCAGTAAGATGATTGGGTATAAAAAGAGCCTCCCAGAGAGGCGGTGAAGATGCGGGGGCATCACTCTGTGAAACAAGAAGAACGATGTTCCTTGATGTAATATTGCAAAGAATTTGGATATTTCATCGTCCGAAATGCACAACATCATTAAAAGATTCAGAGAATCCAGAGAAATCTCTGCATGCTAAGGGGAAGGTTGAAAATGAGTATTGGATACCATGATCTTTGGGCGCTGCATTAAAAACAGACACGATTCTCTACTGGAAATCACTGCACTTATTTCCTTTCCATTACAGTGACATACAGTGTACGTTCCTTGGCATTACATACGTAACATCTACAGCAGACTCTGGTCTGGAATGTAAGGCTTGGAAGGATAACAAACGGATCATGAAAAGAAGATAAAAAAACTGCCTTTGGTTTCGGGAAGTATGTGTGCTTTAAATAGCTTTTATGATGATGATTTTCACTACATCAGTTTCATTTCCAGAAAAGGAAAAACAATAGGACATTGAACAATATCATGGGTATGAACTGAATTCCTCGTGATTATGTTAATATAAGTGTACTGTTCCAGCAATCTTTCCGCAAGTTATGATAAGTAACACAATGAGGCTTTGAAATGAACATAGAGGTTGGGTTTCATCAGTCAGTGAGTCAGTGGTGTACAAGCTTCCTTTTGCTCTATTCCCGCACAGTATAATTAGGTATTAAATGCTTAAAGTAAATATATTAAATTTACATTGTGTGTATATATATATATATATATATGTGTGTGTGTGTGTAATTTACTTATTATTTTACTTATTTAATTTTTAAGAGTTAATGAACAGATAATTCCTAACACATTGGCTTTTATTGTCCATATGCTTTTGTTTTGTCAAGATACAAGATTTGTGGGTCACAAAGTTACGTTGAATAAATATGCTTATAATGGTGGAGATTTATGTCTAGTTGTATATGATGGATGTTAACACAATCAAAAATCAGCTTGTAGTGAATCCTATAACTAGACTCCAGACTATTTTGTTTACAAATCTATGCTATGCATTGGCTGGTGTGATTTCACTATATCGATTAGGCTGTTAAGTGATAGGGATTTAATATTAATGATAGCAATGATGATGGCAGTTACACTGGTGATGATGACTCGCCCCACCTGGACCCATATAAAAAAAAAAAAAGAAAAAAGAATCAGGTTTTTGTGTGAAGAGACATGAAGCTTGTAAGAGGGCGGAAGCTCAGGTACCACCAACCATAGGTACTGCTTTGGAAGGGTATTTGTAGACATGCTCTCTATTCAAATTTGAACCGAGGACGGTGTTAGGGTTACGGTTAGGGTTCATTTGTATTACACCCCGAGGAATATACGAGCCGCTAGGCCGCTAGTCCAGTTAGCACATGTCATTGTAATAAATGCATTTTAACTTTGTTTGTTTCATGGAGTACCAATCATAGTTGTGGTTATAAATGCAAGTCATAGAGCTATTAGCTGTTACCTGTTGTGTGTACATAGTATCTGTTAAACTGAAGCAGGAACTTTAAATTATAGCAGAGTCTTAAGCACTTATGTAAGTCGTTCTGGCTAAGGGCGTCTGCCAAATGCTGTAAATGTAAATGTAAATTGTGACATAAAAAAATTCAATTATGTAGTTAATACAAAGTTCCTTATATGGATTTATAAGAATCAGAGAGAAAGTTGACTGTGATTTCATGCAACATGCGTTTGAAAATGTTACATAAATAGCATTTATTAACCGGTTTGGTTTCCTTCCAGGAAACATTTCCTGGATTAGGCACTTCAGACATTACCACACATGCAAAGCAAATGTATAAATGTGTACACTTGCAATATTGCAATAGGTGTTTTATGTCCAGCAAAGTGCTGCCATTCATATAAACCTCTGTGATATTGTGTGTAATGGAATTCAGTGATTCTAAAAAATAGGATGTAGTGAATCTATCCTTTAAGTGCGGGTAGCTGTATTATTTCATGGACTGCAGGCTGTTTGGTTTATATGTCCTTCTGCTGTGACTGCAGTGATTTCATAATGTTGATAAGCTGATCAGTTAGGAGAAGCTTCTGGATATATTTAAAGATGATATCATGGTGGTGATGATGACTAATGATTATAATGATGATGATAAACATCATCCCCTATTGTTTGTGAGTGAAGAGACCTGAGGTGCCAAAGCCAGTTGACAGTGCGACTATCATTGTCAGATGCCAGGAGTTACTACTAACCACAGTTATTGTACTCATCAAAGTTGAGGGAGCTGGAATAATTAGGGGTCCAACCATTGTTGCTGATGGACCCCAATAGTTTCTTCTTATTGTGTTTTGCGCTGAAGTAATCAGCTTGAGTAGCTTGTCAGCATTTGCACAGCCAAACCATTGACCGTATAGCACAGACCTGTTGTGGTGGCTGTGGTTACAGAGGAGGGACATCCCCACCAGTCACGTGTACATGGGGTTGATTTCCTGGAAGCAGGAAGTTTTTGCGGCTGCATAAAAAAATCAGGCACGTGTTTAAAGTCATTTACTTGGAAATACAGACTAGAGATAACAAAGGTCTTGTACTTTCATTCATGGTCATACTGGCATGACATAATAAGCAAACATTTACTGAAAGGAATCCAGCTTCCTTTTATGAAGCAGATCTTGAGTCATATACTTGTGTATACTGTATGTTGTCAGTCAAGTGTGTACACTTCCAAAAACAACCCTGAGACCTGGCAAACCTTGTTCAGTGAAGTGCATGTTAGTCTGACATCAAGCTCTGGTTATTTTTCTAAAATCGCAAAGCGAGTAAAACAGAGATTATAATTTTTGAACCTACAGAGGGAGTTAAAATTGTAGCTGGTGAACTTGGGCCGCTTTTTGAATATGCTAATCCGTATGCGAAGAACCTTGGTGTTATATTCGACTCTGGTCTGAAATTTGATTACCAAATAAATGCTGTGGTCAAGTCCTCCTTTTATTATCTTAGAGTCTTAAATAACTTTAAGCCCATATTTTTCTTTAAATATTTCGGGATCATAATCCATGTTCTTAGTCTATTGTGTCTTGATTATTGTTTGGATGGCAGCATATGTTGTTCCAAAACCTAGATTATTTATTGTGGGGTCAGTCAAACTTCATTGTCTCGTCTCCAACTGCCACAGAATGCTGTGACATGTTCATTAACTAAATCCAAGAGGTCATGCCATATTACTCCAAATTTTAAAATTTTACTGTTTGTGTTCGAGCAACAGACTATTTCAGTGATATTATCCATCTGTACTGTCCAAGTGAAGCATTAAGGTCTTCTGACAAGCTTCTGCTTTTTGTCCCAAAATGTCGCTTGCGGCAAAAAGGGGAACAGGCCCCTTCCGTATTTCAGAAAATTGACGAATAAATATTACTATTATAAATTCATTTAAGTAGTTACATCCCGGGTATGGCGTTAAATTCGTCTCTCCAGCAAGATGACCATTTTCCTCTGCTGTCGGGGGAGCTTTGTAAACTCCGCGTGCACAGACCGAGGAGTGGCCAGATCTCTGTAGGTGGGTCTACCTACTTTTGGTCTGGTCAGAGTGACGACTGCCACACTCAGGGAGTAGCTGTTGCTGTAGCGGATCGGCTCCTTTCGATGGTGTCTGATGTCGCTCCTTTCAATGAGCATATAATGAGACTCAGGCTAAGGCACTTCTTGGGTGTCTTGTCTGTCATCTTAGTGTACGCTCCAACCGCGGTGAGTGATGTCTTGTTGAGGGAGACATTTTACTTGCAACTTCACTCAGTGGTTGAAGGGTGCTCATGAGGTGACACTCCTCTGGTCATGGGTGACCTCAGTGCAACCGCTAGCACTGACAGGGCTGGGTATGAGGATTGTGTCGGTCCCCATGGGTCTGGAGACCACAGTGAAAGTGACTCCATGTTCCTTGACTTTGCAAATCGTCAGGGGCTGCGGGTCGCTGGATCCTGGTTCCAACGCCCCGAGCCACATCACTGGACTTAGTACTCCAATACTGATGGTGCGGTGAAGGAGATCGATCACATCCTCGTGGGCAGATGCTGGAGGCTCCTGCCCAGTTTGTAAATTCTGACCACAGACTTGTTGCTACTCTGAAGATTTAGCTTACATCCAGTAGGCTACCACCTACTAGGAGAATGAGGCTGAACTTAGCCAGACTCCAAAATCAAGCTGTTTCTGATGAGTTTGCACATTGTTTGTGTGAGGGACTTGCAGACTTGGGTGTGACTACTGACTCTAATGTGATGTGGGAGACCTTCCCTGATAAGACCCTAAAGGTTGCTAAGGGCTGTGTTAAAACTGCCAATGTTTCCAGAAGGAGGTGTCATCTCGTGAGGCATCTTGAATATTATCAAGTGGAATCACAGCGCACGACTTAGTGGCAATTCCAGTCTTTACCAGGAACTCCGAAGGATGGTTGTGAGGGCAGATAAGGAGACGTTTGTTAGATGAATTTGTGAGCAGGTGACACACCAGCTGTGGTCCAGTGACCCACATCCTGCTTACAGAGGAATCCAAGCATTATGCACAACTGAATCTGTTCCTCAGAGAGTCAAGACAGGTGATGGGATGGTCCTTACGGATGACACTGCAGTTGTAACCTGCTGAGCCGGCTATTTTGAGCAGTTGTTTAATGCTGACCATCCAGCTAGGATGTTGGACATCTCTGGGTCCACAGTTCTCAAAGCAGATCCTCCGATCAGCTGTGAACCACTCAATCTCACTGAGATTTCATGGTTAGTAAATCAGCTGCTGTCAGGGAAGGCCACAGAAATCTGTGGTATCCGGGGTGAACTTCTTCAGGCTGATGTTAAGGCTGTCCTCCTGACATCGCAGGCAATCATTGCATCCATTTGGGAGTCAGGTGTCATTCCAACTGACTGGAAAATGGGATTTGTAGGCCCTATCTGGAAAGGGAAGGGTGATCGCCTGGAATGTGGCAACTACAATGGAATAACACTGCTCTCAGTTCCAGGTAAGGTCCTTGCTAGGGTCATCCTTAACAGGATCCGTGATCACTTGCTTGCCTGTCATTGACTCTGGTTTTAGGCCTAAGAAGTCGATCATTGACTGTATCCTTGTACTGAGAGTTCTCATCGAGCGTAAGTGCGAACATCAGCAGAGGTTCTTCGCAGCTTTCGTTCAACTCAGTTGATCAAGTTGCCCTGTGGGACATTTTGAGACTTCACAGGATCTCCCCGAAGTTACTGAACATCATGGCCGGCCTGTGCACTGGTACTGTGAGCACAGAGTGGAGGGAGAACCTCTTCCCATTCTGCGGTTCGCCAGGGGTGTGTTCTTGCTCGTACTGTTTAATACTTGTAACTGTGTTGGGCAGGGTCGTGGGATCCAGTGGCTGTGAGTTGTCCTTTAGTAAAGAAAGTTTTTTTCTTTGCTGACGATGCCGTGATCTTAGGGAGTCAATGGAGGCTCTGATTGGGGCTCTCGCGAGATTGAATGAGGAGTCTGAGTGTCTGGGATTGCGGGATTCCTGGATAAAGACCAAGATCCAGGCATTTAGTGACTTCATAGGCACAGCCATCAGTAGTGTGTCTGTCTGCACGGACAATGTCGACCTTGCTGAGAGATTTACCTACCTCAGCGGCGACATTCATGTCTCTGGTGTCTCTTCCTATGATGTAAGCAAAGGAATTGGAAAAGCATGGGGGGTCATGAGATCGCTGGAAAGGGGCGTGTGGCGTTCCCGATATCTTTGCAAGAGGAAGAAGGTCCAAGTCTTTAGAGTCCTGGTGCTCCCTGTCTTGCTGTATGGGTGTGAGACATGCTCGGTGTTTCAAGCAATGAGCGGCTGCTAGAGGAGTCTCGAATGAGGCACATTACCTGCATTGTAAGGGAGCATCAGTTACAGCACTACAGCCACGTGGCACGTTTCCCTGAGGGTAATCCAGCTCGCAGGATCCTCGTTGCAAGTGGCAGGACCAGGTCAAGGGGACGCCCATGTAACACGTGGCTGCGGCAGATGGATGGCCATTTCTAGAGGGTGGGACTGGACCATGTATCTGCCCGGGGGATCATCCTGAGGAGTTTTGCTGTGTGGTGGGTGCGGCCCTGACCTGACCTGACCTGAGTTACATTCATCTAATTAACTGAACTGGTTATTTCAGTACAGTGAGCCTTAAGAGACAGAATACACACTCACAGACAAGGCACAATCTAGATAAACCACATGTTTTCAGGCTGATTGCAGACTGGGAGAATATGCAAAGTACACATTCACTTAGGAGTGTGAGACAGGCCTACGACCCCATAGGGGACATTTGTGTGAGGGATAATGAGAATAAATAAGATTTAGTGAGACTTTCCACACGCCACCTTGAGAATCTGCTTACCCAGGTTGGGATTTGGAGACTGGAGGACTGTCTTGTTATGCTTGTGGGCCGCCATCTTTCATTCCACAGTCCCACACACATGTTCATTCACATGCCAAAGAAAATGACACGTGAACCAGGCTGAAAGGCCACATGTTTCTTGTGCATGGCGTTAAGATTTATCAGACACAAGCAATAGCAGCCAGTAGGGCTTCTCAGGAAGTTTATTGTATAATTGTATAATTATTTCTGTAGTATCACAGTATTGTGTTTTTTTCTAAGGTATTTTGTTTTTGTATTGTGTTTTAAAATCTGTTTGCACTACATTTACTTTGTTTGTGTGACAACAGAAGCTTGGACACCCAAATGTGTGGACTCTGGAGTTAGTAGGCTAACCACACAAGGCAGGAGGGAAGCCTGCTTAGAGTCACAAGAGCAAACAAGTCAATAGCCAGGGGGATTCAGTCTTACAAATATGCGACAAAAGAATGGTAAGAAGACAGGAGAGTATATTTGGAGACAGGGACTCGGGAACTGGAGAGGGAGAGAAGATCAAGGTAAGATGCACAACACCAAAACAATTCTCAGTTATAGTTGCATGAAACAAACAATACCTCACACTGAGGAATAGAGCAAACCAGCTTAAATAACAAAGGAACAGGCGTGGCTAGTCCAGCTAATTATGGTTGCACACGGTCCATGACAGATTGCACTATGCGTACAAACAAGATGTAGTCTTTGTGCCTTGGCTGTTTGGCACGCTATGTGTGTTAGTTTCTGCGCTCTGCTCTTACTGCTGCGTGCACCATATTTCCCCCTAGAATCAACTAAATCAATCTTACTGTTAATTTTATTTGTCTGAGAATGCAGCTCAGCTTCTAGTCCAAACATTTGTCATCACACGACTAGATTAGCTCATCTCTTTACTGACAAGTTAACGATCTTGTTTTGTCTAGCAACTGCAAATGATTTAATATATGGCAGCCTGTCTAATATTCAATCAGCCCAAATGCTTTCATGTTCTTCATTGGCTACGTACAGGGACTTGCATTATGCTGACTTTCAGAGCTATTAATGGGCAAATACTTACCTCCCTTAAGATGCTTCTCAAGACATACATCCCCTTTCACCCTCTTCATGCAGAAAGTCAATGCAGCTTGGATTTCCCTCTCATCCAAGACATTTATGTGTGGCTCCCCAGTGGTGAAATGAGCTGCTAAATCTGGTCATCAGATATCTTCATGGAAGGCTCACCTGTTCCAAGAACGCTTATTCTAGTTTAAATCTTGTAGTGCTGCACTTTGTCTGTTGGTATGAATAGCTGTCGTAATAAATTTTTGCTATGTTTGAAAGTTGTTGCATAGTGCTCATGCGAACCCTTGTCCATGGTTGAAAGCTCCTACAATGGGCACACAAGCATCGGAACTGGATCTTGGGTCAGTGATAGAAGGTGCATTATGTAAACATGTAGTTTTTCTCTCCTCAGACCACTGACAGTAGGTACAGTCGGCCCTCGTTTATCGCGGTTAATCAGTTCCAGACTCAACTGGGATAAGCGAATTTACGCGAAGTAGGATTCTTTATTTATAAATCAAATATTTTGATAGTTAGAGCATAGAAAACCTGTTTGCTACCTTCTGAAAACGGTTTTAAACACTATTAGAGCCCTCTAGACATGAAATAACACCCTTTAATCACCATTACTGTTATGACTGCTGGACACGGAAGCAGTAGGGGTTGCACACGTGGTTAATACGGGGGCGTGGCATACAAGAGGATCGTACAGACAGGTCATGACAGTTGCACTCGTAATACCCAATATATTAGACAAAATAAGAGAAAATAAGACATATTAGACGTTACAAATATCATGTTATTATTATTGTACATTTAATTACGAAGAGCAAAGATGCTTTTAATGAATATACAAAAAACCGCGATAGAGTGAAAGTCGAAGCTCGACACGGCGAGGGATGACTGTATTCACTTTAGATCTTTATCCCTGCATATTTCTTCTGCATGTAACATGTCAACTATAAGTACCGAATATTACCTTATATATCCAAACCATATAATGTTTGCCGGTTTTTTACGGGAGAGTTAACATTATTCGCTTCACTAAGCAAATTATTGTCATATTTGACATAATACAAAACACAATATTTGAACATCAAGAGCTGGAAGCATTCACAAGAACGGTACTGGACTATATCAAGTTCTACATCGGAAATGTGACTGTAAAAAAAACATACGGGTCTTCCCAAACCAAAAACCCCGGATGACCCGCCAGGTCCGTACACTCCTGAGCCCACAACGCCGCTTTCAGGTCAGGTGACAGAGCTCTGTACAGAGCTGCCTGACGTACCAAGACGTACCGTAGTCAAGACGTACCATAAGAGGAGCATAGAGTCCCACCTGTCCAGCCATAATACATGGGAGGTGTGGCAGGGAATACAAAACATCACTAACTACAGAGGCTGTGATGCAACAACAGAGGATGTGAGTGCACCACTAGCAGAGGAGCTAAACTGCTTCTTTGCTCTCTTTGAATCATAACAGCAGCACTCACCTGCTCCAGCCCTGCTCCCACCCCCACCGGGTTCCTGCACCACTCCACTCACTGTAAAGGAGCACGATGCTCCTGGCGGTGAACCCCAAGAAGGCTGCCGGCCCAGATGGAGTTCCTGGTAGGGTGCTCAGAGCGTGTGCCCCCCAGCTCACCCTCATCTTCACCAAAATCTTCAACCTCTCCCTAGCCCAGACAGTCATTCCATCCTGCCTGAAATCAGCCGCTATCATACCAGTGCCGAAGAAATCTCCCATCACCCGCCTAAACGCCTATCGCCCTGTGGCCCTCACTCCGGTAATCATGAAGTGCTTCGAGAGACTGATTCTCTAGCACATGAAGGACTATCTCCCCCAAGACTTTGATCCATCGCCGTAGCTCTCCACTCTGTGCTGAGCCATCTGGAGCAGCAGCAGAGCTATGTCTGGATGCTCTTTGTGGATTATAGCTCGGCGTTTAATACAATCATCCCTGACATTCTCATCACATTCTCAACTGGTCACTCTAGGCCTCCCCCTCTCACATGTGTCTGGATAAAGGACTTTCTTACCAACCGACTCCAGACTGTGAGACTCGGCCCCCACCTCTCCTCCATTCACACACTGAACACCGGATCCCCGCAAGGCTGTGTCCTGAGCCCCCTCCTGTATTGTCTCTATACCCATGACTGTAGTCCGACCCACAGCAACAACCTCATGGTCAAGTTTGCTGACGACACCACAGTGATCAGACTCATCTCAAAGGGAGACGAGGCAGCTTACAGAGAGGAGGTCCTGAAGTTGGCAGCCTGGTGTTCAAAGAACAATCTGGCTCTGAACACCAAGAAAACCAAGTCATGGTTGACTTCAGGAGGCACAGCACTGACTTAGCCCCCCTCTACATCAACGGCGCGTGTGTGAAGACGGTCCACACCTTCCGGTTTCTCGGCATCCTTATCTCCGCTGACATCTCCTGGACAGACAACATCACAGTAGTTACCAAGAAGGCTCAGCAGCGGTTACACTTCCTGAGGGTCCTCAGGAAGTACAACCTGGACTCCAACCTGCTACTAACCTTCCACACGTCCATGGAGACCCTGCTGACGTACTGTACCACAGCGTGGGACGGCAGCTGCACCATGACAGACAGGGAGAGGCTTCAGAGAGTAGTAAAGGCTGCCCTCTCCCCTCCCTCATGGATATTTACACCTCCTGCTGCCTCAGCAGAGCAAAAAACATCATGAAGGACAGCCACCACCCTGGCTCTCATCTGTTTGACATGCTGCCCTCTGGGAGGCGCTACAGGTGCATTACAACTAGGACAAACAGACTCAAAAACAGTTTTTTCCCAAAAGCCATAACCACCCTAAACGTACGCATGCACTGACTGGACAGTAGACTACACAGTCTAACCCCCGAGCCCCTGGACTTCCTTTCATCAACTGTGCAATATCCATTACCTAATAGTATTGATAACCGTGCAATACCGTATACTGTGCCATATCACATGATCATTACCGTGTAATACACTGCATATCACATTGTATATTCATATATTTAAAACCCTACTTAGTTATTTATTACAAATGTATATAGCGCTACAGAACTCTGGCACTATTTGTTATTGTTTGTCGTGTGTAAATGTTTGCACCGAAGGTGATGCTCTTAATCTCATTATACATGTGTAAAGTGACAATAAAACAGCATTGATTCATTCATTCAAAATGCCCCCCACTGGTACTTTGGCAAACTGCTGCTAAACTGATTGCACTTTAAAGTTTCTCGCCATCCGTTTTCCATAACTACTCATCCATACCGATGCCATGGTGAGCCACTGCATGCTACAACTAACTCACCGATGCCATGGTGAGCCACTGCATGCTACACCTAACTCACCGATGCCATGGTGAGCCACTGCATGCTACAACTAACTCACTGATGCCATGGTGAGCCACTGCATGCTACAACTAACTCACCGATGCCATGGTGAGCCACTGCATGCTACACCTAACTC
>JAABNX020000106.1:16275820-16295597 GCA_015163995.2 Mormyrus lacerda | reverse complement strand
ACCGATGCCATGGTGAGCCACTGCATGCTACACCTAACTCACGGATGCCATGGTGAGCCACTGCATGCTACACCTAACTCACTGATGCCATGGTGAGCCGCTGCATGCTACACCTAACTCACCGATGCCATGGTGAGCCACTGCATGCTACAACTAACTCACTGCGAATCATATGATAACTGACGTGTATATAGCAGTACAAACGGTAACAACCGCTGAATATGAATTTACTACATGGTTTTGGTCACATATTGGTTCAGCTGGTCTGGCGATTCCTTTAAAAACATTGTTCTTAATAAACAAGGAGTGCTTAATTACTAATTACATTTTTTTAGGATGAAGGAGGAGTGACACCATACTAAATTATTTCCATGGCTAATGAGTTATTGTCCAGTTTGTGTGGTGCCTTAGGAAGGGGGTGCCTTTATGCCTATACACCTACTCTGCACCATTTCAAGGATCTAGCCCATCATGCATCAAAACCTAGAAGCTTAACCACAGGCGAGCCCCTCTATTGCAGCTTACATCAGTGCTTCCCAACCCGGTCTGCAGAGACCCCCAGACAGTCCACATTTTCACTGCCTTCCAGTGACATGGACTGTCCTGGGGTCCCTGAGCACCGGGTTGGAAAACATTGGCTTACATGACTGGTCTTAGGGAAACATCAAGACAAAAACAGATTAGGGAATTAACCTGAACTGTACCTTGTCTTCTTCTCCATCAATTAGCTCCTTTCACTATTTAAATACCCCTGAATAACAAAGAGATCAACAAAGGCTCAGCTTATCACATGGATCAGTCTACTCAGTTATTCTGTTCTAATCATTAACCTCCCACATCAGGAAACATAAAAATATTACAGGCAAACTGCAATTGTAATACAATAATGTGCAGATTTACAAATGAGTCTCCTCATAGGAATTTTATGGAAATAACATTTATCATTGTGTAGAACCCAGTATAAAATAATACATAATTTAAACATACTATCCGACAACTAAATATAATGACTTGCAACAATAATAAGGTCAATAAATAACTGAACGCATCAAGATGAGAACCATAAAATATGTGCTCTGCAGGTTTAACTGAATTCAAATAGTTGAGATATTGGACTGGTTATTCCTGTCAGTGGTTTTTAAAATGAAAATTCATGCCTGACAATCACTAATTCTTAGGTTTATGCTGATGTGAAATGCTACAAGCCACATATAACACCATGCAACAGCTAGGGCTATATAACAGTCTGAAATGCGAGAGGTCATACCGTATAACGAACATAGGAGGCATCTTGCAGCAGAGGTGGAGATTTCAGGTCCAGAAAGTACAAATCCAGACCAGGATTTTGTTTCAACCAACCACTTGAGTACAAAGTCACAGAGTACTCAACTGGTTGGTTGAAAAAAAATCCTGGTCTGGATTTGTACTTTCTGGACCTGAAATCTCCACCTCTGTCTTGCAGTCACTTCGTACGTAGTTTTGTATGGACTAATCGGCGTTTAACCTCTAGGCATGTTTTAGGAACCGATTGCCAAATTGTGGCTTTTTCTAGCAAACTGATACCTACATGATAGTGTACCTACTGTTGGTGAGTAATGTGTATTATAATACTACCCATCCATATGATGCAAGAAAAATAAGGACATTTCTGGACGCAGAGTCCGGTTGAGAGCTTAGTATAGTGTTCCATGTAAGTGCTACTGAAAAAGCTTTGAAGAGTAAATAAGATGAAGCACACAGATTCCTGTATGCTTTGGGGATAGCAGCCTTCTTTGTACTGGTACAAAAAATGTAAAAAAAAAATAGTCAGAAACTGATTTTTTGTGCTTTATTTTTATGATTAACCAGTTTTGTTTTGTTATGGTATTTATTCGCATTGAATTAGACCTTTTTGACCTGCCTCCAAATTTAAGATGGTAAGTGTAACTTTTCTTAAAATTCCTTAATTGATTTCTTTTTGTGACTGAAAAGCATTGTTTCCTGCCTGCAAATGTAATCAAAGTGGTTATTATTAAGCCAATATAGCGCCCATATATATACGCCCTATTCTCCCCCCCCACCTTCATCTCCGCAGGTGAGAGCAAGCTGACCTCAAAAGGCAACCAAACCATGGGGGCTGACCTGACCTTCCTCAGGGAGCCATAGATGTGGCATGGCTGGGTTTGAACCAGCAGCCTTCTGAACACAGGTACAAAAACTCACAAACCAACTGAAAGTATTTTCAGAAAGACACTGCGCCGCACGATGGCAGTTTCTGAGAGTACCACAACTCTGAAAATGCTTTACGGGCATCTACTACACCAGCAGACAGTGTATTTAAGTCAAGACCGAGGTATGGCGCTCTCATTCGGTATCTGAGTCTCTCACTCACCAACAGGTTTAAGTTCTAGGGAATCAAATGTTCGGGTGCAGCGCGCCCTTACATGCATTACTGCCTCTCGCTGGCCATTATCGAGGGAGAGAAGCAGCATTCGTGTCATATTTCTGAGGACAAGAGGAATAATGAAAAGAATTAATCTTTTCAGGGAAGTGAAAGTGAGTGTATAGTTCCTGTAAAGGACTCATTCCCCATGAATGAATCGTTCGCGGATGTTACAGCATTACAGAAGAGCCATAACTGTAAGGACATGCAAATGTCCACAGCTTGTCGACAAAACGGATGTACGAACCGAAATAAGGATTTATTTTACTTACTTTGTTGACAGTAAGGGCAAACCAACAGGCACCGCAAAGCTTGTGTGTATAAGATGTTTTAAATCACCGCAGACGAAGGGCGCCAATGCGTTGAAGAATTGAAGAATTTAAAGAGCGACAAGTTAGCAAACGTGATACATAATCAGGGCCGCCCCCCAAGTATAAGGCAAACGAGGGTGATTTTGCGACAAGCGAACTTTTTTACTATTTCAGTTTGAGCAGCAAAATTAAGGGCAATGATGGCATAACTGTTTAAAGGAGCCGTTCACCCCAAAACTGAAAGAAAAAAAAAAATTAGAGGGGTGTAGTGCTGTCCATGGGCAGTGCATGGTGGCTTAATGGTTAGGGAAGCGCGCTTGAAATTGAAAGATTGCAGATTTGAGTCTCTGACACGCAAGGCGCCGCTGAGGTACCCTAAGCAATGCACCCCTGCCAGTTATGCAAGTTAAACTGATTGGCCTATAGTTTCCTGGATTGCTTCTATCCCCTTCTTGAATATGAGTGTTATGTTAGCATGCTTCCAATCTGAAGGTACCACACCCGCAGATAACGATTTCTGGAATATTAAAGTTAAAGGTCGGCTAATAATATCCCTCATCTCTTTTAAAACTATAGGTAAGTATGGAATGTAGTGCAAGCTGAATCCTTAGGTTCCTTTAAATCAGAGCTAGATAATATTTTAACAACTCTGAGCTATTAGTTAAGTTCTCCCCAAGCGAGCTTGATGGGCCGAATGGCCTCCTCTTGTTTGTATATTTCTTATGTTCTTATGTAAGATGTCATCAGGGCCCAGCGATTTATTTATTTTGAGCTTAGCTAGGCTTAGTACCACATAAGCCTCAGTTATACATAGACGACTCTGTATTCATACTAAATGGTGGTAAGTTACTCATGTTCTCTACTGTGAACACCCATGTAAAATAATCATTAAACTCATTTACTATATCATTTTCATTTTCAGTTATAAGACCCTTACTATCCTGCAAATTAGTGATTTCAGCTTTTAGAGCTCTTTTGGAGTTTAAAAATATTGGAAGAAACTTTTAATGTCATCCTTGGCCTCCAATCCAATCTTCCTTTCTACATTCCTCTTAGTGAGTCTAATGTTATTTTATAACTCAACCCATAGACACTGCTGCTTTATTTTGAAATCATTAATTTCCATTTGTGAAACAAAGCCCTTTTCCTCCTGACTTTATTCTTAATTTTTATAGTAAACCACCTTGCAGTTTCCTAGATTTAGTTTTGTTGGAAACTGGTGTGAAGTCCTCTTGCATTTGTAACATCCATCCATTATCTATACCACTTTATCCATTTGGGTCACACGTAAGCTGAAGCCAATCCCAGCATCTTGGGGCAAGAAGCAGGGTACACCCTGGGCAGGTCACCAGTCCACTACAGGAACAACACAGACACAGGCAATTTAGGGTAGGCAGTTAACCTAATCTGCATGTCTTTGGACTGCGGGAGGAAACCAGAGCACCCAGAGGAATCCCACACATGTACAGGTGGAACATGCAAACTCCACACAGAGAGGCACACTGGGTGAATCCAGAAAGCAAACCCAGGACCTTCTTACTGCAAGGTAACAGTGCTAACCGCTGCACCACTGTGCCACATTTGCAACAATATGCTTTTATCATGTCTCTTCAACAGTTATGCTATTTAACTCCATCCAGTTTACAGTTTCTAGTTTCAGTCTCATAATTTAAGCTTTCAGCTAGTACTCTCACTCAGGAGAGCGAAATGTGCTGAAAAGTGGTGCATTTCTCGAGGCTTTGGATGCTCACTAGAGTCACCTGCTGGTCAAAAGAGCTTAGTGCAGGAAATGATGCAAAACGTAGGCCAGTGCAAACCAGTTTTTCAAAACAGCATTATTACAGTGCATATTGTAATGACAAGTTAATACATTTCTGGTATTCACAATCCTAAATGTGTTTGGTTTTTGTTCAGTTTTGTTTTGAGTTACAGAAACAAAGAGACGACAAGGTGGGGACTAAGGACTTGCTGTGAGTCACTGCTGCCTGCTTTGCCCTCATTATTCACAGGCTGTTCCTCACTGGGAGGCCTACTCTCTGTTTTCTGGGCTCATCGGAGTCTTCACCTCGCCAGGAGAATGTAGTCCTCCACCCGTGTGCCTGAGTCTGCCGGCCGTACCTGCTAAAGGACAGCCATGTTCATGCTCTCGAGCTTGTCGTTTATCATTGCTGTTTTTCCGGTGTTGCTGATGTCTTGAAGGTTTTCAGAAACTCTGATCATCATTGTCCAGACATTCCAGCTTCCCAGTTTTAGAGCTGGTCTATTACTTTCAGTTCTTTTGTTACTTGGTGCAATAATTACAGTATGCTGTTTTGATGGTTATTAATCTCTGAGCACTAAGTGAAGATAGCAAATTTGGTGGCACGGCACCTTACTTACTGAGGGCTGCCTGACTTATTGTGTGTAATTGCTGTCCAGTGACATCCAAGAATCTCTCCCACCGTCGGGAGCAATCCTGCCACTGTGCTGTTTGCCAATCAGGCAGTAGCTTATGATAGATAGCAATAAGATAATCATTCTGCTATTACTAATAGTGTGTCAGTTGACCTAGTGGGACTAGGTGGATATACTAGGATGAGACACAGATAGAAAGTTCATGATTTATATTAAGAAACAAAAGGTTGTTGCACATTGCTGGGGGGAAGATGACCTAATTTTTTATAAATAATTTCACCCACCGTTGAAAAAACAGGGAGCAAAAGAGGATACACAAACACCTTAAAGCAAGCGCATACAAATGGCGGTCACAGCTTTTATGCCCAGTCCAGCACTGCAGCAGATCCACAGATCCACAGTTGGACAAACTTTCAGGTCTCATCTGAACTAATACATGTCTTTCAGCTTTTTGCTTTGTCGAAACGTAGCTCAATTAATCTATTCCGGACAACACTGTTCAGGTGTCTGGTTACCAGCTATTCAGAACAGACGGGAAGAATGCTCTGTGCGGTAAATCACTCAGTGGTGATGTGTGTATATTTACAAACAACAATGAATGCACTGATGTATCCACAGTCTCTACATACTCATCCATGGATTTAAAGGCACTTTTTGTCTACTTATGATATGGCAAACAAATTTCCCAGCACTGTGATTTTTATTATGGGGGATTTATTCATCGCCATATGAAACATGACCTGCAAAAATAGCACCAGCTGATAAGCTGTCCTACACCACAGGACAGATCTCTGGAGCTCTTCAACACCAACATTAAATGTGCTGCCACTTCCGCTATGCTCATCTTGGCAACTCCGACCATGCCCTGACTCGTGCCAAGCTATAAGAGGAAACTGGAACAGTTTAAACCTACAAAGACCATTTGTTGACAGTGGACCCCTGAAGCTGTTTTCAGTTACATATTTTTCACTATTTTAACTGCCTTCTTTGCAGTACTGTATCAGTATTTGTTATTATTCAACATACAGTATGCAACGCCCCGCCTGTGCGATGCTCTTGCTTCCTCCTAGCGTGATCCAACGAGCCACACCTGTTACACTTTTGCCTTGCCTCTCATTAGTGGTGTGCAATACTACAAGACAAGTAAATACAGGGCCAGTATTTCCAATACTGATATCGATACTTTTCAATAATTAAGGTGGATGCATCACCAAATTGCTAAAGCTGAATGAATTTTCATTACCTTTAAGTGTTTTTGTGATTGTTTTTTTATTAATTAGTTAAAACCCAGGAAAGAATTTTGGCAAAGATTATAAATCTTATTTATTATAAAGATTATTTATTATAAAAAAAGTAACACAAAATGTCTTAAATGAAGTGCACAAAATTAGAGGCTCAGCTTTGAAAGAATATATATATATATATAAAATAGTGGAAAACACGCTCAAAGAAATATGTTCAAGTGAGCCTGTTTGCTTACCTGGCGCGCAGCCGCACCTCTGAGTCACATGACGGTACAACATCAAAACACAAAACAGCAGGAGGAGCAAAGCTTGATCGCGCTGTGACAGCTGGGCCGGCAACTGAGAGCAGTAGCGCATTCAGGAGAGAAATTAAAATTAAACTATCGATCTCATTAAATTGGAATTTATCAATACCAACATTATTATCGATACCTGGATCGATCCGCCCACCACTAGCTACCTCTCATTCTTGCCTGTGACCGATTCACTCTAGCTGGCTCTCATTTTGCTCCCTTGTTAGTCTTTGTGTAAAAGTACTTCCTACGTTAGGCATTAACATCGATCCTGTCTCTGGCCTGTCCTGCTAGCTGAGTTCTGTATTCTCAGTCTTGATATGCCGTGACCTTGATCCTTTCTGTTATGCCTTTTCGTTGAAATAAACATTGTTTGATTGTTCCATCTTCTGCTCCTGCGTCCATTGTCCCTCAGTGTGTGACGTTTTGTTGTCATCAACATCAAAGAATAGCTTTTTAATGTGATATTTCTGAACATCAACAAGTGTTTAGTGTTAGGTAAGTAACAATTTCCAACCACATTACCAGTGTCTTGATCAGAGCAAAACTGACTAATAGTGAATGTCACAAATAGCCACATTACGGGGGATTACTTTAGGATTTTGGGCGACCTCTAAATTCATCCCAAATTGCTTCAGATTTTAACAATATCTTACATACATGAGGTTGAACATATTCAGACTTATGGAGGCAGGTTCTGATCAAGGAAAATTTTCATCATATTCTTGTGGACCATGTCGGGTTTTGTAAATAAAAGTAGAACGTCTCTCGCGTTATCGTCATCTTGACTCTCGGTAGTTGTGCGATAGCGCCATCTGGTGGTATAACTGTAAAGCAATTTAGTTCAAACTGGAGGAAATTTTGATATTAGTCTATGTATGTGTATGTGTATTGAATTCATTGTATAAACAGGTTATTTTAGCTGTCTTTTAAAACATTGTAGAGATTAACAGCTCACCAAAGGTACATTTTTTTTGCTCAATGGAAAAAAAGTTCACAGTACAGCATTTGGGGTCTAACATTAGAAATATAAACAAAGCTTTGTCATTACACTGCAGTACAAGTTCAGTATATGAAAAAAAAAAATAATATAAAATATACTTATGTACAGGTGGGATGTTATTGTGTTTATTGCATTATCAGTGTCTGAAAAATGCAGGAAATGCGCACCATTTGTGTAATGCTACCACTGTACGTCTTGTTGGGTTTCTCTTGCTTGAGTGTGTTCATATCAACTGCATAAAAGACTCCTGCCTTGGTAGCATGGGGGCACAGTGGGTATCACTGCAGCTTCACACCTCCCTTCTATGGACTAACATCCCATCCAGGGTGTCTGGCTGTATGCTGAGTCCTGGAGTAAGCTCCAGCCTCTCTTCGACACTTTACTGGAAGATGAACTGCCTGATTCTGATTTCTTATGACAAGACTCCTATATATCAGCGTTTCCCAATCCAATCCTTGGGGACCCACACAGTGCACACTTTTGCTCCCTCCCAGCTCCCGGTAGCAAAAATGTGCACTGACTGTGGGTCCCCAAGGATTGGATTGGGAAACACTGATATGTATGACTGACTATTCATGACCCAGTTCCAAAGCAAATCTTTTGGGGTAAAAGAAACCCAGAAACCAAGCTTAAAGAGAGAAATTAACCTGAACAACTTGGATTTGGATGGAAATTTACAAAAAAAGAACGGCTGTGGATGTATTTAAGCATGGATGTGTGGAACTATGAAATACCGATGTGACTTAAAGCATTCATTATAAATAAGTTTTAATCCAATAAACTGATCCCAGATGCACTGGATGGAAAGCAGTGTCCACCCAGGAGTAGACCCCAGACAACTGAAAATCACTAAAGGGGTTTCAGCCAATCTTCAGACCATGAACAAGTCACACTGTTAAAAGAATCTCTTTCCCCCCTACATCAATAAAATAGCTGAACTTTTTGTATTGTGTATATTTACAAATAGTTTAGTAGCATAAGTGAGTCCAAATTTGAACCTAATTATTTATTGGTATTGTTCTTTCTTGCAGTGCTTTTGCAGTTTTTTATGACGTTTACCTTTGCTGCGACATGCAGAAGGACCTCAAAGGAATACAAAGATCCTATAAAACAGTTGTTTATTCTGTGACCAAGTACAAAAATGCAAACCTTTGTTGGTAATCTTGCAGATATACAACATACAAGCCCACGCTGACTATTTCCACCGGTCACTGCATGCTCTCTATCTGAGCAAATGCATTCTAGATGCTCGCCGGCCAGAGTTCATTAGGGAAATCTATGTTTTTCCTGTTTCGAGAGAAAATTGTTCAAATTCTCTCAAACTTGCTTGTTCCATCAAATTCCATGGAGACCCTGAAACCCTCCAAAACTGATACCCGATGTTGCTAGTGATATTACACAAGTCATGACATGGCAACATGGAAGCTGAAGCTGGCCGTAGAACGTAATCATGAAGTCAGGGCCTAGACCTAGTTGTTGGGATGCAAAACGGTGAGTCCTCAAAATCTGCGATTGTTTCAGACAAGCATGGATTCTGCCACATTAAAGGCTGCCCACAGTGTTTTCACAGAACTACCTTCACTTTAAATGCCGAGGAAGCAAGTGTGTTTCTGTGTATGTGTGTTAGACAATTTTGCATTCAGACAGTCAACAATTTGACAGGCCAGTTATTGGATTAATGTGGTGAAGGCAGACTGATGGTTGAGATAGGCTGCACACTCCGTCCTAGTTCCATCTTGACCACAGGTTCCATCCGCACACCCCCACGCTTCTCTCACAGTTCCTCATGTCTGGACCTCTCTGCATCCTCCTGCGCCTTCAGCTTCAGCTCATCTGAGGTGATCTTGCCGTCCCGGTCGCGGTCCTGATTGTGGAACATGTCCCTGATGACCTCATCGGGGTCCTGACCAGGCCGGAGGCGACCTTTACCCTCTGTCACCAGGTCCTTAATGAATGCTGAGAACTAGTATGAAAGACAGGATGGCTTCTCACTGACATGGGCAAAACGCATGCCTTTAAAAACAACCATGGCATTAATGGCACGTTTGGTCAGCAGAGTGTGTTCCTCACAGTACCTCACCTTGGATCCCTGTCTGCAGGGATTCAACATGATCAGCTGCTCTCAGGACTTCCTGGCTTGGGGTGTCTGACTGCATATGGATCCCATAATGGGCAGAATCCCCACCCACTCTGATACCCAATCCCATCCTGATCCAGCGTCCAAATGGCAGCAACCCTTACTGGTTAGACTATTGGTTTATGAGGCTACGAACCTCTTCCAGGGGCACCACGCCGTCTTTGTTCACGTCCAAAGCCTGGAAGAGGTCTGCTGGGCTTTCCACGAGCCACACAAACAGGAAGCCCGGCGGCACACCCTTCTGGAGAGCAAGTAGTTCCACCTCAAAGTGCAGCACTGCGCTGCCTGGGACGATACCCGCTGCCAAGACACCAGAGGAAAGAGGCGGATCACCTGGAATCATGACTAATTAACTGAAAATGAAATACATTCTATTATCCAATTTCTCCTCTTAAATCCTGTGATTTGTTAGGATTTAATGTTTTTTGGACTTACAACCATAGAAAGAGGGTATGTGTTACAGTCAGACATACATACCTCCTGAAATTTTAGGTTATACAGCCTTACCCCAGTTTTAAAGCCACACAATATACAACCACATGTTGTGCTAGATGTTTGCTGAAGCCTGCATGGTTTTACCTCCTTTCTCTCCATGGCCCAGGTGGGGTGGCACAATAACCACCCTCTTCTCACCCACACACATCCCTCGTAACCCCTGATCCAGGCCATCAATCACCTTGTTGGCCCCCAGGAGGGTTTCCTGTGGTTTTTCATAGTCCCTTCTGGGTAGAAATCAGGGTCAGACTTTCGAGGGCAGGCATTCCATTCAAAGTGAAGGTGTTTCTACTCCCTGATCAACAGTCAGTGGGGCAGTGGCATTGCTTATATCTGCTGTACTTCAATGTGTGTTTGGGCATTGACTCTGTACGCCTTGCCAGAAATGTCTCCTATGTGGCATTTGAGAAGAAATTCTTCAGAGACCATATACCCAGTAGTGGGAATGTAGCCGGTATCATGACCTAATGTAGCCGACATGGTGCGTGGGTGGGGTGCTCACGAAGAGAAGAGAACCATGCCATCCAGCAGGGAGCAGTTGTAGTGGTACTGGATCAGATCATCAAGGCCACTGGTCAGGTTGCACTCCACTGGCTTGTGAGTAACCTGGACCTCTACTGTATCCTTGGGGTTGTGGAAATCAATGACATGGATGTCAAAGACCAAGGTTGCGTATTTGGGGATGTTTTCACCTGATGTTTGGGTAGACACAGGGACAAAGTCAGCCACGTAGACATTATGCACCAGCGTTTCAGGTGATGTTTGTGCCAAGTCGTGGAAGACTGTAGATCGTCTAGTACTGGAAACCAGTCAACTAATATCTAAACAGTATGCGTTGTTAAGTTCATCGAACTTCACCAATAATGAAATACAGCACAATAAAGGTCTCTGTATAGATGGAAACATACCAATCATATGAAACACTTTTGCAAGCTATATCAAGCGTGTGCGATTAGGACCACGGACTGACCAGCTCCGTTCTCCCCATAGGCCAGATGTGGAGGTATTGTGACACGTCTCATTTCTCCCACACACACTCCTAGAAGGGCCTTTTCCATGCCCGGGATCACATAGCCCAATCCAATGTAGGTGTTGTACGTGCTGTTCCTCATGTAGCTGTGGCAAATGCAGAAAGGATTTAAGTTGATCAAAGCAATCCTATTGTTAGTATGTCCTGTAGTAATAGGTAGAAAGATTTTCATGTATTTTTGTCCCATACCTTGTGTTGAGGTTTTAGTGAGGCACACTCATTGGTCAAGTGGAAACCCCCCCAAAACTCACCTTGCGTCAAACACTGTGCCATCCAGGAAAGTGCCATTGTAGTGGTAGCGCATGAAGTCCCCAGCTATGGACCTCCGTGTGCAGGGATCTGGTATCACCTGGCTGTCCACTATGATGTCATCCTTGGGGTTGTGCAGATCCACCAGCAGTACATCGAACATCAGACTGGCCTGGGGAGGGATCACGGTGCCTGAAGTGGGGAAACGGTCACGCGGGAATTTCTTGATCACTGCTACAAGTGGGATTAAAAATATCACGCAAAATCTAAGAATCTAAGACATGACAGTCACCTATATCAGACACAGTTGGGTAATTCAGGTCCAGAGAGTAAAAGCCCAGATTGAGATTTTGTTTCAACCAACCAGTTAAGCATCAAGAGTCAGTCACAGAGTATTGAACGGGTTAGACTTTTACTCTCTGGACCTGAATTACTCAATTCTGATATCAAGTATGCGTGTTACCCGACTTATTGTGTTTCTAACATTTTTCAGCAGTTACATACTTTCATAAAATGTTTAATATATTGGAACTCTACAATAAAGCATTCACAGGTCCTGCCTGTGGAGGATACTCTAGTTACCATATCCAGTTTCTCCATAAGCCAGGAACGGAGGAATGATGACGTTCCTTTTCTCGCCCACACACATGCCCAGAAGCCCCTCCTCCATGCCTTGGATCAGCCACGTCTTCCCAACATAGGTGTTGTATGTATGCTTCCTGTTGTAGCTGCAGTAGGCACCCAAAAGTCAGATAACCGTTTAACCTCCATCTCCATCCAGCCCAGCCCTCCACTAGACAGGCTTCAAAGATTAAAAAGGTCACCTTGAGTCAAAGGGCGTGCCATCCAGCAGAGTGCCATTGTAGTGATAGCGCACGAAGTCTGAGTTCTGCACGGTGCGGTTGCAGGACTCGGGTTTGTAGAGTACATGCGTTTGCACCTTGTCCTTTGTGTTCCAGATATCCAGCAGCAGCACATCAAATACAAGAGTTGTGTCCGGAGGAACCACTTTGCCTAGGGAAGAGTGGCATTGCCATCAGCAAACAATGCCATTGTGTGCCGTCACTGATGCAAAAGCTGCTTCCCAGTTTGTTAGCTAGCCCTGAAAGGCTCCATAGAATTAGTTAGTCGCTAATTCGATAGAACAAACTACTAATTCGAAAAGAGCAAGATATCCTGCCTACCCTGCTACCCACAATACTCCTGCTACCGGAGACGTCCTGCATGCTCTAGTGCCTGTGATCGTGCATTTACACCTGGACTTAAACAGGAGCGTATAAATCCAGACTTTGTTAATCTAGCTTCCTCTGTCAGCCCCTGGAGGATGGGCTCCCCCTATGAGTCTGGATCTTCCCAGGGTTTCTTCCTATAAGGGAGTTCCTCTTGCCACTTGCTCACTTTTTTTTTTTTTGCTGGGAGGCAATGTAATAAAATGTGCTATACCAATAAAACTGAAACGAAACTGAAAAATCACACAGGGACCCTATATAAGATATATATGAGGTCCCAAAGTTTCCTGAATATCACATGACTTGTCAGCACAGCACTAAAACACGATGTCTAGTACCTGCACCCTGGCTGCCATACGCCAGGTGTGGAGGCACGGTGATCCTTCTGCGCTCGTTGATGCACATGCCCTGGATTCCACGGTCCATGCCTGCGATTATCCGACCCAGGCCGATCTGGCCACTGGAAGCGCTGCCCCGGTCATAGCTGACAGAGTGACAGAGTATGGTCAGACCATGACGTGTTACTATACAGTGACATAGCGCGATATTTTAAAAAATTACACTAGATCCAAAAGGAGAGAAATCAAATCAACCATAAAATGCTGAGACACAAGACAAAATATAAATACATGGCATCAGAGATAAAATACTTGGAGTTAGGTTTATAATGCTTCAGTCTACAGCCCTGGGGTCTCCACAACGCCCATGTGAAGCCCAAAATTTAATATTCTGTAGAAATTCTTGGTATTGTTAAGTTTATTAAAGCGTGGCACATGTTTTTGGTGTATCATGGAAGCGATTTATACGCGTGAAGCGGCGGTGAAGAAAGGAACAGCTCAGCAGGCACAACATCCTTTTAAAAGAGGAGATCTTATGGATAAACAAGGTAAAAAAAAAAAAAAAAAGACGGTGACAGCATGGAGGTGCTTTTTGCAACTTTAAGTCCAACATGTTTATTAAACGCACAGATATGCCGAATTTATTAAGATAAGTTAAGAAACATGCATTTCTTGCTTTGGTAAGTTACTGGGAGTGCAGTTTCGTGCTGGAGACGAGGTGTTGGAAAGTTTGATATTGAGAGAGCACAACTCATTAATTAAAATGCACAAGTTTATTTATGAGGGGAAGAAAGCAGAAGTAGTCAAATTAAATATGGGGGGGGGGTCATTAAATATTTGGTGGTACACATCCTCCCCATCCAACCTGGATTTTGGGATTCACACAAAGTCGTTTACCAGTGAGTAACCTTTAATTTAAAACCAAATCACATATTTATGTGGAAACCTGCACTAACAATCTGTCTTGCATTCAGACATTGAAAAATATAAAATATTTGGCTATAATTTCAGACAACATCCTATTCATGCAAGTGCATTCAGATGAAACAGCTCCATAAATAAATGGAAAACATTACAAAACACCATAAGGGTATTTAAATGCTTTCCAGAACAAGAAAGAAAGCAATCCCATCCTTAGATCCCGAAAAAGCAGTTGACGGACTAAAGTCAGATAGCTAACTAATCTATTTTTAGTATCACTGATTTTATCCAAGGTTTTTGCAATAACTAAAAATTCTAACACCCAACACCCCCCACTACACACACCTGACAGTTATCTTAACTGGAATATTTAACAAAAAATCTAAATACCACAATTTGATTTTGTTCAAGTCCTTACCATCAATTAAAACGTCAAGTTCCATTAACAACCTAAAGTGGATAAAGACTTTTGTAGGCTGCAGAAAGGACCTCAAGGGCCTATGGACACAAGGCAGGGAGCAACCAAGACGGGGCGCCAGCCCATCACAGGCCACACACACACACCATTCGCTCACACACGCACACCTATGGGCTCCAAGCTGTCTCAGCATGTCTTTGGACTGTGGGGGGAAGCAGGCAAACCCGGTGGAAACCCGACGACGACAGGGGGAGAACATGGACCCACGGGGGAGACCTGAACCCATGTCCCAGGGGCAGGAGGCAACAACGCAGCACCACCGTACCACTGCAAAGCAGAACTTCTATAATTAATCTGAAGTTGGCGCTACAACGATTACATAATTAAAAACCTAGGCCAAACTATTTTCCTACCTTAACGTTTCTTCTTGGTTATCAATCCGAAATTTTAAAAAATACAACAACGACAATAATGTAATAAACGGCTTCCATGCTAAGCTGAAAACTCCTAGCATGATATAAACACAAAACTCATTATACACAAAGAGTAGCAGAAGTTAGAATCTTAACACAGCGCCGGGAAACGCTAAACCTACCGGCGCTACAATATTATCTTCAGCATTAAAGTCGTATGCGGTCTCGGCGGGAGGGAAAAAAACTGTTATGGGAAACAAAGTAATATTTTTATGGCAATCATTTGAATCTTTACTGAAAATAAAAGCATATTAGGAACCTTGCTACGGCTGCAAAAACAGTTATAACGGTATAATGCGCACTGCATCTGTGCAGGAGATGTTCGGCGACTTGACACGTCCGCAGAAACTCGGCGCACAGAACTGCGAAAGGCGGCGCGTCTAGCGAAGGTACTGCAGCTACGTGTCAATCACTCTTTAATTCAAAAGAAGCATGCACAAGTTATCCAAAAGTAAAAGCAGTCCCCTTAGTTTGTAGAACTGTGATTTTAAACTTTACCTCGAATCAAACTGCTTGCCGTCCGTGAACGTGCCGTTGTAATGATAGCGAACGTGATCTCCATTTTCTACTTTTCTCGCACAAGTTTTGGGAACAGAATAGCGATCAACAATCACGTCCTCCAAAGGGCTGGGATTACACCGCACATACAGTGCTGTTAAGTAAAATATCCAAACCATCGCATTCATTTTAAATACATATGCACTTTGCGCAGCTCTGGGATAATGTGTCTAAAATGAAGATGTAAGCTAGTCGCGTCGCCGCTGCAGCCTCCCCCCTATTTCTAAGCTGGAGAGAAGTGTGCTGGCCCTGCCCAAGTCAAAGCGAGGAGGGGTCACCTCCTCTAGAACCCTCCTCCCTGGAAAGAAAAAGTCAGGGTCAGGGAGCAGCACCAAGTCCAAGGCCAATGTTGACAGACACTGTGATCTAATTTATTATTATTATGGGCCTATATTACTCTTCACCTAGTTATTATTATTGATAATATTATTATTATTACCGCTTTTTTAGAAATGCAAAACTTACGAGTCTTGCTACAGATAGGTTTGCAGGTTGACGATCCCTGGTCAAGGGGAGGTGGATAAAGAAGCGGTTCATGAGACGTAGTTGGAATTCTTACTTTTACCAGTATTGAATAGAATCTGCGAAGTACTGGTCTGCATCGCTTAAAGAGGAAACTGCCTTGCACGTCGCCTTTGCCCGATTGTGTTATATGTATTATTATGGTATGGTATTTTAAATTGAATCATTATTCAGACACGGTTTAATTCATCAATGAGGATTCTCCCCCTCACCAGAATGAGGATAATATATACATGTAGGCGGGTTTAATAGCTCCTTAGATGTTGTTTTAGCACACAATCTCGGCGCAACAGAAAAAGAACTGCTAATCCTTCCTGGTGTGTTGAAGCTAGACTCCTTATACGAGTCCCCCAGTACCTCGGGGTAAGCTAATGGGTAGTATTTCAAGAAGGAGCTGCATGCTTTATGTTGGAAAATAAACTTCTTAATTGAGGTGTGTGTAATAAAATTAAGGTGAATCCTGACCTCTGTTGTGTACTGAGAAGAGTTTATGGGAGTGATGCGTAATTTCAGTATATGCAGCAAAAACTGTGATTGTGTAAACCGTATTAACTTGCTAACACATATAGAGCTCCCTATTATCTGGATTGCAGTTATTCACTTGTGAAACACGAAAGCTCTGCTAGGTGGCAGCAGTGAGCAGAGAGGAGCAGCACCACGCAGGCTTAAAGTACATGGTAGGAAAAAGGCCAAGGAATTTGGGAAGGGGATCCGAATGTGCATGTTTGGGCTTTTCTGCAGGTAAATGGTCGGGAATGGCAGCCATGAAAGGACTGACGGACTGACACCTACCTTACCTGCCTCTGCTGGAGGATGACTGTTCCGGATGGACTGTCACCATGTAACAGATCCATTATCACATGAAATCCCCCATGCTCATCCAAAGTTAGCTTTGCATAGTTATTTATTTATTGCCATCTCGCTTAATCTTGCATTTTCTCCCCCTTCTGCTGCTATAATACAGCATCTGTCGTAATACTGTATTCAGGTACTGTTACTGCTTTTGTGAACTACACTGTATGTTGTCTTATCCTGTAATATTGTATGGCTGCTCTTATATTTATCTTGCACGCTCTCTCTCTCTCTCTCTCTCCCTCTCCCTCTCCCTCTCTCTCTCCCTCTCCCCGCACTCCTTAGAGTTCTGTCCTGCCTGCACTTGTGTACTCTTGTGTTGTTTCTGTTTCTGTTCTCTGTGCTGCATCGTGGTCCTAGAGGAGAAGTGTTTCGTTTACGGTGTATATGGCTGAAGTGACAATAATCCTACGTGATCTGACGTAATCTCAGCACTTGAGTGGCATTGGTCTGCATTGGTCTTGTCTCCTGAGTCCCCTATGCCTGATTCCCTCTAGTATTCATGATGGGGGAGTGAGTGTTAAGATCTCAGGGGAAGGTCAAGGAAGTAAATCTCATTTGCAAAAATACATTCAAATTAATTCTTGCTGATTTGAAGAGAAATCTGAACTAGAAATGTACCCCAAAGACTGCAAATAAGGAAAAATTGGTTTACAGTAAATTTAGAACATCCAAAAATGAAGTCTTCTGGAGTAATGTGACAGACAAAACTAACTGTGATCCTCGCTGGCAGACACACTGTAAACCAGGAGCCTCTGTTGGCTGCTTGATGGTGCAGTGGTTTGCACTTTTGCCTCACACCTCTGGGGCTGGGGTTAGGGTCCTAGGGTCCCAGCCTCAGCTCTTTCTCTGTATTCTCTTGGGGTCTCTTCTGGGCAGACGTGGATTACTGAACAGGGTTGCCTAGGCTGTAGCCCAGGGGCCCAGAGTGATCAGGGGGCCCCATTGGCTGTCTAGTTTATAATTTTATTTTACTAAAAAAATGCAATTTTTAGCATGACCCGTTATTGGTCATTTATTTGTTTGCGAGTTGGATATTGATTAAAATGTTGAGACCGATTCTGAATGTATCTCTTGTTTGGCCCCTCTTTTTTATACTGTTTTGCGTTTTCTGACATGCATATGCATAGTCTGTTTCTTACGTATAATGGATTTTACTAACCAGATTAATTTCTGCCAGGAAAGTGTGGAGGAAAATATTTTAATAGTAAGAAGTTGTTTTATATTCCTTTGTAATTTGCTCTCTCTGTAAAGTTACTTACGGTCTATGCTATCTATGATAGATGTGTCTTGAGTGCCCATTGTTGATGCAGTTGACATGCACTGGATCGGAGTGTAATGTTTTAAGGTTACTGCTATTGCGATGCGTTTATTCAATGAGGTCTCTGCTGCACTCGTTCTGGTCGCCGCGTATGACTGATGTGAAGGGGAAGCTTGCCGGCTTGTTCTTCTGATGTGATTTTGCTCGCGTTCGATACAGCATTACATTCCCTAAGACTTTGTAGAAATTATTTTATAGCAAGTAGTATTTTATAGTTTCATGGTTAATTGTTGTATCATTCTGGGGAGTGGAGGCAGGCAGGGGCATACGGAAAGTGTAGCCTTGGGCCCCCTGAATTTGTTAATCCACTTCTGCCTCTGGGTATTTGGTCCATACCCCCCCCCCCACCCCCCCAGTCCAAAAGCATGCTGGAGTGAACTGGAAATGCTAGATTGTTAATGGTCTGCATGTGTGCCCTACAATAGGTTGGTGCCCCACCTTGCAACCTTAACCTCAGGGATAGATCCAGAGCCCCGTGCCTCTACAAAGGGTAACTGGGTGCCGAAGTTGAATGTTTCATTTATGGTATTTAGGGCAGCAAAAATAGAAGAAAAAATAATAAAGTTATAACTGAGATTCATTTTCAGTGTACAAGGATAGGTAGGGTTACTAGTCAAGATCCCTGGTGGACTCTAGAATACAGGATATTACTTAAGTAATATGAATTTATTGACAGAGATGAAATTAGTCTTTAGATTAATCATTTCACCCAAATAAATGCAACTGTGAAGTAGTTGTTGAAGAAAAGGACCTGTGATTTCATTAGGAGCTGTTAGCATGTTAGCATGTGGCAGTTTACCTATACAGCTGGTCTAGGTTACTCGACAGACGTAACGTACATAACATACACATAACATGTAACCCTCCCAGGAACATATGCTATTTCATGGTACACCTCATCCCTCAACTAGAGAAGGGTGACCTCCTCAAGGAGGGTGGTAGGATCCAGCATGTGGTGGGTGGCCCCAAGGCTAAGATAACTTGCTCTACATGATGCCTAATCCGAATCCAGAAGAACTCAATGTTTTTCTGCATAGAGAGGTGACTCGCAGTTAACTTTTATACAGCGCAATATAATCTCAAAGTATATCTTCATCTGAATTTCATGCTAAAGTAATAATTTCACTAAAGCATCTTAATAGGAATAAATAATTACATGTGATTTTTTTGTTACTGTATTATGCGGAAATTGCAAAGGTCAAGGGTGTAACAGAGGATTTGGTGATGGGTGTGAATACTAGTGCAGATGGATAGATTTCAGCCTACCAGTTAACCTCCCAAACTGATATTGTATTGCACAGGTGTCAAACCCCAGTCCTGGAGGGTAAGAGCCCAGTTTCCCCCAATTTAACACACCTGATTCAATTCCTTGTGCTAATTATCACACAGCTCTTGAACTGAATCATTTGTGGTCGAACAGAGAAAGAACTAAGTTACACAGGGCTCCAGCCCCCCAGGACTGCAGTTTGAATCCCCTGTTGCACTGTAACCACATACACACGTGGACAAAATTGTTGGTACCCTTCAGTCAATGAAAGAAAAACTCACAATGGTCACAGAAATAACT
>JAABNX020000106.1:16260809-16275720 GCA_015163995.2 Mormyrus lacerda | reverse complement strand
CCCCCCCCCCCCCCCGACCGTGACCAGCGCGGCGGCTGCCCGGAAGCTCATCTTGGCCACGGACTCGCGCTTACGGCGTCGCGGCAGCCGGTTGAAGCCGGAGCGGGAGCTGGTGAAGGAGCAGAGTGAGGCGGCGCCAGGGGTGATGGGGGTCTGGGGCACGCTGTAGCCGTCCACCTCCTCCACCATGCGGAAGGCACGGCCCCTGGCCAAGGGATCCACGATCTGGGGGGGGACAGAGAAGAGGCCTAGAGCTTAATAATGACCCTCTGACCAGCCTGTGCTCCTTTACTTACGTCCATCACGTGCAACAAACCAAACATTTATTTATCAGTTCACACAGAAATCCGCATATTTTTTGCTTGCAAAATTCCCCAACATTTATCTCATTAGCCAAAACAGATACTTAGATTCTTCAGTCAATGAAATGAAATGCATCCATCGAGTGTCCGAGCTCTTGTCTTGGACACATATTGAGCTAACGAGGCCTGGGTAAGCCGTAGGAGAAGCCGAAACCCCGGACAGCCTCGGGCCGGCTTACCTTCTGCATGCCATGCTGGGATGCCGGCACATAGAGTGGAGGCGGCGTCTCAGTGCTGGTCAGCGAGAGGTTGTCCTGGCTGGACAGGTCCATCTCCCGCATGGCCTGGGGCTTCAGCTTGCCATAGCGCTGGCTGCAGTGCCGAAGACTCTTCCGCTGCCATCTCTGCGTGGCATCGCTGTCCTTGCCGACGCCGAACCAGTCCGCCGTGCCTCTGGATGCCGCACCCAAACAGAGCACAGTCAGTATCGGGCGATGTAGACCTCCAGCAGACCACAGGGTTAGCCTCAGTGGACAAGAATGATTAAATCGATCAATGATAGTGAGACTCACATAGGCCCATCCTAGTCTCTGTGTTTCCGGTATCAAGTATATAAATCTTGTCCGTTTATAAAGACGCCTCATTTAGAAAATACACTGATTAAGATAATCCCTGTAAACGCATTTAGAGTCTCGGGGGATTATGTGGCATATTTATATCCGTTCACCCGTTCAGGCAGTTGAATCTTCCTACTGAAGCAGCCCAGCTAAGCACTCAGCCCTGGGGTACAGAAACCGCTCCCTCACCGAGCGCTAAAGCTTCAGCACCGTGTCCTCCATGCTACCGAAGGCTGAAAAGCTACATGGGAGAAGCCACAGTCCTGTTCTGGGGGATGCTGAACCCTGTGTCAAGGCAGTGTGACACATCGATGCGGGCGCCGGCCAGCAGCCCGCCACGTTGACGCAGCAGCCTGATCCTCAGCGACTGCCCCGAAATCCGAAGTCCGCCGGCACGGATGCGGAATGAGGGGATGGGAATCAGCCCCGTTACCTGCCTCCCGGTCGGCGTATGGAAACGACGACCCCAGATGCACGACGGCAGCTCTGCCGGACCCGGTGTTTTTGACGAGCTCCTCGCATGAGCTCGCCTGCGTCTCTGTGCGTGTGAGGGGTGAGGCAGCGCAGGGCGAGTCAGAGGGAGTGTGGGGTGGGAGGGTGTCCGACAGAGCGAGCTCACCAGTGTTTGGAGAAGCGAGAGCTCAGCAATAACAGAGCTGGCTGCTGCGTGGCTACGGCGGGGGGGCGGCCAGAGGAGGCCTTTTAAGGCAGTGGGGCAGAAACGGGGGCCATGAGTCTCAAGCCCGTCTCTTCACGTTCAACAGCAGGAAAAGCATTAACAGAGGCACAGGGGCTTTGCTTATGAACGGAGCAGGAAACCGGAGGAAGCTCCTGCGGGCGGCGAGAGGGTCGCTCGTCCCATCGCATGGGGCACGAGCTCGCAAGCATCGCAGGGCGCGGCTAACCTCGCGCTCATCTCACGTGCAACCGTAGGGCTAATTTAGCACCGGGTGCACTCAAACGACTCCGTGCGTAACGCTGCCATCCGACATCCGCCGTCGTTAACAAGTCCAACCGGTGCATACGTACGCATACATAGACAGCCACACAAAAACATGCACAGGAATTCATAGCTGATGCATTTATCTACAGCAACCTGCAATTATCACCCATTTACACAGATGCTGCTTTACTAGCTGCCGCCCGTCTATTTATGTTCATACAATTTGGTGTGTTTAACACGCTTCGGTGATAATAATGTAATATACTCATAACAGAGCACACGATAATTGCTATGATAACAAAGCTATGATAATTGTTCTGACGGAGGGGCCAGGCTTCAGCAGCTAATCAAATTATGCTAAGCAGCCTGGTAGCAAGAGGCAGGAACAGGAGGCAGTGACAGCGAAGAGCGCTTACAATGGGACCCGCCTGGAGCTGTCGCCGAACACGATGGGCAGGGCCTCGAATGCAAGAGTGCGTCAAAGTGAGTTATTAATGATGCACTGCCAAAAAAATTAATTACCACTCATTTCCTGAAAGCAAAGCCCGGTGTTCAGGGTAATAGTTTTTTTTTTTTTTTTTTCTGGAAGCTTCAGGGACGGCATTAAAAGCGCGAGTAGGGGCTGGCCGGCCTGGTGCGAACACGCGGAGCACACTGGCCCGTTTAGTCAATTCTGCAAAGGGAACAGCCCGCTGGCTACGGGCTGCTCTTTGTGTTAAGTCTCTGCTGTAATGTTACCTCACACTCAGAAAACAAATATGGTTATAATGAAAAAAAATAGGCAACTGAGCAGATCCCATCTGAACCTATTCCCGTCGTCTCAGACACACAGCAGGAGAGAGTCTCAGGAGCTGATGGTCAGCTTCCATTACGACCCCCTATCTCCTTACCTATCCTGACCATCCCATGAGGCCAGGAAGACCATGCTTCTTGCTCAGTGAATATCCATCCAAAAATGGCTCCAAATCCTTCTTTTCTGAAAAATCTGTAATGTCCGATACGGGCGTCTGCAGGTCACGTGTCACCTCCTGCATCCACGGCCTTAGTGACACATCTGGGAAGCGAGCTCTTCTGGGAAAGTTCCCCCCCGGCGCCGTGAGTCAGCGTGGCTCCCCGCAGCACGTTCCACACACCGTGTCTCCTGACAGATGCGTCCCTTCAAAGTCTTGTTTGGGAATACTGGGTAAACAGCGCACCCACGAACATGCCGGCTTTTCGCAGAAGGGGAGGGGCATGGAGCCGGGGGGGGGCGGGGGGTGACAGGACTGGGAGGCGCATCTTCTGGCTGCTCTCTAGTGAGAGGACTTGTGAAGATATAACATGGTGTGCTGAAAAGTGAAGTGCAATGTTCTGGTGGCGGGGGACCCCCCCCCACACTCGGGGGACAGACCCATATCTCCAATTATAAGACCCTTACATTTCCAGCAGTGTGTCCAATCAGCTGTCAGTGGAGCCTCTTCTGAAAGGTGCTCTTTCTAACGTACGGTTTCATTCACGGGCCGAATTAAGCAATACAAAAAAAAAAATCAAACAACTGGAAGATTTCTCTTTTCCCATGAACTCAGCCTGACAGCAGCTGAATTATCTGGAGCTTAATAAAAGTCACGCGGTCCGCCAGCTGCACACCCTGCTGCGGGATTTTTTTTTCAACCCCGCTGGATGCACTGACCCCCCCGACAAACAGCTGTGGACACACCCAGTTCATCTAACCGATGAAATGCTTCCGTGGGGTGGAAGAAATTACAGGCAGTCTCCACACTGCCAAGCCCAGCTTAAGGGTGTGTCTAAGAACGTGCCCTGGCTTGGTGACCCCCCCCCCGGGGAAACGACTCCATTGACAACCTGCACAAAATAGTTTGACGGGGAGTTCAACAGCGACAATGCCGAAACACATCACGGTGGCAGGTGCGTAGGAATCTTCGCGAGGTGCTAGTATGTGTTGGGTTTCCTCTTCAACCTCACCCCCCCCCCGCTTGTCTCTGCCAACCTCTCTCAGCTGCCGGCACAGCAGCACACCTGCTGCTGAGTCACCTGAAGCCAAAACCATGCCCACCAAAAGCTGTGCCGGCTCCAACTGGCACCAGCTCTCAACCTCCAACCCCAAAGCGCAGATGATCCTTGTGAGTTCCAGTGACCTGAAATGTTACGCAGCCACATCTATGCCGATGCACCGTCAAACAATGGATAAAATGCATGACGAGAACGCGGGACAGGAAGATTCCAAGGGCTTTTTTAAAGAGAAACAAATATCTTAGATGGTGAGATCATCGCCATTGTGCCGGGAACAGAGACTGCTTGCCATCTGCGGCAGGCGTGGTAGATCACACTGAAGATCAGTCAGTGCTGAAGAAGCAGTAACAGAAGAATGAAGAAAGCTGCATCCTCTGCATTCAAATCTGGCCACATCACCCGAAAGAATGTCTGAGGCTCAGCATGGTGTTGAAGGTGTATCTGATGGTTCTTTCTGTAAGAATGGCATGTGCTTGCCGGTGTAACCCAAGCCTAAGAGCGAAGCACACTGCCTCGTGTAGAAGAGGTCGATCTGTACATGAGGGCAAGTAAAGAACATGCATCCCTAGAGGAGTGTGGAAGTATTTTTGTGTCTGGAGGAATGAGGAGCATGAGTACCAGTCACAGGGAGGATTCACACTGTGCCGTAGAAGCTACTGAGATATTCCTCATGAAGCTCGGCAAAGTTTTTGATGTACAACCTCTGGTACTTGAGACCCCCCCCAACCACCTCCTTGACTCACGGGGGGGGGGGGGGGGGATGGAGATGAGGTTAGAGTGCAGCCTGCTTCCCCCTACAGTACCTGAGGACGATTTTGGACAGCGACTGACGCCTCCTGGGGACACGGCGCACGGTCCGCTGCCCCTTAACAGGCAACGTGCTAATCCGCTCAAAGTGAACCCTCTTGTTGCTGGAGACGGGTACAGTTTGTGGGAGGGGAAAAGGAAAGGAAGGAAAAAGGAAAACAAGGGAGGATAAGGACAGGAAAGATAGTCTGAGTTCAGTTGTAAGAAAGCAGGCAAGCAAGCAGCTAAAGACCCTGACAGGCACAACACTGTAATAGACAGGCGGGCTGCACATGCATCAACTCAGACCTGGGCAATTATCTTCTGCAGAAGGCCAAATTCCACCTTCACCATGTCCTGCTTTTCATGCCTCGTGAAAGCTACCAAAGACGACCTGTTCTGTTTTTATGGAGAGGATCGTTATGTATTTGGTATGTGAGTAGGTGTATTCGTAATTATTTATGGGACTTATGGGGAAAAAAATCAATTTTTTCATTTTAATGACTGTGCAGGTGAGTAAAAATAGCTCAGCAGGCAGCTTCTGCCCAGGTCTAGGCTAATTATTCACAAACACTTGCAAACCCAAAGAAGGTACTGCACCACCACACAGAAACACAGATCTGCAACTGAGAATAAGTCAAATGTAAAATGCCATGCAAGCCAGACTTGTACAGACTGGTCAGTTGGTTCTGGTGTCATGCTGGAGTTTTTGTCATGAGATAAAACTGACAGGCAGTGAAACACCTATATGACTCATCCACACAAACCCAGCAGCTTGGCCCCTCAACCCAGCATGGCTCAACCAGAGAAAGGGCAGGAATTGGCCACATGCCCTGTTCGCGGAATCAAAAACACTTCTTGCATCTTACGGTTATTTCCTTAAGAAAAGCCTAAGGTATGCGCCTCTTCCGTGTTCATATACGGTACGAGTCCGCGAGGCTCATCAGGACATGCTGGTGCGCGCGACGCGGCGCGAGCGGCTTACCTCTTAATGGTCTGGGTGATGGACGGCCGGCGCTGCAGGGGGTTGCGGCGCAGCTCGCGAGGGTCGCGGTACGGCGTGTTCACGTGCGCGCTCTCCGCCGGCACGCTCAGGCTGCGCAGGAAGCTCTGCGGCTTCGCCGGCTTCGCGGCAGGAAAAGGATGTAAGGTTAGCGGATATGTTCCCATAAATGAGCCGCCGGTAGGTTTATTCAACAATTTCAAAACATATCGAAAAATAAAAGTACTGCAACCCGGCCGGCGCGGTGCATCTGGGTTTGCGGACCTCATGCAGACCGCTAACGGCGAAATGCGCTTATATTTGTGTGGTAGAAAACAGGTCAGACATCAAATAAATGTCATTTGCTACGAACATAATATTATTTGGCTTATGCTTTGTGGTTGGTTGAATAAACAGCATCTCGTTTGATTTGACTAAAAAGCCATCGGATGCTTAAAAAGTTAAAATATACGTTTGGTGTACACCCCTGGGCAAAAAAAAAAAAACAAATGAATAAACAAACAAACAAACAATAATAGGCCATCCCCTAAATAAGCTTTGGCCCATTTTTTATTTATTTTTTGTTTTTTTACCCAGGAGTGTACATGTGATAATTACACAGAATATCTATACATATCTTCTAACGTTTTTAGCAGTACATGATTGTGGGGATTCTAAAGCTTATTATAGGCACAGGAAACCCTGGACAGGCCGTCACAGGCCGCACACCATAACACTACCATTCATCCTCTTCTAATCTTTTTTATGACCTAGAAATGTCCAGAATTTTGCTTTTTTTACGTTGACATTTGCTTTCTACAGTCAGAATACTTTCTGTGTGCATATTTGTGTTCTTTGACGCTTCTCTTTCATCCTAACCTGTTTTCCTCTGTTGCAAAGGCAAATATGGTCACTCTACCCCAGGGCTGCCAGCTCTCACGTATCTGGCGTGATGCTCACGCTTTCAGACTCTCACGTTAATGTAAGAAATTTTATGGTAAATCTATAGTATTCCATTATAAACCTAAAATTAGCTCAATCAAAAGTGTTGCGGTAGTTTGCAAACCCAGCAGACTAATTACAAGGTAAAAAAACCCGTTACATACAGTACATGTAAATGCATGCGCAGACTTGTCTCAAACCTGCCAGCTGCCCAAGGTTGGTTACCCTGATACCTTATGGGACACTTTGAGATAACAGTTTGCCTAACTGTATGTTTTATGAGGGACGTCAGCGGTGGGATTCAAACCCAAAATCTTGGAGGCATCATTCAACAGCCAACCAGCCATCCTGCCACCCATGATCAAATGTTTCTAAATATGTATACATTTATATTACATATGCTTACATTTTCCTGAAAACACCCTTCATTCTATTCAAAATTTTAATAAAAGATAATAATATGGTTGCTCAGCGGGCGGCACTGTAGCATCACACCTTGCTTGGGGGTGGGGTTAAATCTCACCTTTGTGCCGTGGGTGGTGTTTTTGCAAGCTCTCCCTGTGTAGCTAACTAGCTTCCCCTGGGGAAGCCTGTTGTCCAAAGACATGCATTTAGGCAAACCGGTGTCTCTAAATAGCACAGAGTTTACTTCTTTATGTCACATTGTGCCGTGCAGTTTGCCGGCACCCCCACTGGGGTGAATGCCAGCCTAGTGCCCAGTGCCACCCAGGGCAGCTTCCAGCCGCCACTGACCCCAAGCAGGATAAGCAGGTGAGAGATGAATGTAGAGGAACATTCTCTTATTTGACATCATTTCATCGGATTTAACCGAATTACATGGTAAAAAACAAACTAAGAGGTGAGAGAGGCAGAGGAGGTGCGGGCAGGAGGCCGCAGTACCTGGGCAAAGATGGGGGGCTCGTCGCAGGACAGCTGGGGGGCCGCAGGGATGTCCAGCTTGAGCCATGGCGGCTTCTTCCTCTGCAGGCTGGTGCTCTCAGGGCGTGGCTCGGTCATGCTGTCCCGCCGGGGCCACGCCTGCCAGCTGGGGGCGCCCACGCGCACAGACACGCACAGACACACATGTGTAAACACACACACACACACACACACAGGCAAAGAGAGAATAGAACCAGGATGAGTCAGAGAAAGGCCCCATGAGGGAGGGAGAGAGCCGATGTGGGAATGGGGGGACAGTACTGCAAGTCACACAGGTCAGAGACGGAGGCCCATGTGATCCACTCTGACATGCCCCCGCTCCCCCATTAAAGAGTAGCAATTTTATCATTTTAAAAGATTATTGTGCATGTCTTCATGAAATATTATCAGGTCATTCATTGAAATGCTCAACATTAACATATCAACAAAGCGAGTTCATAAGTGGCTATTTAATTTTGTGACAAATTTATTTTAGAATAACTTTCAATCAACCAAACACTGACATTTCTCTCTACATAAACAGGAGCACAGATGCACACGCATTTTATCCGCGTCATTTTGGCGCTTTCAAAACCTGTTAAATTTCAAACGCACTTCTAAAATGGTTTGACAAATTAAAAATCAGTTTAATTAATTAAATCCAATGTATGTGGCAGGCAAAGGTTAAAGTGTGAGGTAATTCCTCCTTAGGCGTTTAACTGAAAATGTCGCAGTACTGGCGAAGACCAGAATGTGGCGCCAGCACACCAGGCCTGATCTCACCCAAATCAATCAATCCGCTGCTGGAAAGGAGAACAGAATGTGGAGTGAAATACAGGACAGGCTACATCTATTTATTTCAGCACATTCAGAGCATTAGATCACTGGGCAATGAGTCATTACACTTTTTTCTGCTATGTCGTTAAACACTAACTTTCTCTACTTGCTAATAATGGTATAATATATCATTTAATTATCCTTGTTGGGGGGATAAAGGGTTAGAATCCTTCGCTCTTCTAGCACGATGAGGTTCTACTGACATGTGATAAAGAAACGCCTTGAAACCACCGGCTCTTGAGGCAGCTGGAACACAGGCCTGAGAAAGAGGGCCAAGTTCCGGAGATTTACCATAAAGTGTTTAGAAATGTCTCCGCATGGTGGATGATGACGTGGGGGGGGGTCAGGGGGGTCCACAACGGTCCACAATCCTGCCGGAAGAGGAGCGAAGACCCGCCCAGGACCCCATGCCGCCATCGCTCTCGCACGCCACACTCCGCAGAGTCATATTTCAAAGTGACCACAGGGGCAAGAACCTGTGTTATTCTTCACGGTTCCCCCCTCGCCGCAACCACGAGCGCTGCACTGCGGCTTCTCCCCGCGACGGCTCACATTCCCGCATGCCATTTTTTTACACTCCATATGCTGCAGTTGACATCTTTTCAGTTGTAACCCGAGTCTATAATTAGAAAGCGCGCATGCAGTGTAATGTATACATTAAGGCAAGTTCACTGCTCCGGGATGTCAGAAAAGGTGTTGGTATACAGAATGACCTGCCAATTGTGTAACATATTAGCATTATAAATATTATAATTCCAGAGGTGATCCCACAGTCGGGTCGGATCCAAAGACGTGTGTGGGGATGTAGAGCGATGGAGGAGGTACATTGCTGTGGACCTTGGTATCAGGATCACCGTAAATCCACAAGCCATGAGGTCGGATGGAGATGGCGGGCAGAAGAGGGGGGGGGGGGGTTAGCTCACAGATACAGCCCAATGGTCAAATGACATCTGGGAGACAGCTACATGGAAATGTTTTACCAGAGTGGTCAATTGTTACATTATTTATTTACCTGTCTCTCAGCAAAAGCGGTTAGCAAAGTAACTTAAATTGCTCGCATTTATCTCAGCTTAGTCTTTTCAGTGGAATTCAGGGTTCTGATAAAATGCCTCCTCCTCTACAGGAGGCTGATTCTTTATCCTGGTGGTCACTAGTCTGCTGCAGTAGTTTTGCCTCCAAATATGCCTGTATAGTAAATATACCTGTAAGGAATCCAAGGCCCTTACAGTCAGCTCATGCCTACAAAACTGGAAGGAATACTGGCACAATTATATAAAACAAGTTCATGTGATTTCAGATACCAGTCTGCCAGTACTTATCCAAGAATCTCCTTAACTCATTCCAAAAACAGGAAAAGTGGGTGATCTGCTGTCCTTCTGAATACTGATCTCTTCCCAATCAGACCTCCAAATCTCACCATCTGCCTGTCCAACGCTTCGGTCCAAAAACGGTTCCATGGTTTCCCTCCCATTGAGCCCTTGACAGACCACCTGCTGTCAGATGCATGACTAAAGCAGATCCTCTCTACTGCCAAATGTCCATTAATTGAATAGTTTAGCGTTGTTTCGTAAATGCAGCCATTTCTAAAAGCTATGAAAGTGTAACTTTGGCAGTCCAATGGGAACAGGCTGCAAGTCCAAGCTTTCGGTACTCAGAGTGGCGAGCATTCTCACAGAACCAGCAGAATCTTACAGCCATTACAGGCGTTGTTTTTTTCAGCTTCAGGCACCGTCTGCCAAACACTCTTCATCACTAATTTGCTGCTTTGTCTCAAAGGGGTTGGTCGAATTTAGAATAGGTGTGATGTCTCTTGTTTTGGGTACACGTGTACGCCCAAAAGATCACCGACCAACCTGCCACGGGTGAAGAGGACACACCAAACTTTGGAAGAGACATTCCTGAAACAGCTTAGGCTACTCAGACACTTTACATGATTCGTGTACTTTGAGTCCCAAGTGGTACATTTTATTCTGATCCAGTTCCACTTCACCTGATAGTAGTCACTGTCTGTGATTGGAAAGAGAGAGAATGACATTACTGTACTCGATAAGTCTGTAAATATGAGGGGGTGGGGGGGCATTCCAGAGAAGCACTAAGCATGAAACTCATTCAACCTCGGGACGCATCATCTGTGATTAATTGCAGCTATTGCATTGTTCCCATCCAGATACTGCAAGAGCAGGAAGACTTTGAAATCCCAGCCCTCAGCCTCGTCTCCTGCCAGGATCACATGCCCCACGGTCCAGTTATCCAGGGGAGGTCCTCCGGAGAAATGAGGGAACCTCATGGCTTTTAAGAGCAGGATGGGGGTTCAGCCTGTACTGAATCTTACATGCGACAGTCAGTCTCCTGAGGCCCCTGCACTGCAGAATGGCCTGGAGTTTTCATTCTTGAATTACTAAAAAATTCTACTTCAAGGCAGAATTACATATTGCCCGTGTCTGGCTGCAGACCCCTCCTGTGACCAATTTGTCGGCTAAGCAGTCCTTTTCTTGTTGTGATTGATCCCCATACGTAATATTTCAGCCAAGGTTAACAAACCATTTGCTACTCAATACCAGGACACCACCCATGAAGACTAAATCCCTTCCAAAGCAGGCATGAAACATTATTGTATCAGATTATGTTTAGTTGGACTTTCAGGCAAAGGCAAGCCCTCGGGGACAGGCTTGGGCAATTCCAAACAAATTTAGAAGTGCCACTCTTGCAATATGGCAACTGACCTCCATCAGCTGCTAAATGTACAATATCCAGACAGCTGCTACGAATCAGCCCCCATGTAATCTATAAGACAATGTTTCATACAGTTTTTTTGCGAACAAAAGGCACCATTGTTTGGCAGATACAAGTTTTCTGTGTTTGCCAGATGCATTTTTTAGATTGCATGTTAGGTCTACTGAAAAGAGACACGAAACCTCATGCTGAACACAGCAAAATGATCTCTGTCGCGCCAAGTCCGAAGAAGAGAGAACCTTAACGCGCAAACTAGTCCCTGTCTGCATGCCAATCTCCTGCTTCCTGACAATGGAGTCACAGATTCCAGGCAAATTTCGAGGCCCGTGACCGCGTGGATGAGCAGGCAAAGCGTGCCGTGCCAGTTGCTCCTCAGAGGTTGGCTGCTTCTGCGTAACGCATTCACAGCTGGAATGCGTCACAACTGGCTTAGCGGGGAGGCCTTTTGACAACCTGCCATGCAGGTACGAGGAGTTTACAGCTACTATACTTACTATTTGTCAGTCTTTCAGTCTTTTTTTTTATTATAGCAGAACCATATACTTTAAATTGTAACACGATTGAAAGCATTACAGGACAAAACTGTACAGGAAACAGGAAGAGTTTTTTCTAGACACCTAAATCCAGGTGCAGGAAACTGCAGCTACTCCTAAACTGGCCCCTCTCTTTGGCTGCCTGTCACCACACCCCCCGAGTTCCCAGGAAGAGACACAGCATCTGTTCTGCTCTTAATTAATGTTCATTTCCAGTTTTTATCCCTCTATGTAAAAAAAGGAAAACAGCCCCTTTCCACCATCCTTAAGATTAACGTGATTGTTCTTATTGAGAACTAATTTTATTTTAGCTCCCCCTCCCTCTGTGGTCCTGAAAGGGCAACCTGAAAGGGCATTATATAGAGGCCCTGTTGTTTTTGTATCGGGGAAAAAAATAAAAGCATTCAATCTTGATATAACCTTTCTATTTCCCCTCCCTCTTCAGGAATGCAAAGTTACATTGAGGACATCGACAGCATTTTCTTTCTGTTCAGTGAGAAACACATCCGGCATTTCACAAAATCTCCACTTCTCTGCTAAAATACAACTACAAGCTTGAATGTCTCCTCAGGAATTCCTCCCACTATTGTGTGCACGCTATTTATTCTTAATAAATAAAAGAACACTCCAGTGAACTGCCTTTCAGGACATGAGGTTCAGCCCATGGTGCAGCTGCCATCTTCCGCACACAGCGGTATTTAAAACTTATTTTTAATAAGTTTAAACGGTATTTAGGCTCTTATGGACACAACAGGACACTGATGTCTGCATCTTGTCAGCGGCACACGTCTGTGATTGATTATCTCATTTACGCTCACTTCCTTCCCGAAAGCAGCGGCACCTCCGGGCCCTTCTGGCCGCGGTCCCTCCTTCCCTCCCTGGAAATGGCCTCTCACCGGCCCAAGCGAGGTGCCTGCTGTTCCCCACGGCCGACTTGTAGCCTTAGTGTCAGCAGCAGATGTGTTGTATCTCCGTCCTGGAGCGCACTGCAATTTGCTCACTGACACTGGTGCATATATCCTCCACTGCATGAGCACTGTCTAAAGAGGAGTGAAAACGAATAAGACGGAAAGCTGCTTGAGGCTGTGTGGTGACTCAGTGGGAAGCCCTAGGCACCTGTAGGGCTGTGGGTTCAAATCCTGTCTTGTGCGGCATGGAATTTGTGTGTGTTTCCAGCAAGTTCTCGTCCCATTGTCCCGAGACACGGTGGACTAGTGTGTACATATTGCTTCTAGTATTTTTTTTTTGTGTGCCAGCCTGCTATGCACTTTAGCCTAAGCTGTTAAAGATGAATTAAACCACTCTTAAAACCTTTTCCCCCGAAGAATATAAATATTTGCAAATGACAACTGAAGTTCCCTGAGTGTAAATCTGAAGACAAGGCAAAAACAGGTGGATAAAAACACAAACTGTGATTAATTCAACTTCACAGAGAACACAAAATGCCAGGCTTTACGTACAGTCAGAGAGACTAAGATCTCAAATTACTGCGCCTGCCTGCTTAAAAACACATCTCTATTTAGGAGGAAGGAGGATCGGTGAGAAGATAGATCAGGCTTTTCTGTGGGTTTGGTCATTCTGGACAGAAAAGTGATTCTCAAAATGACCTCTCTGTGGAGGAAAAAAAAAAACAAAGGAATTCTGTCGGAGGCACTCGTTGAAGAGGTAGACTGGAGTTCACACAAGGGCCCATGAAAGGTGACACCGATCCGAGGGAAGGACACAGGACTCTATCAGGGTTTGGTGGTCAATATAAGTTCTTACTGTAAAATCAAGCGAATCTACATGTTTTGTTTGCTTGAGCTGCAAAAATGTGTTTTCTTCGTAAACATTTTTTTGACCTTGTGACAGTGCCTTTCTACTACGGGGTGCAATGCAGGAGATTTTTCGGCAAAAGGAGGGAGCCTCTACTTGCTTGTATGGGCACAGAGCCTGGCAAAGCTCTCCTCACACATGCGAGGAAATGCTCTGCATACCTCCCAGCAGCCGAAGCCGGGGCTGTTTCACGCCATTAAGCCTGTGGGCACGGACGGGGTCAGGTGGGACCACGCCGTGTGGCGTGAGGTGCTCTCAACTGCTGACATGAGGCCTCCTGAGGTGCCAGAGGGGTTGGGAGCCCAAGAATACAAAAAAGTGTCCCATCAGCAAGCTTGGACAGATCAGCGTAAGTCATGGACCGGTGGACTGTCAGAGTGACAAGACGGCAGGTCGACGGGAAATGCAGAGGCGTCGGAATTTGACCAATAGACAGGGCTGCGTGCCAGAATAGTGGGGAAATTCCTGTCTAAGAATAAATGTTTCCATTGAAGTGTCTGACCCCTTTTCATAATACGTATCCTAATTCTGACGTCTAAAAACATGGCTGCAGATGATTACAGAGATAGACTTTGGAAAGTGGCTATTAACAGCTTGGGATTGCTGCTGATTGCAAAGAAGTGAGTCCTAGACTCTATCTTGTAAATCTGACCTGTGCCGCATGGTAAATGCGCCTCTCTTTAGTAAAGCAGCGGAGTATAATCACACACAGATCCGCTTTGGCGGATTTACATATTCACTGAGGAACAGGTAAATAAAATAAGCTTATTGCTGAGCTGTGTAACACCATCTTCTTTATACTAACAGGCAGTGAACATGTGGATGTTGCCATGAATGAGCAGTGATCCAGTACCTGCACCACAGTAGGAGTCCAAAACAAGTCTTTATTTTGTAGCTTTTCACAGGGATCTGATAAACCAAACACCAGTACACAGCAGGACCTGACTGTGTTTTATCACATAGTACCACTCAGGGCTGGTTCCAGCTATTGGCGGTTGCTTAGGGCCCCCAATTTACCTGCACCGTAAAGGAAGTGAGATGATCATCACTTTTCTAGGTAGTGGGGCTCCCAATGTTAAGCTTTGCCTAGAGCCCCTGAATAGGAAGAATCGGCTCTGGTTCCTCTATATTGTGATAATGAAACTTATTTTGTACACCTGACCTTGGGCCAAACTAAAGAAATGCAGAAGGTAAAATGCCAAACAAAAAATATGTCAATTGAGGCATAATATGTTGCCATATTTTCCTTCCTATACTATACATTATAATCCTCCTGTAATACAAATACATCTAAATACATAAATATCTTGCAATCAAGTTTTTAAATAGAAAATATTTTATAAAATGTATGTCATTTAACCTCTCCTGGAGCCGACACCTTATCGTGGTGGAGGGGTTTGCGTGTTCCAATGATCTCAGGAGCTAAGTTGCCCGGGGCTTTATGCCCCTGGTAGGGTCACCCAAGGCAAACAGGTCCTGGGTGAGGAACCAGA
>JAABNX020000106.1:16243460-16256262 GCA_015163995.2 Mormyrus lacerda | reverse complement strand
AGATGCGCGCTGCGTTCACACCGGAAGTTCAGGCAGCGTGGCAGAAGTTTCTTGCTGTTGTTGTTTCTGCTCTCTGCAGGCAATATTACTAAAGTATCTCAATAAATCAAAGGGAATCAATTAAATCAGATTTTCTTGTATTTTATCCACACACAGTGCACCTTTTTTTGCATTCATCCAGTTTTCTGTAGTCTTTGCTGCAGAAACACATGACAAGAGCTTAAAAAGTCTCTTAAAGTCACATGTGTAGAATGGCCAGGACGCATCTTCATATGCCTCAGGCTAAAGACAAATCTTGATGTTTTTCCTCCACGTAGCTCTTAGTCACACTCAGTCAAAGCGTGTAATCAGCCCATTTCAGTAAGTCAGTCTTGTCTCCTCATAAAATATTAAAATGCTAGGTTGGTGTTCCCTCAGAAGATGCTGCCCTGGCCTGTTCCTCTTGCCATGGTCTACCTGGTGGGTTGCTAAAGCATTGCAGGACACGCATATAATAACACACATATAACAATATTTTCCTGCAATGCTTATAGATGGTTCGTGTTTTGTCTGTCACCCTTTTACCGTTTATATTTTCCATCGGGTACCCAAAATGCTGCCACACAAAAAATTTAAACGTGTCTGGGGCATCTGCTACGGTAATTTCGTCAGACGCAAGGTCCAAGAGTACAGCAAATCATTTTTATTGATAATGTAACAGATCAAACCTATTGCCTTTAACTCAATTAAAAGTCACATCGCTAAAAATTTTGTATTTTATTTGGCTTAATACTGGGGTGTGGGGGAGATTTTTATGTGGGGGGGAGCAAACAGCGAGCAAAAGGTCCCAATTCAGCCATGCTTGATGAGGCATTTGGCGTGATTTAATATATTAAACATTTTGATTGACACTGACTGATATTGATACAATGTTAGTGTTTCTTGGAATTTAATTGCCAATCACCCAGAAATGGCCTACTGGACAACAGCATAAATAACAGATTTCTCTACAATTTGTGGCAAGTTAAAATGTACTGAGCCCCAGTATAAGGGTAGTAGGATGGTGCAGTGGTTAGTGGTTCAGTCCCAGCTTCTTTCTCCCTGTGTTCATGTGGGTTTCCTCCCATGGTCCAAAAGTCTGTAGGGCAGGTGGATTAGTGAGTTAGATTCGGCCCTGTGTCGGTGTCTGTCCTGTAGTGTGTTGGTACTGGCCCAAAGTTGATTCTTGCCTGTGCCCCTTGATCCCAGGATAGGCTCCAGTTAGGATTAAATTGGGTACAGTGCTGGGTGGAGCCCTGGAATACCGGCGTGTTACATATTACTGTATGTGAGGACACATTCATTGATTTATAGCTTTATTCTAACAGATTTGTTTGTTGCAGCAACATAAGCCAATCAGAGATATGGGAAAATTATATTGACAAATGCATCCAACATAGGCTTGGTATATAGATTAAGCCTGTATAGAATTTACATCTGCTTACATTACTTGCTGTTTGAAAGAACAGTCACAGATCCTTCTTAATTTCCGAGATGCCTTTTTTGGTGTACTGCGTACCACTTTGGCCCATGTGACCAAAACTGCATCTGTCACCATTTAAGGCAGCTCAATTCTCAACTTCAGGACCCAAAACCCGTAACTGCAGAATAGAAACAGAAAGTCACAAATGCAGCAAGAGGGTTTTGAATAAGATGTTTTTGAAAGTAATACCCATGTTTCAGTTATTTATTCTTCGTTAAATCGGTAGGTCCACGTGGAAATGACATTTTTTTAAGCCATGTGTAGGCTAATAGGAAAGCATGCGAAAGGGACACAGTCAGTACGTTCACATGCACAGCTAAGTCAAGCTAAGCTTATAGCTTGACTACGCCACTTAATCAGACTACTGCCCTTGTACCAGTATGCATGCTTGAGAGGGGAATCGATGTATTGACCAAAGTATGTCTGACTCTGCTACAATAGGTGGCAATATGGCTCCTTTCAGCTTGTTAATATTGTGCTCTGTGAAGTGACAAATCACGTTTCTCTGTCTGATGGTGCCCCGGCGCACAAAGCAAAGTCCACCCAACACCATTTGTATGAACTAGAATGGAGATTGCAAGCCAGTCACCTCTTCCCCTTCATCAGCATGCACACTCCGCTGCCCCCTTACGGTGGAGCTGGCTGGTCGATGCCATGGAGGACACCCAGCAGATGAGGGTGATGGTGAACCCCTGCTCACTAGGGCTCGATGTTGGGTGCCCTCCTTGACACAGTCCACGCTGAGGCTCTGCTCGTGACCGGCTGGTCCACTTGATGACATGTAGGCAGGAGCCCTCTGGGCGTAGCGAGCTCCATGATGACGCGACTCGCCTCGATTCTCCTGTTGAGAGCCCAAAGTCGGCTTTCTTAATGGCCGGCTGAAAGACTTTTTCTCTGTGATCAGTACGTTAGATGAGAACCAACTTCTATTGATAATTTCCTTCTCATATTTAGAAAAACTAAATTTTGGAAAATATTGGACCGAAGAAACAGCACTGTTTTGAATATTAGGTGGGATGTATCTCACCTGTCCACCCCATGAGTAACATCTATGGAAAAAGCTATGATGTATTGCATATACTGCTTGAAATGGGCCAGTGTGCTGACATTTTTTGCTGCCTTGCCAGAATTTGCTACAGTAGCATAAATGTTCAGTTAGGCCTGTATCTATCAGTTTTTGCTACTTTATCAAAATATCTTACCTGTAGTTTTGAAATGAAATTTGTATAATGATTTAAGCTATCAAAATGTCCGTCCTGTACTTTAAATATGGATAGCAGCTTTTACACAGAGTGTTTTGCTGCCAGAGACTGCCACCTGTAGTTTTCAATGACACCTGTAGCTGTCAGGGTTGGTACTGTTTGATCCAGCTCCTTGTGTAGCTTCCCTGTTTGACCAGTAGGCTATCATTCAGTCCTTGACCCTTCTGTGATTCTCTGCCTCTAGGACCATCTATGATCTCAGAGTCAGAACCTGCTGGTTGTGGATTTGAGGCTAGCTAGATCAGTCTTAGTTATTAGTGTTTATTGGCTTTCTGGTTTCTCCTCCATTTGCTATGTTTTCTCCTTTTGGTTCTGTTTGTATTTTTGATTCCATGTTAATCATTCCTTGTTTGATTAGTCTTATTGTTTCCAGTGATTGTTAGTTCTCAATCCCATGCTTATTTTTCCTTTTTCCAGTTTTTCTGTCCTTGAATCACCCTCCTTATATTCAGGTTTAGCTCTGTACCCTTTTGTGTATTAATTGTCTTTGCTTTTTAGTTATAACAAGTCTATTTCTCATCATGAATGAATGAGTTACAAACTGCGGTCACATTGTGGGTTTGCATGAGGCTGGATGGTCGTATCTTGCAGGTGCCCGGCATGGGGGTATGCAGGTGTCACAGTTGCCCGATGTTGGAATCAATGGGCACATGAGGTTGTGAAGGTTCTGGTTCTGATTGCCCAAGTCATACCACACCAAGAACGATCGTTGAATTGTGCGCCAAGCATTACAGAACCCCATGACGTGCCTGCCATTCGGACACAGGTATCGGACTCTCTGTAACACCCCATGTCATCCTGCATCGTGTCTCGATGACTGGTACCAGCCGGACTACAGGTTCAACATCCCATGCGTAGGTTGCCATTAACACCAGTGCAGGGATGGCTGCGTTTGGAGTGGTGCCGCAACCGGGAGACATGGAATGATGACGAGTGGGGTCATACCATGTTCAGTGATGACTCTGCATGTATGGCAGCGCCAAGGGGAGAGGATCAATCCTTCTAATGTTGTGGGGAACCACAGCGGCGATACTCCGTGTGTCATGGTGTGAGGAGCCGTAGGGTATGACATCATGGTGTGAGGAGCCGTAGGGTATGACTTCAGGTCATCTCCGGTAGTGATTCGGGGGACCCTGACGGCACAGCGCTACGTCAGTGACATCCTGCGTCCGCATGTCTTACCCCTCCTGAGACAGCACCTTGGTACAGTCTTTCACCAAGACAATGCCCGTCCGCACATGGCACATGTGTCTATGGGCTGCCTGTATCATGTTGAGGTCCTCCTGTGGTAGCCAGGTACCCCGATCTTTCCCCCACTGAACATGTGTGGGATCAGATCGGACGTCAACTCAGACCCAGTGCCAATCTGCAGGATCTCGAGGGTCAGTTACAACAGCTGTGGGCCGACTTACCACAGGATAGGATACAGCGGCTGTACGACTCCCTTCCGCACCGTATCACTGTATATATCCCGGCCTGGGGGGGGCGGCACACCCCACTGACCTGGGACCAGCAGTGTGCCCTTACTGCCAACTCTGTGGTCTGTTTGATCTGATATTATAATCATTGCGATACAGTGACATGATCACCACTCCATCTGGGTGCTTAACTTTTTTTGTCACTGAGTGTACAAGAAAACAATGATGAGGTGGTAAAAGTGCAACAGGGGGCGGACCTGCTCCTCCTACAGCCCACACAAGGGTTTGAATATCAGCCGTTTGCTGAGGAAATCGTTGAGGTTCAGACCACAAACCGCTTGGGGCATGGTGTCTGATTGCGTGAGCCTCCCGCAGGTGCTGCTCAGTTGGGTGCTATTTGACACGCAGTGCTTGGGGAAAGCATTTGCAGTGCTGGAACTCCGGGCAAACATAGTATCATTGTGTTTCCTACTGAAAGTGAGAGATAAAATCATACAGCTTTTCCAAAGTTACAATAACAACCCATTAAATGACTGAATACTGGTCACTACTTTTGCTTTTCAAAAATGAATGATACAAAATTCAAGAACCTTTGCAAAAGTGGTTCCATTTTAGGATTCCACTCAATGAGTTTCAGTGCGGTGGTTCTCATATTCCAGTAGAATTTGCAGCTACATTCATTAATCATCTGACTACTCCAACAGTTAATCCGAGTGACTTTTTGAGACTTAGTACTTCACATTTAGATGGGAAATAAAAAAACAAAAAAAAAATGCATAATTCCATTTAAAGAGGATCGGGCAAAAGCGAGTGTCTTTGTCAGTCTGTACAGTGTCATGCTTCACTGCTCTTTACAGATGTTTGATCACCATTGTGTGAGAATGCGCAAAAGACACAATGGAGTTCATTGACATCCAGGGGCTTCAGATTAAATAAGGTCTTCTTCTGTTGAGCTACAGTGAATCAAGATGGAAATGACATATAACTGCAGCATATGGAAGAAGAAAATGTTGTCAGAAAAATGGCCCAATTAAAGCTTATTTGAGTTGTTCAACTGAACCCCCCCCACTCCCATGTTTCAAAGGCGTTCAAGGCTACATTGTTAACAGTATGAAAAAAATATGCTCCGTTGCACAAAAGAGCACAAAGAGCAAGTAATCGTGTTAGATGTGTTAAAATTTTAAGGAGGAAAAACAGTTCTGGTTCATTTCAAACACATATGACACAGAACATCCTCAGTAGTAAAGTTTAGAAACTTCTTAAGAACTTAATCTCAGTCCAGCCTTAATGGAAAAGCTCTTGGTCAATAAGATCTTGATCGTTTGTGACAACAGGCAGTATCTGGAAGGGACGTTTAGGTAATTGGATCTGACTTTGCTACCACCTCCCACTCCACCCTGCTAGATAAGAAGCTAAGCTCTGACCCCGCAAGTCCAAAAGAGGGAAGAGCAAATCACCAGAAGAAAAGGCCTGTTCATTCAGGACTAGTTTTACATCACAGCTGGTGACAACAAATAGGCCTAATGTCACTCTTCAAATCGTTCCATAAAAGCATTAAATATTTTATAACACTATATAACATCACTAAACTTAACATACAATGTTCCCAGCTGAGCACAATGAGTTTTTCATCCAGCATCTCCATTCTTACAAAAACAGGTTCTTCTTTATAGGCAAGCAGCCCACAACAATGTCTCCCCTTCCCCCCCAGCGACCACAGAGTGATGCATCTCCAGATCTCCATGCGATACTGCCCGAATGCTGTCACTGCACCTCCACTGCCCAGTGGAAAGGCCAGCAGATGACCTGACACAGCCGACATTCCGGCGACCACAGAACCCTACTGTACAAACCCTTATCCAGATAATCCCATACTCACACCAGCCCACAACTGCTGTGTAAGGGGTCCAGATCCAGTACAACAAGTGTTAAGGCCTGATACTATATACATGATAATAGAGGCTTTAAGTTGAGAGTAATCACTATGTGTGAGCCTGGTACAGGAGCAACGTGCTTTTGCTTTCATTTCAGCCGCCCTAAATTCACAAGTCAGATTTAATCATCCTCAAACAGCAAACCAATCACTTCTGCACTTTTGTTTTTTGTCAATGATATGGATATTTCTTGATACCCATTCCTAACTTCTCAAAAGAATTCACAGGTACCTTGTGAGGGAAAATGATGAATAAAATACTCATTACAGTGTATGGCCAAAAAAAATCTCAAGGAGGGGGGACAGCCTGCCACAGGGATATACAAATCATGTCGGCTCCCGGGGTCTGAGTGCCCACTGTGCCAAAGATAGCATCTACGCGCTTGATGGCACTATTTATAACCCCCATCTCAAGAGCACCGCCCAGTTCATCCATATTAAACCAGCAGCACCATCATGTCACGGCTCAGGTCGGCCTCCACTCCCAGCCGTTCGGGCTTTTAAGGGACCTGGGCTGACAAACACTGAAGAAAACACACAAGAACACAAGAAGCTCCAGATGAGTCTGAGCTGCTTATTTGTGGACCCTGCTGTCCACATGTTTTATTTCTGATCTGTGATCTACCGCTAAGAAGTATCAGGCGACGGTATTTTAAGGTTTTCGTTCTTATTTTTAAACGTGAAACAGTGAAACCTGCAAAATAGCAGACAGCGTGCAGGAGATTCGGAAGGGTGTCAGTCAACTGCAGAGGGCAAAGAAATCCACGTTCAGCTCGGAAAAACAAAAATGCTGCATCAATTTATAGACAAAGACTGATGATGGGAGCGGTGGGAGATGTCCTCTCTACCCCTCCGTCAGGCATTAGAGACACGCAGTCCTTGATAACTTCTGAGATTAAGGGATGAATTAAATCTTAAACCACTAAGGGATCAACTCATGTCTTGATCACCTGTCTTCTCTAAAACAAAATCAAAACAATCAAGATGCAAAACAATCAATAAATATTAAAGTGTGTCCCATTAGAAAAAGAGGCCCTCACCCTGGCCCAAACCTCCCTCCCTAGCAGTCATAATAGGACAGGAGAGCGTTTAAAGACTTCCTGCTCTGCTGCTGAGGATCCTTGAGATTCCTGCACAACTGCCCTTAAGCTCCGGCAGGAAGGAGGTAGACACAGTTTGATCAGAGGGTCTGGAGAAAGGTGATCATACCTCCCTGATGACTCCCACGGGCTCCAGGGCACCAAGCGCTGGCTGTGAAATGTACCCGGCACATTGCGTCACAGCTAATTTACCGTCTGGCTGAAAACAAGTCAGAGCCACTCCCTGTCGCCTCCAAGACGTAACGGAGGGGGCCGAAGCTGGCAGCGAGGAGAACAGGGCTTACACAGTCAAACCACAAACAGGAAACACACACAGCGGGGCCAGGCAACCCTTCCTTTGAATATCCGCTGGCCAAAAGTAGGGGGGAGGGCAATTCAGAACACCCACAGACACTGGAGTGGCAAAAGCTAAGAATCCCAAACAGAGTGAAGGAATCAGGGATGTGTACGGATGGTAGCATTGTCTCCGAAACTTATAGTTACATTTGGAAGAGATATTTTTTGCAAATTTCAGTTTTACATCCAAAGGCTACTGACCTCACATTTCCCGTTCCTTTCAAACTGCGCCCCCCCCACCCCACTCTCCAGTCGACAGTCAAATGCAAATGAGCGCCTGGTCATTATCACAGCCCCTTTATCGTCGAACCCCTTTCCACATCTACATGTAAAATACGTTTCAGTGCAAGTCTGATGAAGCAGCCCTGCGCACACAGGGATATCGACTTGATTCATAAACAAAGGCCATTGTGCAATAGAAAAGCTCTGGGGTTAAACACAACTTTAAGTATCAATGGAATAGGTGAAATGAACCAAGCTTTAGGATTTCACAATGTAAGGAATGCCAGGAATATGCACAATTCCCAACTTTCAACACATTTTAAGGTTAAAATGGCACAAACAACATTTAGGCATGTCATACAACAGCAAGAATCCATGTCGATACAGCCCTGGGTAACCTTCCCGTGAGAGGACTCGCCTGTCTTTCCATTTGTTAATTTGTCAGTCCTTGTGGGATTGGTCTGAACTCATCCGTTGTAAATGAATGCAAAGAAGCATTGTCTGAAAAAGCTGCAGAACAAGTTGGTTTGCCAGTGCGGCATGGAAATAAACATGGATGCCTGTTTATTTTCCTGTGCGAAATTCCAGCAGGCAAAGATACCGCTGTGAGGCGGTAAAAGAATACGTAATGGTATAGTGCCGCGATAAAACATAGTCCTGCACGTACAAACTAATCCTGAAACGCCAAAAAAACGCAGGATTGGTACAAAGAGGAGGAGGTTTAATCCAAAAGAAGGAGATCATTCTGGAATGTATGTCTTTTAGCGTCATCCAAACTGATGAAGGCTCTTTAGGTTACGTCTGGTTGTATCTGGCGCTTTACCAGGTTCTGCAAAGGATAGACGTGGATCTCTTCCGTTTCAGATGGACTTTCAGGATACTTTGGGCTGGGATGTCAACTGACCACCCAGCCACAAGTACAGTGGAAATACCAATAGTGTCACTCATACCAGGACAGTCTCTGCCACTTTTCATTAAAGGCACATAGAGAGGCAGCACCGCATGGGTGCAAGAGACCTTAAAATATGTGGGGAGTGAACAGAGTGACTAATCGTGCACAGAAAACTCCCTCCATTAATTCAGTTTCCTATGAGAGCATGAAACTATAGGACTACGTCACGGACACCTCAGCACGGCCTCATGACAAAAAAAAATTTAAAAAAAGTCCGATAACCTCTAACTCTGCTTCCATTGACAGAGGCGGCAAACCAGGGACAAAGATGAGCTTATAGCAACATAAACACGAATAAATGAAATTCCCACACACTGTTCGCATTGGACATTCTCACAACTGCACTGACTACTAAAATCACCGTGGAGAAGCCACGTGGCCCTTCATGACCTCCATTACTCTTCATCTCTGTCACCGGTGAGTCCTACGTACAGTGCTTGCAGGGTGCAGGGATGGAAGCTGGATACGTTCCCTAGTAGAACCTTTCTGGGTTCAATTATGGGGGCTGTTGTCAGGGTTAGGTATTGTACCCGGAGGCTGATTCTGAAAGCTAAAGCACAATTTTCGATGCCCACGCTCACAAGACACGGTGAGATTTGACTAGTGCCTGGGGTGTAAACATACGTGTCTGTTTTATGTTTTTAATTATTCTTTTTGGAGGGTTAGGGTGACAGCGTGGGCTTGAAACAACCGCGATTCAACGTGCCTAAAGTTCGCCTGCACAGGTGTTTTTCACATTTAACTCACAGTGAAAGACTGAGACATTTGCAGGATCGTTCAGAAAAAGAATAATAATTTTAAAAAAAATCTAAGGCTTAGTCTACTTACCTTTGTCTTAAAAAATGTTACACGTTTTTAATTTTTATACGTTGTACTAATTTCTACTAATCCCTTTTAATCACTTGCCCTGGTCATAGGCCCATGTACAAGCTGTTAGACTTAACTACGCATTCATGTGCAATTTAATGCGCGACTATGAATACAAGTGTTCGCCATCCATTCATCTTCCGGCTGCCCATCCAACACATGGTTACGTTGACTTGTTCGATAAAATGTCCCATGTCCAATAAAAAAAATGCATTTACAAAATTTTACGCAGCCTAAGACAATCACAAGCTAAGGAAATTATTTCTATCAAATAACCAACTAACCTAATTGAGTCGTTCTGCACTGTAAAGAGAAATGAGTCTAGTGGACATGGCGCCGTTTTCACATTAAAATTAATTTTACTATCTAGTTATGCAAAAATATTTTTTATGCCGTATACATATGCCTACTTTTTAATGTAAATATGTTATTTTAAACCGCGACGATGCATAAATTAAAATCGGTGCCACAACACACCAGCCCTGTAATGATAACGGCATCCAATACAAATTAAAATCATACCAGGATGCATTCAGTGAATTCAAGAGGCATCCTGAGTTTTTCTAACAACCGCAACGCTGCTAGTGAGATTTGCAAAGCCAATGATTAACAGTAAAACAAACAAATGAGAAGGAACAACAAACTGTAAACCTCAAAGGGCTTCTGTAGAACGGATACTGGAAGAAGTTAAACTCGGGAAGAGGATACGCAGACAGGAGGGAAACGCTTTGGAGCAATCAGAATATCTCAATGAACACACTCCAGCCAATTATAACAGGGGGGATTTAGGCATGAGGTAATAAACGGGCTCAAAAAGTCTTACAGCTACAAGACAATAAACAAAAACAGCCGGGTGACGGTAATGGACCAGTTGGTTACTCGTGGGAGAGTCTGGGAGCAGAAAAAGAACCGCCTTTCACCCAATACTGGTTGTTAGTTTATGTTAAGGCAGAGCTCTCTAAGTATAATAACAGACCGAAGCCAGGGTGCATACTTCAAGATCACGTATGTTATTTTATAACTAAGTTTTAATGACTGGTCTCCGTTGGGCTGGTGAATGGCGATTATATTCCTCCTTTTATTTGAAATTCACTTACGATGTATATTATGGACCCCCGGCTCGGCATTTCAGCGTGTCCTTCCAGCCGTGAGATGACTTGCACATTAAATAGGCAGCGGCTGAACACGAAGGCGAGCTACTCCAGATACAGTGCGATCTATTTAAGGCCGGTAGCCCTACACTGGTTACAAAGTGGCTTTTAACTCCCCTAAACGTTACTATGTGATCGAAATATTGAACCTGGATGGTAGTCTAAATAAACTAATCAACTACCTTACGTTTTATTAGGAAGATCCTAGCTTGATTATTTGAAAATGTTACAGAATGTATATGTAAGCATTAATTCTGGTTATAATGCTGGCTCAAAGCATCAACAGTGAAATGTATATATTGCTTCCAGTGCTAACAAGACATGGATGACATTCCAGTGAAACCGAGACATAGGCTAGATACCTATCTTGGCACCAAAGCAAACAAGCAACTTACCCTTAACGTAGATATGTGGGCGTTCAAATCTTCGTCAAATTATTGAAGCCGGCTTTAACGTGCTGAGATTCAGTGTACCCAGATGCGTACCGTGCTTATTATCTGTCAGTTCATAATCACAGAGTCCAGCCAAAAGTCAACTGAAAATCATGACCATAAGATCTGTAGTAGCCCAGGAATTGCGAAGCAATCACCAGCCCGCAGTTACGCGCATGGAGCATGCGAGCTGAAGCGTGCAGATCCCGTGAAATGGTTGAGGATTTCCCGTCCTGCTCCTTGCAGCGCCCGGCACATTCCCACACAGCCGCGGCAGCCCCACCAAGCTGAATTTCTGCCTGTCAGTCCCGTAGTTTCACTGACTACGAGCCCCGCCCATGACAAAGAATGACAACGGGTCTGATGTAATGGCCGAGCCGCTGTCATATGCCGCAACCAATCGGTGCGGCTCAGTCAACGCAGCGCGGCATATAGATGTAAAGGAACGACCGGATGACAATCACTAAGAGAGCACGGGGTCTACGGGGGAAGAAAAGGAACTATAGCCCAGAAAGACTATGAATCAATTCACTTTCATGCATCTTAAGGCGCCATCTGAAATATCTGGGACGAAGAAATGCAGATTATATTTAACCGTGTATTTAACTTTTTAACAGAGGAATAATATCATAATTAACATTAACAATAACACAACATAATTAAAATTATATTAACGTAAAAAATAATCAAAATATCAAGACTTTTTTACTTTTACAAATCAAAATGTATTCCTAAATGTCTCAGGTTCGCCTTATAGGTGACATAGGTGGGGGTGCTGACTCTCTAGCGCTGGCAGTGACGGTACCATCAGCTAGGACTGGTACTGAGGTCCGCAGTCTTTCAATCGGTTAGGCCTCAATTCCCCAAGATGAGAATTTCGATGCAGTTTATTTTGTATCTTCTAAACTTTATAGGGGCGTTGCCATGGTTAGTGCTGTTGCCTCACACATCTCTGAGTGGACTCAAGTCCCCACCATGGCTTCTGGTATGTGGAGTCTGCATGTTCTCCCGGTGTCATCCTCGGAGAACTCCAGTTTTCCCCAAAGGTCTAAACACATACTGAGGTTAATTGGAGATACCTAATTGCCCATAGGTGTGCATATGTGAGTGAATGGGGTGTGATCGAGCCCTGTGATTGGTTTGTATCCCATCCTTGGTTGTTCCCTGCCTTGCACCCATAGCTTCTGGGATAAACTCTGAACCCCCCGCGACACTGAATTGGACAAGCAGGTTGAGAAAATGGATGGATGGATGGATTAATGACTGAATGACAATGGATAAACGGATAATACAACTAATAAAGTAATGTAAGGTTTCTTGTGGTACTCTTATCCTGTGAATATATATTATATGGACAAAAGTATTGGAACACGCCACTTACTCATTGAATTCAGGTGTTTCATTCAGGCCCATTGCCACAGGTGTATAAAATCAAGCACCAATGCAGTCAGAGTTACAAACATTTGTGAAAGAATGGGCCATTCTGTAGAGGTCAGTGAATTCAAGTGTGGTGCTGTCATAGGATCTCACCTTTGCAATAAATGTGTTGAGATTCTTCCCTGCTAGGTATTCCACTGTCAACTGTAAGTGGAATTATTGCAATGTGGAAGCGTTTAGGAACAACAAACT
>JAABNX020000106.1:16224906-16240757 GCA_015163995.2 Mormyrus lacerda | reverse complement strand
GTGTTTCCAGGGTGATACTTTTTACAATTTACATTTTTAAGCAGTGCAGAATTTAAAAATGGGCCACAATAGAAGTGTTAGTAAAATTATGTAAAAAGAAACAGACTCATACTCTAGCACCAAATTAAATGTTAAAATACAAATTTAATACAAAATCTTTGGTATTAAAAATCCATCCATATTCTGACCCCCTGTCCTGGGGGATATTAAAATGTATTTCCTTAATTCCATCTGGGCAGACCTCTGAATAATTAAACGAGGTTTACCGCACTCCTCTTCAAGCAATCCCAGCTTGGATATTTGGTGTAAAAATGTTAGTTATCTAGGTCAAGCCCCACAAATGTGAGCATATTCAGCAGCAAACAGCAATGTGAGTCAGGCCAGAGGCTGCCTTTCTCATATAAACCCCACGTGTTGGTCCTCAATTTGATAATAACAGACCTTCAGTGTAATAATAATAATAATTGGCACTGCAGACTTTTTATTCAAAACAACTCACACAGCTTATAGTCCTGCACCTTTTTTCCTTTTACAACAGCATTGACCCTCTCAGGATTTGGACTTGCGAGGTGATGGAAACACAGGCGTTCATTTTACCTGCCTTCAGCTCCGTTATGCCAAGGATGCTGCATACCTCACTTACATCCCACAACTCGGAACTCCTCCACAGTGCGTTCAGGAGGCTTATCGCTCACGATTCCCACGTCCTTTTCTTACCCACAGATTATTAGTCATTCTTGTCACTGCACTTTGTGCTGTCATACTTCAAACACGCCTTCAAACCACTCAAATTATCACATCTTCCAGTGGCCACATGGCACAATCTAGTATCCGCTTTCAAAAATACTGTAAGTCCAATGCAATGGTAAATCTTATATCTATAAACCATGTAAAGCAACTACATTGTAGATAGATTCAAGAACACTGTGCATCCTAAAGACATGATCATCACTAAAGTTCTTTATATTCTTACTTTTAGTCCAGTAGTGTGAAACTGCAGGTTTGATATTGCAGTCTTGTGTCTACAAAAACAAGAAGAGCAATGACAATCGCTTGCACTCCTTTGTTGTGCCCTGTCTTGTCTGTGATATTCTCCAGGCCCCACAACCTCTGTCCAACCCCTGTCCAACCCCTGTTGGAAGAATAATGGATGTGGGTGAAAGTTTTGACTGGTGTTCAAATGCATGCAGTGTGTACAGTTTGGTATTCTAGTGATATGCTCTGTGACTCGAGATTTATTTAGTCAAATTAATGGGATACAGATGGATTACATTAAATATTAAATCTTAAAGCAGATGGCAGAAGAAAAAATGTTAGCAGTTGCTGTTTTTAATTAGCAATAAAATACTCACATGTCATCCTGCACAGTATGTTTGCAGTTGTGACAAGTATGAGTTTATTTGAGCAGTGATGATACCTACAGTATCATCTGTACCTTTTACTCAGCCCATGATCCTGGAGTCTGAGCCAGGAAACATGGAACACAAGAAAGGGGACACGCTACTCTGGATGCCATTCCATTGTTGGGAAAACATGGCAGTTGATTTACAGAAACCAGTTCCCTTAATTACATGTATTTGTACTGTGGGAGGTAACACAGGCTTATGGGAGTTTTATTTACACACTAATCTTCTGAGGGCAGAACGAAAATGATTGGTTCAGAGACATAACCAATCAGTTCTTGGTCAGATGCCAGACCAATCAATCAGATGTCTTGGTCCCGCCTCCTCTAGTTGCTTGAATCAGCCTCCTTTACAATCTGGTTGGTCATCAATCTCAACCAATCATTTTTTCTTTTGGCCTCAGAAGATTTACGTGAAAGTAAAACCGCCATGAGCGTAACACACAAACGCAAGGAGAACATGAAAACTCGACACAGAGCTGGAGCTGGTCTCCCTGTGACTCCAGCATGTTACCTTCAAATTCTCAGCAGCTCCTGATATGAGCAAAATGACCTGCGAGAGACTCTGACCTACATTTATTCCAAAGGACACTGTTAAAACAAAAACACGCACAGCTCACTATTGGACACCAGCAATGATGTGAAATGTGACGTAATACTGTAGGGATGACTGGTGTCATTTGGCGTGAAAAGCTTTTCTTGCTTCATTCCTGCCGTTCTTCAGGGTTCCTGCTTTCAAGCGATAAGATCTGCTGATAGCCACGAGACTGAATGCATTAATACTGCAGTGCTTTTTCAGTGTACTGGAGCTAAACTGCAGCCACTGGCTTACTGGAAGCCAAGGAAACAAGGCAAATGTATCCACACGACGATGGATACGACGGCTGTCTATTACAGGGCTCCAAAATGCACCAGCACTCAGCAATGAAATCATCCCATAAATCCCATAAACAGCATGTATTTGTGGTCATGGAGCAGAATGACGGGAGAGAACATGGAACTGCTGCAGAAAACGATGTGTGTCAGGTTTGCCTGCTGTTGCTGGGGAATTTTTTTCGGTTCCAAAAATGACTGGTAGCTTATTTATACTTTGTGGTTTCAAAGCAGAAGAGCGTGTATGTGGCCGTAACGAACGAGCCGGTTTTTCAGAGCAGAAGACGTGAGGCGCAGACCTGCATCTACACTTTGTCACTGGATGAGGCAAAGGGAGCAGGAAGCATCCTAGCTGCCGTCTCCTCCTCTCTAAGCGACTGTTCAGGACTGCGGATATTACGGCGCAGCTCAGAATGTTTCTGCCTTTGTCGCGGCCGGTTAGCGGCACAAATCTAAGCAAAATATTGCCTGTCAGTTCAGAAGCTGTGCTGTGACCGCAAGCGTCCATCTCGCTGAACCGTGGAACTCAACATCGTGCGTATGTACAAACACTGTGTGGTTCTGTCTCCTGCTGCACGCGTCCAGAGGAAGGCTTGAAGATGTTATATCTCACTACAACCAGCCTACCTTCTGCCACCTAAGACGGGAATAGTAAATACTGCAGGGGTGGAATTTGCTACAAGATCACTGTTGCCATTACTGTGAGGCGTATGACATGCGGGTGGTACTGTGGATTAATGAATAGCCCAAAAGTCACTTTCGTCTCAGGCTGGGTTACTTGCTGTTTGAGGCTGCTACAGTGATCCCTAAATTTCACCTACAGATCCAGGCAGAAATTTGGCAACATTAGGAATGCAGTCTGACTGCATTGTAATGCACCAAAGGCGGAGACTTACAGGTTAAAGTTCAGAATTCACTAGTTTTATTGCAGGAAGCATATTTGAGGCTAAGAAGTGGGTCACATGACTTTGGTAACCGCAGAGTGGAGGAGGTGTCTGCATGGTCTATAGCAGGGGTCTCAAACTCCAGTCCTGGGGGGGCGGAGTCCTGTGTATCTTAGTTCTTTCCCTGTTCCACCACAAATGATTCAGCTAAAGAGCTGTGTGGTAATTAGCACAAGGAGCTGAATCAGGTGTGTTAAATGAGGGGAAACCCAAAAATGTGCAGGGCTCCGGCCCCCCAGGACTGGAGTTTGACACCCCTGGTCGATACAGTAGGTATCTTCTGACTGCATTTAAACCCTACTGGGATGAAACCCAGTTGTAAGATAGAATAAAGAATACCTGGGAACTATGGGAACGAGTTTCCTGCAATTTAAATATAAAACTGAACTACACTGAATTGCAATAGTTTCCATAGATAATTAAAAAACTGATGATAAATAACACATTGATCTTTCCTGTAGTTGCATCTTACTGGATTCAGAAACACCTCCACAGATTTCCACAGTGGAGCCTGGTGTTGCGTGACCCAATGCCCATATGCCAAAAATACAGTAGGATCCTGTGATACACTAACTCACTCTTCACTGTGCTACCTGTGCAAATGGATTGGTGCCGTTTCAGCTCTTAGGAACAGCACGCCTGCAGCAGGGAGCGCGTTTTCTGGCCTGTCGACAATTTGAGCTTTGAAAGGGACTCTGGAATAAAATGTGAGAGTGCAAAGGAATCAGCAGAGGAACAGATGAGAGTTTGCCTGCCGTGGAGACTGAGCCTGGGTTTGGGTGGGTTATAATGAGCCGCGATGAATGAAGCTGGGCATGAACAGAACCACATTTGACCTCCCACTAGACCGTAAAGGCAATGGCATATACCATCAAAGCTGGCTTATGTTTTTGATTCATAAAAAGAGCACGTTTTAATGAGCCTCTTATGTAAGGCTGAGCATTATGTGTCTTTTCTGAGAATATTATAACCTTATCAGACCACCTGCGATGTGCCTCAGCTCTGTGGAAGAGCTAGTGGGCATATATGAGTATAATTGGGCACTTGCTGAATTTCCAGCAGTTTCTTTTTTACAGGAGGAAACAAAAAAAGAAGTCGCTTAATTAAAAGCATTTTCTCATTCTCTGGTTTAAGCTGTAAAGTCCAGGCTGTCATTATGGCAGTTGCATAACAATGAAGACCTGGCGGCAAATACGTATTTTGGGGCTGAAGCCAGAGTGAAGTTGTCATAACAAGAGGAGAACATGCATTTGTCCACATGGAACGCTAACAATGCAAGAAACTGAAAAGGAGAAAATGCATCTGGACTAAGCAAATTAAAGCGCGAACGATTAATTAAGGATTGACTCCATTGGTGCTGATTACATTTGCTGTGAAGAAATAACATACATTTGGGTGACTGGGAAGGATGTACTGTTTTAGTGGGCAGTCGTCCACCTTCAACACAATGAATGAAGTAGCCAGAACATCTAGCTATCAGTAAATGGTCAATATCTCCATCGTTCTTTCTGACATGAGTTGGCAGAGAGGAGAGGGGAAATGCAGCCAGAGTTGGTATCCATATCGGGCTGACAGCTCAGCAGGAAAACTCATCTTCTTGCCGTAATCTCTCACATAGATGAGCTCGAGCAAGAGGACTCAAGCTGAGTTTGAGAGAATGACCCACAAGCGAAGGGAAAAGCATTAAGGTCACTTGGTGCCCTTAAGGAGGGTGAGTACTGAGACGACTACATTAATATATGAGTAACACCCTACTCCCAAAGCGGGACCATGTAGGACTGCAGCTGATCTTAGAATTTGATATAATATTTTAAAAATTGCATTATGTTCTGAGTGAATCCAAACTCGAGTGCCGTCAACAAACAGATGGAGCATAATGAAATTGTAATTTTCCCCCATTTTGCTGGATGATGTAAATTTCATTTTCTAAATCATAAAACAGCACACAAAACACCATAATAAAAAAAAACAAACACAGGTATAAACAAAATATTGTATATGAATTAATAAAAATATATATGTCAGTTTTCAAACCCTTTCAGACGCTTTGCTGTGACCAGCTTCAGGCTGATAGGTTGGTTGTGTCTCTGGCTGGTACTTTCAGCTCTGGGACCTTGTGTAGCCTGATGTCTCTCTTTCCAAATCACGTCTAATCGACTAAATTTACTTTAAACAAAATTTAACTTAAGTGGCTGCAGTAAAGGTATGATCAATGGATCATAATGTGGGTCAATGCGGGTCCACAAGTTCAGTAAAGTTACAATTTAAGGCTCCATATTTCTATGTACAGCAAAATTAAAGACTAGCTCAGAATGTCTGGCCCTCCACTTCAATCCTAGAAGTGCCCCTACTGCTAGCCACTTTCCTCGGTGAGATGACATCAGCCATCTGACAGAGGTCTTTAAGGGGAAGTCCAGCACATCCCACATGCCCAGAATATCCGGCTCTTTGCCAGAACCTGGTCTTAGCTGCCTTGACCGTGTCCCTGAGCCTACAAGACCTGTGGGAAGAGAGTGCCAGTGAGCGAATGGATGGTTGAAATTGACTCCTGGAGATCCTGTTTCCATTGATGATAATTTTTCGCCTGTGGTAAATGTAATTGATTAGTTGTGATTTGGAAAGGGACTGATCTGGCCATACTGGGCCCTTGAGCTGTGAGTGATAGTAAGAGCAGCAACCACGCTGTCAGACCAAAGTAGTTGTCTGTAGGACTCTGTGGAGGCACAGAGGGCACCCAAGCATTGCTGAAGCTTTGAAGGTTTAGAAGAACACAGTAGCTTCTATATAACCTTCAACGAAAGTAAAACAGAATGGTGAAGACACGCCCATATGCTGCTGGTCCAACTAAACTGAACAAAATGGGGAAAAATGTTCAAGTCAGAGACGTGAGCAAAACCTGAAGATTCCTGAGTCAGAAGTGCAGAAGATCTCTGTGGAGAAGCTGCCAGAAGAGGACACTCCGCCAACTTGGCCAGATAAATGGCAGGCAGGACATCTGGAGGACAGCAGACATCTATAAGAAACTTCGCAGGTGGTCTGAAGCAGGGCTGGGCCGGGCATTTGGCGTATTGGGTGTTTTACCGGTGGGTCGTGGGGTTGTGGCCAGGCATTTGGCGTATTGGGTGTTTTCCCGGTTGGTCGTGGGGTTGTGGCCGGGTATTTGGCGTATTGGGTGTTTTCCAGGTTGGTTGTGGGGTTGTGGATGGGCATTTGGCGTACTGGGTGTTTTCCCGGTGGGTCGTGGGGTTGCGCCTGGGCATTTGGCGTATTGGGTGTTTTCCTGGTGGGTCGTGGGGTTGTGGCCGGGCATTTGGCGTATTGGGTGTTTTCCAGGTTGGTTGTGGGGTTGAGGCCGGGTATTTGCCGGATTGGGTGTTTTCCCGGTGGGTCATGGGGTTGTGGCCCTGTGTATGTGTCGCAGGTGTGTTTGTGTGGTGGGCCGATCTGGGCAAAAGGCTGCATTATAAATCCCAGTCAAACTCTGGTCTGAATGCAATGCAAACTGTCTTCAATCATATTTATGTCTCTGCCTCTCTTTAGTTGTGTATAGTGGTGCTGAGTTTCTATTCCTTTCAGGCAGTCTGACACAAAATGGACATTCTGGAAATGATAAAGGCAATAATGCTAAGATAAATACAATGTGATGCTTAATTAGAGTGGTTTCTACTGTGGGTGTCCCTAGATACCGTGTTTTGTTTGATTCCTATGAGAACACACAGGGCGAGTAGCCCTTTAAGAGGCATTGGTGGTGAATTTGATGCAGCATCATTGACGCAGATCGACACAGAGAGAAGCAAAAGATAGTTGAGGGAAATTTAACACTTTAATGTGTATAATCCTTGGAGATTATTTATTTGCTGGGTCTCCAGACTGAGTGAAGGAAGAATTTAAGGCACAGCTCCTTGCTGGTGACGGAGCTTCCCAGCCACAGTAGTGGGTTAGATGCACCCAGACCTTGCAGCATTTGCCAGAACCTGGTCTTAGCCACCTGGATGGTGTCCCAGAGCCAACAAGAGCTGTGGGAAGAGAGTGGCCTTGAGCGATTATATGGCAGGACCTGCAAGTGCATCCAGGCTGCCCTGTTATCGTTAATCAGTGACAGATAAAAGGGTCGAGAACATGAGCAGCACACAAAAAAACATAATGAGCTCAGAACGGACCGTGTCAGAGGTGCATAAAGCATTTCTCTTCACGAATTAACCAAAGAACAAACCCTGGACTAAATCACAGGCCGTCACTTACAAGGAGAGCAATCTGTGAGGGCCTGCTGAACTACAGTCAAGAGCTACAGGTACCGTTGGACCACAGGTCAGGATTATCTGTTATGGAAGATGGCTGGGTAAACAGAGACAGCCAGAAGGCTGCATGAATATTGGATTACAGTAATGAACGAAGTGCATGCAAGTTCTGCTAAATTTGGTTATATTTAGGGTCAGCATTTTGTTTTAGTTGAATTTTCTCTGTACTGTGACTTGGCTTATTTCTTTGTCCTGATGCTGTTTGCTGGATTTTGTCAACTCCCATTAGGAAATGATTTTGAGCTCTCTGGCATTTTAGCTTGTCTGAGAGAAGAGCATTGAGCCGATGGGGGAGGCCACGATGGTCCGTGGGACACCGTGAGCGGAGAGAGTGGCAGCAGTGAGCTTCCAGCAAAAACAGCCCCCTTTGCCTGTCAGAATGGTTTTCTCTCGGCCCCCAAAAATCTGTCACAGCGGCAGGGATGCATAATGCAAGGTCAACAGCCTGTAATCCTCCCACAGCCCCCTTTGTTGGCTTTCTGGGAAAGCTTCAAAGCCCTGTGACCAGCCCGCCGACAAAACCTCGCGGTCAGAGCCGGCCTCAGCGCACACATGCCCTCGCTGTGACTAGAAACTCCATCTTTTCATTCACGCTACAGAAACCAGCAAGCAGAACCTGAGATGTTTGTTCTTTATTGTATGAGAGCTTGCTTGTCAGATTCACTTCTCACCCACATATGGAGCTGTTTGGGCTGGCTGCTGATTTGAAAATGCATGTATTGTGGAGTGCAAACTGGAGACTTCTCTGCTGGTTAGGACTCTGGGTCTATGATCAGAAGGTTGTTGGTTCAAAACCCCATGGATGGCAGAGTAACAATATCACTGTTGGACCCTCTACCCCAATTGCTCCAGAATCGTGACTTGCAAAATTGTATGCTACATAGTATAATAATAATAATAATAATAATAATATAGTATAATAATAATACTAATAACAAATCTACTCAAAGATATTTAAAAAATTAAATGCTGTATACAAAGTTGTACTCCTCTGGGACCTCCTACAATCCAAAGGCATGCATTTACTCGAATCAATGTGTAATTCAGTGTGTATTTGCCCTGTAATGGACCAGAATCCTGTCCGGGGCTAGAAGAGGAATGGCTGGATGGATGTAAGTAACTGTACATAAGCAGAAAAGTGTCCATCCTGTTTCTTTGGGACAATTGAACAAATGAAAAAATGCTAGATCAGACAAATGGTTAATGAGGTATAGTAGAGTGGCAGGGATCTGTGGACATCTGCCCTCTCGTTAAGATGAGATACAGCCGTACACTTTGAACCGAAACGACGTGAATGACGGCCGTGAAAAAAGCACCTCTTGGGTAAGTGGAAGATATTCTTTGGCTGTCACTTCACTTTTAGTGACTCGGGTAGTGAGAATCAGACAGAACGTCTCAGAATGTTTCGCCACAGCAAAGTTATTCCTCCTGTGACACTTTATGTGGCTCAGTACTGCCCACAAATGAAAAACTGAGATGACTTCTGCGGCAGGTCAAACCGTGATGTCGAACTGCACATCTTAGTTTGCTGAACTATCTCCTGAGCAGCAGGCAAACATTCAGGGAATCCACCTTTGGTAAACTGAATCTCACTCATGTCACAAGCTCAACAACCCTCAAAGAATGTTGGATATGCAGAATAATGGAATGAGAATCAAATGGAGGGAGACCGACAGGCATGTGAACATACCGGCTGTCTCCTGAGCACACAACACTGGAGACGTTCAGGTCCCAGCATTCTGAACGTCTCACATGGGATTGTAATCTACTCTTGACATCACCTCACCAGCAACGAGAATCTGACGTCCCTGCGTACAAAAAAGGAAGCCTGTTAAACATTTAGAACTGAATATAAAACATTAATAGGAGCAAACAGATGGGAGGCCGGTGAGTATTTTATGATTTGAGAAGATTAATATATTTCCTCTCTTCACAGACTGGTGGTTGTGGTTTTAGATCCATAATATGGTATCATAAAGTGAGGATGGTGACATTCATCTCCTTGTCCAGGTTAATCATAACACCAAGTTTCTGTAATTTCTGTAATATTTGAAGTTGCAACTGCATAATTTGAAGTTTATCAGAGAAGTCAAACATTGTGGAGGTAGTGTAAAATGTGTCTTTGAGGTACTTAAAAACAAAAAAAAACAGAATATGATCTGAACTTGGAAAGACAATTTTTAGTTCCCCTTATTAACTTCCCACATTCGAAAACCTAATTCAGCACAGAAAATACTTGAGACGTAACGCTTGATTTAGAAAGATTATTCATTAAAATGGACTTACTAAAGCAGAAGCTGCTAAATGTTTTTAGCCTGGAGAAGCTGAGGTCACGGCAATACGGCTTCCAATTAAAAATGCAAGGGCAGAGTATTGACTTTTTTCCGGCCGCAGAGGCTGGGGACTCAGTCGTCTCACAGCCATTCATGAGACATTCAGCTTGAAAAAAAATAGACGCTATCCATGTTTTCTTCGGAGCTGTTGCATCATAATCGGGTCGCGGTAAGAACATGGTGAGTGCTGCTTTTTGTGTAACCGTCAATCAGCCGGCAGCAGCACCGAAGCCTGTCTCACAGGTTAGGCCTCTCCCACACGCTGATCTGTGGTCTGTGAGGAGACGTTCAGTCAGCCTTCCTCAGTGTCCTCATCCAAGTTACCACAAGACAAATTTCCCATGGCCTCTGTAAAGAGCCCCTTGAAAGGTTGATCCAGGGCCTCCAGATGCAAGCTGTGCTTCTAGCCTGACAGACATTCTTGGTGTTCATTAACTGGAAATATACTGAGATATATATTCTTTGCTACCCTTGTCCCACAACATTTGTGTTTTTCTTTTTTTTGCTGACTGACACATAGCGCTGAAATGCCTGCATAATCAGGGCCTTGTACATTTTTTTAAAGATCATTAATGTTATAATCAATTGTAAAGGTCATGTAAAAACACTATTATGGGAACAGCTGGGTGTAGAGAAACTCATAAAAGTGTAAAATGAGGAATCCATGTAAATTACGGTAAAGACTCTGTTTATCTGACCCTGTTTTGTAAGCCTTCAGTTTACAGTTTAGCTTTTTCAGTGTCTCTCTCCAGTGTAGCACCTTATTCTTTTCTTTAACCCTCTTAAGCCAAACCTGGGGACAAACACGCATTTGGTGGTGGGTGAATGTGTCTTAGTGCGTGTGTGTGTGTGTGTGTCTGTGTGTGTGTGCGTGTGTGTCTGTGTGTGTGTGTGTGTGTGTGCGTGTGTGTGTGTTAAAGGGTGCTGAGCCGCAAGCTAATGCCCTGCTGAAGAATGGTGTTTCCCAGCAACCCTGCCCTCGTTCCAAAGCAGCCTTTTTACAATTTATTTTCCTGGGCAAAATGACCAGAGACTAAGGCTGTTAAATTACTGTTAAATAAGCCTGTTCGTTATTTGCAGTTATGTAATTTTACAAGTTATTCTAGGCTGTGTGTAATTTCAAAAATATCTCTGAAAGCCCAGTAATACAGAATGTATTTCAACTGGTCAGCAGACAAGCTAGGAAATCTAGTTCAACAGCTACTAAAAAATGGTATGAATATATAAACTTAAATAAAAAAAACGCTAAACATTCTAAATCCTTATTTCACACACTATTGTAGTCAGAATTACACGTTTGACGGAATATTTGTTTCTATTCATGTTGGCAAAGTTGGCAGATATTTCCATGGCACGTACAGAGAAATTTAGTGCAGTCTGTTGGAGCAAAGCCCTAAATTAGTAATGCACAAGTCAGCTAGTGAAGTCCAAGTTAATTTACGCGAAGGACCGGTGAGGAGAATGAGGCAGTGAAATCTAAGAGGAATGAATTCAGACCTGCAGCTCTCCATTGGCTTCTCAGTGACGCAGTCTCTTAGCACTTGTCTCGAATTGTTATTCTATACTCACATACTCACAGAAATACTCCAGCTCACTTTTGTTACTGAAAAATACTTCAGGTGCCTGTTGATATTAGCATCTGCTAGTCAGGTGAATAAACAAGCCCCACGGAGATGGTGTCATAGCAGAGTCATTCCTAGGCAGCCATAAACATCCTGCTGGTCTGTACCGACCGTCCTCATATGTGCGCTCAGATGAGCCGTAGCGTGGCTCTCAGTACTGCAGACTCCTGTAGTTCCTTGCATGTCAGCCCGCAGTGATCTCTGCACTCCTCCTCCATGGCCTTTCATCTTCTTATTAGGCAGAGGTGACCCTGACAGGCAGGTTCTTAGGGTTTTATCTGCAACATCACACGTCACAGGAGCCTAAGACAAAGCCCACCTGCAGACCCTGATGGGGGCTCAACTTAGCGATTTCACAATCTTATTGGTCAGTCAGACACCTCGAATGTGGATGATAGTATGAAATTCCGCCTCAAATTAATGACTCAGGGCAGATGTTCATCTGGTATTTTTTTGTTTATCTACCTAATAAAAACAAAGCAAATTGTAAATGCATTTTGCTGTTGTGCCCCCTGAATGTTTTTGTTCAAACATTTCTTTTGGTGGAAGGCGTGTGGCTCCGTGCCCATGATCAGATGGTCGCTGGCCAATCCTGTGGCCAGCAGCGTGTTGTCACTGTTTGCGCCTTAAGGGCCTAAAACCCACTTACTCCAGGGGTGCTGGATGCTGGCTGGCGATCCGACTACCCAATGCCCATTAAAACTTGCCCATTCATACACCACAGCTGTGACGCCATGTTGTGGAGAAGGGATGGTGGCCTCAGTACGCTGTCCGATACAGGGTCACTGCAGTGTCACATTGGGGTGGAGTCACTGCAGTGTCACATTGGGGTGGAGTCACTGCAGTGAGTTTTAATGATTCAGGGTGATGAGGGACAGTCTGCACCTGATCTAATGGAGAAAAGAACAGGGATGGTGACAGAACCTATGGCATATGGGGAGTGTGGGTGACATTGTGACCAACCTGAGAGGGAGCCAATCATGAAGAATGAAATTCAGAAATTCAGTAGAGTACCTCCCAGGGAAACTGCGGGTAAAAATAGCCTCAGCTATAAGCTTGTTTTAGTTGTTATATTTGAGATTTTGTGCATCTTTGCATAGTTATTTCCTGCGGATAATAACTGACAGTTTAATTACGCCAGGCTGTAAATCACAAAGCTACCAGATACTGTGGCACCATCCAGCGATGAGACTTTCAGAGCCTCCATCTGTCAGGGAGGCCACTGCTGATGTCACAGGGTCTTTGGTGGCCTTCAGGGCCCTGATGTGGCTGAGCGGGACACACACACACACACGCACACGCACACACACGCACACGCACACGCACACACACACACACGCGCACGCGCACGCGCACACGCACACGCACACACACACGCACACGCACACGCACACACACGCACACGCACACACACACACGCACGCACACGCACACGCACACACACGCACACGCACACACACACACACACGCACACACACACACACACACACACACACACACACACACCGCAGAGCTGTGTCAGATGGAAACGACTAGGTCGATTACGTTAAAAAAGCCTCACAGAAAAATTTATTTTCAAATGTTGTTCTCAAATGTTGCTGGATTTTAGATTATACTCAATCATTTTTTTTATGTATTATTTTCCTCACAAGCTGCAATGGATTTAACATCTGAGTTATTGATTAGGACATCTGTGATGTTGATATGATGTTAAATGATATCAACGTTCAGGAGACGGTGCCCGTCCCATCTGCCTGTGACATTTGCACAATCCTCTTGGCAGATCTGTTCCAGTTTGTTCCGGTTTGTGGGACAAGGCTTGCAATGCTCATTTGGTGCCAAAGGTGGCCTTATGATTGGGGCTTTGATTGGCCAATCGCTGACATTCACTCTTTCATTCCCGAGCAGCCACTCGAACCGCTGTCGCCTGGGTCCTGTTCTGAGCGTCATTGTCCTCCTGAATGGCGAATCTTCTTAAAAAGCTCAGCTTTTCAACAGACTGAAACAAGTTCAGTGTTTTCCTCTGCCTTTCTCCGTGCCGTTTTCCATTCCTTTCTAACAGCCTTCCTACTCCTTGCCGCTGATGTGAAGCGTCCCCGCAGCGTGATGCTGGCACCATCATACTTTATGTAGGGATGTGCTTTTCGATGCATGGCCAGTGTTGTGTTTATATGCCACGCAGTGTCTTTTGAATTTCTGCCAAGCAACACTCTCTTGAAGCCATGTGACCATAAAGCCTTTTTCCCACAAGCTGCTCTCACGGTCCCTGACAGAATCCAGATGGGCTTTGAGATGATTTTCTCTTTTCTTTCTCATTTAAATGGCTTCCTTCATGCCAGCACCAATATCGGCCGACATTAAGCAAAGATTCTGATATTGTTCGCTGACGCAAGTCTGTATCCAGCAAATTCTGTGTTCCAAGTGTTTCAAAGCAATTCCTAGTTTCCTCCTTTGGAGTTTTACCCGTTTTCCCTACAGAGTTTGGATGGTGTGATACACCAAACGATGCCCACTGGAATATCCAAACACTTCAGTACATTTTAACCCATTTCCAGCTCTATGATTAACAACATTTATTTCCAACACTGCACTCGCTTCAGTGGTACATGGGCATTTTTCCAGGGAATTTTTTTTCTCCCGTAACAAGTCCCCATAGCATATAAAGTGAATGCTACTTAAGTGCTTGTTGTGACTTTAAATACGTATATGGGGATTTCATATTTCGGTTTGTGTCTGAACTACTTTTGCTACGTCCTAAAAATGAATTAAAATGTAACGAGAGAATATCTACAGTGTTGGTGCAGGCTTACGGCAGTGGTGGCTTGATGGTTAGGGAAACACACTTATAATCAAAAGATTGCAGGTTCAAATCCCCCACCAGTAAGTCACCACTGAGTTACCCTGGCCAAGGTACCGTCCCCAAGCACTGCTCCCCGGGCGCTGAATTAGCTGCCCCCTGCTGTGTCACGAAAGTCACATATGGGTTAAATGCAGAGGACACATTTTGTTGCGGTGTGTTAACAATGACCACTGATCTCTGATTTATTGCGCAATTTATGAATGAGAAATTACAAACCGCAGCAATCATGCGATGTTCTTTAAAACCTCTCAACACGTTAGATTTAAGCTGACAAATTGCATGAGTGCTCATGAGACACTAAAACGTGGTTTGTTTTCCTCCTATTCATTTACACCAGTGTTTGTCAATCCTGTCTGCGGCGACTCACAGGCAGTCCGTGCTTTTGCTGTAGGTGCACGATTTGTGGAAACGCCGATTTACACACCAGCAGTCGTGTGTGTCCAGCAAGAGCAAATAAATGAGGGCACTTTAATCAAGCCCCCGCATTACCGCATGCTGAAGCATCAGTTTCTTTGATTACTGTAATTGTGACTGGATTGCGTCTGAGTAAAAATAAAAAGTGACTGAGGCGGCTGATGAAAATGGGGCCCTCCATGTAGCGAGGTCGCACCGTGTCTCTGTAATGACGCTTACATAACCAGAACAGTGAATATGCACCTGCCTGACGTGTCGTGACATATCACCTCAAAGGTAACATCCGCCTTAAAAGAAGGACACGGAAAGAAATCACAAGGAAGCAAAAACGTTGCAGTCGGAGTTGATTTATTTGACAAGAAGGTGACAGTTAGGTGACAGTTAACAGTAAAAACTGCCATGCAAATCAGCAGTGAGTCTCTGCACACAGAGTGTGTGTTTCAAGGAGGGGTGAGGGCCGACTCTAGCTACAGGCAGAACAGAGGGCTGCCCAGGGCCCCGGGCCCCTGGATTACCTGTGCTGCAGAGGACTGTCGGTTTTCTTGGCGAGTGGATTCCAAAGGGAAGGCTGATTTATTCCCCAGAGTCGAGGCCATGCAGAGCTTATGCTGCAGCCTATGTGAGAGGCCAACGCCGCAGCAAGCATTTATTCTTGTGCACTGGTGGATCTGTGCTGTTGTGCAATTACACGGCCAAAAGCTAGTCGGCTGAAGGTTTTGCTTTGCCAGTGGCTGAATTTTTATTGTGTCACAGGAAACAAAACTCGGCAAACTGCAATTTTAATGATTGTTGCTTTACTAGATGATCTAGTATATGTTTAAAAATCAGTTTAAAGTTTACCGTTGCTGCTTTTCCATTGGCCCTCTCCACGCCAACCCGAATCGTCTTTGCTCTTGCTGTTTAAATCACTGAGAGGTGGTTGTGTGAAATGTATTTGTTTTGAACTTTTTTTGCTTCATAAACATTACAATATTTATCACAAAAATATCACATTGTGATATCTGAAATTTTCCAGTATGTTTCAGTCCACTCCGGTTTCCCCCCACAATCCAAAGACATGCTGAGGCTAATTGGAGTTGGTAAAAATTGCCCGTAGGCGTGCATG
>JAABNX020000106.1:16136713-16150383 GCA_015163995.2 Mormyrus lacerda | reverse complement strand
TGGGCCGGCGAGCAGGACAGGACGGGCTGGTGGCCAGCAGGGGGCGCCACAGGGGGCGCAGCAGGCACCACCGGCACCTGGCCTACAGGGGGCACAGCCGGAGTGCTGGGCTGGACAGGAGGGTCAGGCTTGGGCGTGTAGACCGCAGGGGCGTGGATCATGACATATAGCACCCTCCACAATTATTGGCACTGTAATGATTCATAAAACAGTTGTACCACTTACTAAAGTTCAGCTTCATCTCACACTGAAAAAAATGAGAAATCCAACTTTTCATTGAAATAAATTTATTCAAAGAAAAACAAATCCTTTATCGAGAAATAATTATTTTTAACAAAAACCCATATATAAGCACGACTGGAAATTATAGTGAATTATAGTGAACACAGCGTAACTGAAGCATGTGTCAATTGTACATCTTTGGGTGAGTAGGAGCCCATGGCACGGAGCCCCAACTCCCTTAAGCGAACATGCAAACCGAATGAGGGAGAAGTGTGTTGATCTTCATAAGGCAGGGAATGGGTATTAAAAATAGCTACTTATTTGAAAATACCAATTTCTTCTAGTAATAATAATAATAGAAAGCTGGACAGTTACAAACCTGCCTGGATGACGACCCCAGTTTATTTTTCCCCATATACAGTGAGGAGGATCATAAGGGAGGAAAAAAAATACCAGAGGATGACTCTTGATGAATTACAATAGCAAGTAAAGTCTTGAGGTTACTATGTGTCCAAAAATCCATCATGCTAACAGATTATTTGGAAGGTATGCCAGAAAAAGCTATTTTTTTGTCAGTCAATCACAACCGTAAGCACCTGGAGTTTGCAAAGCCCTACTAGAACTTTGACTGTAACCAAATTCAATAGTCTGATGAAACAAAAATGGAGCTTTTTGGCAATAAACATTCAAGGTGGGTTTGGCATAAAAAGAAGGATGGTTATAAGGAAATGAACCTTATCGCAATTGTAAAATATGGTGGAGGTTCTGTGATGTTTGGGGGTTGTTTTTCCTCCGAAGGCCCTGGAAACTTCATGACATGACATTATGGACTTCATGAAATACCAGGACGTTTTAAATCAAAATTTCCTGCCTCTGCCAGGAAACAAAAACTGGGCCGTCACTGGATCTTCCAGCTGGACAGTGATCCTAAGCACATGTCAAAATCAACACAAAATGGTTAGCTGACCACAGAATCAAGCTTCTGCCATGACCATCTCAGTCCCCTGACTAGAACTGAAAACCTGTGGGCTGAGCTGAAGAGGAGAGTGCACAGAAGAGGGCCAAGAACCCTGGATGATCTGGAGAGATTCTGCAAAGAGGAATGGACTCAAATGTCCTGCTTGGTATTTTCCAACCTTATAAAATATTATAGGAGAAAACTCAGTGCTGTTACACTGGCAAAGGGAGGTTGTACAAAGTATTAAATGCAGGGGTGCTAATAATCGAGGCACATGTGTGTTTGCTGAAAATAATATTTCTTGATGAAGGTTTTCTTTTTCTTTCCATAAATTTATTTTAATGAGAGGTTGAATTTTTCTCTTTTTTTAAATGTGATATGAATTTACTTCACCGAAAGGTAAAAACCTTTTTACACATCTTTTCAAGGGGAGCCAATTATTGTATTGATTATTTTGTGGGGACCATCCATTCATGCTCTTCCAGCATGAAGATGCACTTCACCAACTGGGACAAGGCACTGGAAGCAGCAACGGTAGACATCCCACCGCAGGCATATTGATTTCAGGGAGGCAGATAAGGGACAACTGGGAGGGAGGGCCAGCTAGGGCTGGGTGGTATAAAGTATGGAAATACCCAGTATACTGCGGTATAATGTTGAGACAGAATGACCGGCTATGATGATTGTATTTCAGTGAAGCAAGCACATCACCAGCATCACCAGGTTAATAGTTACTCAACTGAAACAGGCTAAATAGGGCTACATTTGATTGAAATTAGCAATCAGTGGAACGTGTTTACTACACTGTAAAGAATATTTTAATTTTTACTATTATATTTATAGTACTGACTAAAATATGATCAGGTCAAAAATTTTACCTTGGGGTGGTAATCTAGAGTTCATTAAAATTTTTGGTCAGCTATCACTGTTCTGAAAGACTTACTTAAATCTAAGTGCAAATTATAGCAGTATCTAAAAACACACAGGTCAAATTTCATTTAAAGCTATGAACTGGAAAACAATACGGCAACAGTCAGAGTTTGGTCATTCAGGTCCAGAGAGTAAAAATCCACAAATCAAGATTTTGTTTCAACCAACCAGTTGAATATTCTGTGACTCTGACTTTTTATCCTCAACTGATTGGTTGAATCAAAATCTTAATTTGTGGATTTTTACTCTCTGGACCTGAATTACCCAACTCTGCAGTTTATACTTACATGGAGTCCTGAAAGGGGAAGTATACCATGTGGGTCAGTGTTTTCTTTAAAGTTCACCATTCCTGTTGCAGTTCATAAGCTGGGTTGGTCTGACCCAAACACAAAGGCGATCACCATTTTATTGGGGGGTAAGTTGACCACCTAGTCTAGAGGTCGGCAACCTTTTTTAAATTAAAGAAATGTTTTTTCCACAAAGGTGAAAGATGTAAATTATGCAGTTTAGGGATCACAGAAGCACATGATGGACTGCCTCATTCACATATAGCTAAAGCAATATGTAAATGAAAAATATTAACCCATAATTAAATTATTTATATTTATGAAAGCATTATCATAATATGTTAAGACATGAAAATCTGAATGTGGCTATCGTTCTGAGATGAGCCGGAACCTCATGCTCAAAGGGCCGCATGTGGCTCGCGACCCGCAGGTTGCTGACCCCTGACCTAGTCCACATGCGAGGGACACTATGAGTTACTGCAGGTTTTACAAATGACTTTAAAACCGAAAGGGTCCAATGCACAACTAAATAGTTTGGTTCTTGTTGTACTTTTGCTGGTTTGTTTTCTTGATTGAAAGACTCATCCAGCTGTTTCACATTAACATTAGTGACACGTGCATGATTATAGGAGATCGACCAATCAGTAGAATCTTGTCTAGGTTGCCTGAGCGCCCAGGGCCGGCCCTATTCATACCTTTACAGCGAGTGCATCTGCTGAGCCTTCCGCTATGTTACTGCTAAACCATAAGGACCATCCTCTACATATCTAACACCAAACAGAAAGCTGTGTTAAAACTATTCCTTCATTTCACTGACGCAAGTATGTTGGATTTAGTGAAATCTGAGATGAATATTCATAAACATTGACTCCAGAAAAAATAAGTTTTATCAACCTCCAATACTGTTGCACTCAAATGTTATTTTCATATGTTCCTGTTATGCTTATAGATTGTTTATGGTCATCCCTCCGTTTACTACCTCCTGTCCAATACACAGTCATGGAATTCTCTGCATAATGTAAATGGTTTTTAAAAACAACTGTGCAAAATATATGAACAGTATTTTATTGTTTTATTGAGTTACGTTTTTAAGCATTTAATAAAATGCCATCTCCTGACTTTCTCAACATAAGACACTTCAATAAACTAGAAGAGATACTGTCCGAACAGCAGTGTATTCCAGCAGTGTATTCTAATCTCTCTAGTATGTTCTGTGTCTGCCAAGGGGTCTTCTTCCAGTTGGACGTGCCCAAAATACCTCCCCAAGGAGGCATCTTGGAGGCATCCTAGACAGATGCCTGAACTACCTCAGCTGGCTCTTTTCGATGCAGAGGCTCTACCTTGAACCCCTCCCAGATGTCTGACCCTCTCACCCCATCACTAAGGCCGAGCCTAGACACCGTGTGAAGAAGCTCATTTCTCTCATTTGTATCCACAATCTAATTTTTTTGGTCACCACCCAGAATTTTTGACCACAGGTAAAAGCTAGAACCAAAATCGACTGGTAGATTACCTTTGCCTTTCATCTCAGTTGCTCCTGTAGGCCATACCGATTGGCGTTCCCCTAGTGTGTTTCCTTGAGGCTGACATTCCTCTTGTCATGCATTTGAAGATGGCCTGAGGCCTACCTCACTTTTATGATATATTTTGGTTTTATTTTATCCCCTGGTGTCTGTATGCTCATGTTATATCTTGTTTTTGGATACCCTGCTGGTGCCTTGTCTATGTTCTGTTTTACAAGTGTTCCTTGATTTCTCCTAGTGTTGATAACCACCTTTGTTAATGTTTCCTAGTTACTAGTCTATGTTAAATGTAATTTACTCCATTCGTTCCTTGTTGCCCTTAGTGGTTGATTTGGTTATGGTTCTCACCTGTCCTGTGTCAAGTCTTGTTAGTAGTGTATTTAAGTACCTTTAAGTAGTGTATTTGCTCTTATTCTGTTCCTCAGTGGTTTATTGTGGTTGTTTTCTTGTGTTGCTGTGTGCTTCTTAGTCAGTTACCCTGTATTCCTAAACACCCTTGTTGTTCCTGGTGTTGCTACCTGTTCAGTTTTGACCCCTCGTGGTCCCTTTGTTTTGTTTCTCCCTTGATGTTCCGTTTTGTTAATAAAAATTTGTCTTAAAGTTCTGTGCTGCTATGTCCTCTCAAACTGATGGCATTGCAAACATTGCTGGTAGCCTTTAGGCTACTTTGAGTTCCCAGCTTAAAGATTTTTTACATGACTGACATCTTGATAGTTTGTAGTTTCAAGCCATGTTCGTCAGACTAACTGCAGTGTGACTGAACCTTACAATGCACAAAACTGTGGTAAATGAGGCAGATGTGGGAAATAAAACACATCTGGCTTTAGATTGGGCTGTGGTAGCCGGTACCCGATGCTGATCATTGATATTGGCTTTGGGACATCACTGCTAACGACTGCACAGCCGCAGCTCTGCACAGCTACCTCAGCAAAGGAGGCATGGAACATCTTCCATTGAAGCTCACCTTCTCCAGTCTCTGTCAGAATGTAAGATAAGATCTCCTGGACAGGAGACCTTGCCAGACGCTCTCAGCACATCCTCACTATGTTAGACTTGACCAGGTCTGTCCGGCATTTTCCCCAACTCTCTGATCCAGAAACCACGAGGTGGTGATCTGCTCAGTTTCACTCTTCACCAAGTTCACTGAGTTCCAAGACCCCACCCAAGCCTTCTGTGTGGGGGCTACAGATAGAGGCTGGGGAGTGTGGGGGGATGTTTGATTAGATCAGGGAGAGGGGTCATGGGGGTCATCTGGTGATTACATCAATGTCATTTTTTGTCACCTTCTTTGCCATTAGTATCCATGCTCATCTTAACTACTCTAGTGTTGTAATGAATATATATATATATATATATATATATTCATGTTAAAATGCTAATAGAAAAACTTTTTATTCTCTTGCTATTGTTTAGTTTATACAAATTTTATGCACACTCCACTGTGCCTGTGGGGCAGTTTTTGTGCCAGATAAGTGGAACTTGTATGTTTCCAGTGAAAAACAATCTAGGTAGCAGTAACATTTGATCTCAGAAAAAAATGATATTGGTTCCTGTTTAAGAGACGCACGTTGGGCACTTTCTGGAGCTCAGCTCAGAGGTGTCTGTGCTCTGACATTTCTTAGTTGTCCTCTGCCACCCCAAACGTTTTGAGTTCAAGTTTGGAAAAAAAAGTTGGACTAAAGAAATGGATATTTATAAAACTGGTTTGACATACATCTACCTAAATTAGTATATTTTGCTTGTCTGACATTTTATTTGAAAGGGAAACGACTCACCATGTGCGTGTGCAGAAAATTCCACTTTTTGGCCATTAAAATAGGCCTAGATGAGGTTCCACGCCAGGTTATAACAGCAAAATAATTAAAAGAAAATACAGAGTAATGTCAATTATATGTTTTTTCTTCATTGACTTTGCAGGGAATATGATAAGGAATAATCAAAATGACCTGTTCACAGTTACTGTAATAATTATAATAATAATAATAATTAAAAAAAAAAAACTTGAGACAAGCTGTGAGTGCATGTTGAATACAATAAAATCACATCAGCTTTGTGTTGAAGTTTCAGCATTATTTATTGAACCCAGAAGTCCTTAAACAAAACAATAATAGTCTGAAGGTGAGAATGGATTCCTTCTTTCCAGGGCTTCTGAATTTTGTGGTGTTTGGCACAACGAAGCATTGTCAGGTTTTGAAAAAGGACTGCTCTTCCGTCAGGTTTTGAAAAAGGCCTGCTCTTCCGTCCATTAAAATGCAATCTGTGAAAGGCCTGAAAAAAAGAGAAGAGTCTGGTTCATGCGAAATGTCAGCCTCAAATCCAGTGACCCTCACCAGCTAAATCAGAGCACAAATATAGCTAAAGAAACATGTTAGGTGGTGTCCATAACACTGTCGCATTACACACTCTGTTGCTAAATGCCATTTAAAAACATTGCAAATATACATAAAATAGCAGGCATGCTTCATATTACGTTATGACATCATATTGTGAGACACATCTCCAACAAGTTTTTAGACGATGTAATAACTTTGGTATATGTCACCAAAGAGGACGATGAAAAAATAAGAATGGACACTTTCTTCTAGAATATGACTGTTGAAGTAGCGAGTGTCACCAAACCCAGCAATGAATCAGTGGCCATAACTAAACCCAAAGAGTCACATGCATGAGAAGGATGCTGTGAATGGAATGAAAGTAGATATGGCGCAAATTTGATTCTGGTCTGATCCTGATTCAGTGTGCGGAAATCACAAATTGTAATCTACAAATGTTAAATTGAGACTGTTACTCCAGGAAACTAATGACGACTTAAACTGACCTAGAACAAAAAATGTGCTGTTTATAATTTGGAATAGAGCTTCTGTGAAACTTGACAGCTGACATGACAGCTAACAACAGACCCTGACGGTGATTCTTTGGTGTAGTAAATCTCCACAGCACAACTGTCGACATGACCATTACTTACAGCGACTAGAAGCCTGAAATGTTTCATTCCCATCATATTTCTTTATTCCAAACAAATTCACAACATAAACAATTACTTTCCTAAACTAGCCGTGCTACAGCTACAAGCTACAGGTGATTTTTCAGGCCAGATCTACCTGATCCGATCAGTTTCTCACTCCCCTGCCTTCCTGTTATACAATCCAACATTTTTTTTACGACCCGATACTGGATCAGTGCCATCTCTAAATGAATCAGCACTGGATCAGTGCCATCTGTAAATGAATCAGCACTGGATCAGTGCCATCTCTAAATGAATCAGCACTGGATCAGTGCCATCCCTAAATAAATCAGCACTGGATCAGTGCCATCTCTAAATGAATCAGCACTGGATCAGTGCCATCTCTAAATGAATCAGCACTGGATCAGTGCCATCTGTAACTGAAAGTGCTCATCCTGACATCACCTTACATGACCATCCCATTTCCACACACTCCCATTTGTTAAAGTTTACCTAGTTTAAGTTTATCTTTGATGGCCCAGCAGATACAGTAGTGCTGCAGGAGCTGCTGAAGCAGTTCCTTTTCATCCAGAAATTCCAGTCGCTCAATCCTGCAGAAACCAGGAACGAGTACACAAGTGATACACACACAGAAAAGGTAAAGAAGTTCCAGGCAATCAGTCGTGGACCTGTGCTACTGTGCATTCCCTGCAAGACCCGCTCCGCACTCATAAATTTTCAGATAAAGGACACGTCACAGTTGCCCACAGCTGAGGCTGAACCTCCCCATCGGGGGCAAACCTGGCCACATCCTCCTGGGGCAGCATGTTGTACACGGTCATCATGTCCAGAGCGTGGGCGCCCTCCCAGCCTGCCGCCAGGAAACGCTGTTTCTACAACACAGGCCATACGTCACATTAGTCTGTTACTTACAGGAAGCTGCAAAGAAACCCTAAATAACTTTTCACTGGTAGAAGCCACAGCATGTAGGGCAAAGAAATCTCGATGACAACATTTTAAGTTATTTAACATTAGATATCGAAAGTACACATGCATATACAGTATATGCATCGATGAGTCAAAATATTATGACCACCCTCTGTGACAGCAATAACATTAACTATCTTCCTACTGTAAAGACAGTATATGTCAAGGTCTGGGATATACCTCTTCGAGTGGGCCTGGGATGGGTTAGCATTCCGTGCCTGAGCACGGTACAGAGCGACCACAGTAGTCAAAGAACTGGACTTTTGGGGATCAAACATGCTCAGGCTCAGTATGGATCAAACACCCCACAAGTACCAAATGTTGTTGCCATCTGCTGTTTTTACAATGTCATTTGAATCACATGGGGGAGGTTAGTCATAGTGTCTGGCTCATCGGTGTATATCGGAACAGACTGAAGGTGCCTTACTTTAAATTATTCCTTCGTAAAATCATATGAGCGTTTACGGATCCATAATATCATTTAATATATCTATCTGAATCTTAAACGTTCTATTTCGTGCTGCTTAATATTCCATTATCACACTACAACCTAAACACAGGAAACCAGAACATTTAAGAAGATCAGTCTTTACGCAATGCTGCACATTATCAGCGGTGAGCTGGTAAGAAGCAGAGCGATAACACTCATCACAGGCCTCCTACAGTCACCTGAAGTGGAAGAGCCCAGTGACCCTGACTGGAATGACTTCCTCAAGGCTTAAACAGGGTCATCTGACAGGAGAGTCTGCCGGGAACTGTTGAGTGCAACTTCGCTGGATTCAATTTTTCTGTGGTGACAGGTCCTTAACGCCAGTTTTTGTTAACTTATTGTTAAACCCCGTTGCTAGGTTAAACCCTGACGGTGATTCTTTGGTGTAGTAAATCTCCACAGCACAACTGTCGACATGACCATTACTTACAGCGACTAGAAGCCTGAAACGTTTCATTCCCATCATATTTCTTTATTCCAAAAAAATTTCACAACATAAACGATTACTTTCCTAAACTTCATCATTCCTGTTTTCCTTAAAAGGGTTATAAATTAGGGTGACCAGGTGTCCTTTTCTTCTGGGACTTGTCCCCTTTTTTGGGACCTAAAAATACCTGAAATGCCTGGGATTTCGCTTTGTTCCATCTTGATTTTCTACAGTCAGAATACTTTCCGCATGCATATTTGTGTTGCTTTGATGTTTCTCTTCACGCCTCTACTAGGCAAAATACGGTAATCCAGAGAAAAAACACTGGTACGACGCCTTAATGGGAAATCGTTGCACAACCAACACAGTCATCGGGCACATGTAATCATTTGACAACAGACCCACGCCCTTCTGGTCGACCCCGACACCAAAGCATTAAGATTCCAGCGAATGCGACACACCTGCGACTCCAGGGAGCTGCAGGATTCCACTCCTGCTAAGTTGCAGTGGCGCCTCTGCAGGTTTTCAATCATCACCTGCCCAAATCGGTCTGTCATGTTCACCTGCAGCGTACAGATGTGAGCCCAAGTGAAACACCATTCACAAGCGCAACTGTCTCCGTCCCAGCGATGCCTGGTCCTACCTGCTCATAGTTTACGAACATGGCCGTGTGAAAGGTGTCTGCAGCCCAGTGCACCAGCTTAGATGACTGCTCAGGATTCATGTACACCAGCACACACTCGGACAGGAATAATGCAGGCAGTCTGCGGGATGGGAAACCAGGCATATCCACAAAGCATTAAGCATTTCATACATGCATGACTAACTGGAAGAAGAGCAGGAGGTATTTACAGCATGAACAGTGAAACAACTGCCTTTAACCCTTCAAATCCAGAAAGAAACTAATGTCATCTATGTCTTCAGGCTGTGAAACCATGGTCAGAACTGACAGATGAGTCAACATCAGTGTTACATGTGTAGACAAACAGCTTAATTTTTACTGCTCTACAATTAAATTTCAACAGTTACAAGGTGTAGGAAGACAATGTCAGAATATGGCATCTGAACAGAATGTGTTTTTTATAACCGCCTAGGGTTGTTGACCGTATGTCTCAGGAAGTAGAGGGCATATGTCTACACAATTTAAAGGTGATTTAGCGATATAAACCACACGCCTTTGAACAGTGAGGGGAAATCAACGTGAATGTACACATCACAACCCTAGCGGTGTGAGGCTATAGGCTACCCCCTTATGAATGTTTATGAATGTTCCACACCCAAACTGTTCAGATCAATGAGAGCAACTTACTCAGGATTTAGCTGAAACTTCTTAAGCTTGTCATTGACACCTGCAAGGTCTCTGAGATCCGCACCGATAATACAATATCTGTCTGAGTCCAGGCTGTGGCCATCTGCGATACACATACCACAGAATAACTGGAAAATGTTGAAAATACAAAGACACAATTTTTTTGGAGACATTATAGGAATAATACTGTGGAGGATGTTGAAAAATGAGCCATTAACAGTTAATACCAGACAATGTCATTTGTCTTAGAGCAGCTAAGGCCAAAATGCCACCAGTAATGGCTTCTTCTCTTACCAATTAAAAGGGTATCGGTGGAGTGGGTTTCAATTATAGGTTTGGACAAAGGAGGTTTAGTCCTGGCAGAAATGAAAAAAATAAAGAAAAAGTTACCGCTTATATTTTTCTGACATATGGGGTTTCATTCATCACAAAACACAGGGACAGCAAAGTGCTGTTCGACACAGGCTTATGTTCAGAACGGCTCATGGTCTTGCTGTTGTAACTTTTCCCCACTATACTCTTATGGCCACACCCTCAACTGACCTCACTGAACTCAGTTTTACGAGTTCATGTAAAATAGTCCATAAAAACAAATGGGCGTGGTCTCTTTAAAATGACAGAATAGGCACATTTTTGCACCACAAAGTATCTACATCAAAGAAAAAAAGCATTAACCCTAAGGTCACAACTTTCACACACATTTAAGGAAATACATTACATGTTTTCAATTAAATTATTGATATCTGGATACAATGTTACATTTAAGGCAATTTTAACTTATTTGTGCAGTCAAAAATACATTTGAACTATGAATAATGAAGGGAAGACCATAAATTCCTTACTTTATGTTATGTATCTTCCTTGCAACAACCATGGGAAAGTCAACTTCAAAATACTTTTTCGGCAAGAGGCTTTCATCCTATTATTTGAAAAGAAACACGTCGTAAAAGTTCAAATATCGCTAAACGCATCGTTTCTGATTCCACTTTACCACATTTACTTTTCAGTTTATTAAATGTTCTGATTTGCAGAAAACCCATTATTCTTTACAGATGAATCACTTTTAAAACTATGCATACCTTCAACCGCCAAAATGTAGTGTCCAGTCCAGCACCAAAATTAACAACCTGACAGTCACACGCGGTTTTCCTGAGAAAAGCTTCTAGGAGGAAATTCATCCCCTGCACACGAGCATAGTATCCTGAAAACGTAAAGCGTGTTCAACACTGGCCAGCGGCAGAAGTTAAAGAATTATCATCAGGCATTTAAGGCAATGCAAAATTCCAGTGAGAAGGCTTCACACGTACAGTAATTCCTAAAGTGACCACAAGATGGCAGCTGAATGCAGCAAGTGAGTCACTGTCACTTTATCATGTATAAATGTACAAAAGAATTAATCATTGGTTAATTTAAACTAATTGATTCAGTAAAGGCCAGAATTTCCCTTTTAAAGAAAACAGGAATGATGAAGTTTAGGAAAGTAATCGTTTATGTTGAGAACTACCGTTACACATATACAAAGAGTATTTGTGGTATGCACGGAAATGCATGGGAGATGAATTACAAGTTAATAGGGTTAGTATATCATTATAAACATTGTAACTAATTTGACTGCAACTAAATGTACCTTGAAAAACAATAAGATTAAGATTTTAAATCTTATTTTAGTTTCCTATTAAAGATGGAACTTAGCTTGCAGGGCAGGGCCTCTGCAGTCAGAGCAGGGGTGGCCAATCTTATCCACAAAGGGCCGGTGTGTGTGCAGGTTTTCGCTGCAACTCCCTAATTAGGTCACTAATTAGAGGACTGATTGGCTGAAGTGTCCTCACAACTGGGTTTGAACTAAAGGTTATCCCAAAAACCTGCATACACACCGGCCCTTTGCAGATAAGACTGCCCCGCCTCGATATGAAGGAAGTGATTAGGTGTCATTGTTGACACACAATAATGAAATGTGTTCTCTGCATTTAATCCATATGTCACATAATGACATAGCGGGGATCAGGGGCAGATAACTGAGCACCCAGGGAGCAGTGCCTTGATCAGGGTAACTCAGTCGTATCGTCCTGGCCCGGGATTCAAACCAGAAATCTTTCGACTACCACCAATGCAATGCAAGCAATGCCTTGTGTATGTGAAAGTATAAACTCATAATATGCATCGAGGTAAAAGATGCATCCTGGTTAATCTCAAAATAAGTACAGTAAATGCTAATTAAGGCAAATTAAGGCAAAAACAAAAACAGGAAAACAACTAGAAAAAGATGTAATCTGTAAAATGCACATGGTCCTCTGAGACATCAGTTTGGATGCATTTTATTTAATTCCACAGTCCTGTAACGGCTGCTCTAGTATACGATGGTTTCTGGAGTATTGTTATAGTAAGAACTTGCCTCTGTTGATTTCCGGAGCCTTTCGTTCACCGATCTGCCTGACAAAGTACTGGATATATGGGTCCTTCCAATAACCTTTACTGGTGGCAAACCTGTAAGTGAAAAAAAACTTATTACCAGACTGTGCAAAAACTACTGACGATATCAACGGTATTTTATTCAGACAAAAAGGTTAAATAATTATGGTTCCCCAATGCATTTACATTGTGTTGAAAATTTACATCATACATTGCCTTTCGTTTGTGATAAGATCTAACTTAGAAGAACTGCTGTTATGTGTATTTACAGATTCGTAAATTCGCAGGCAATTAGTTGCCTAGACCACAGGAAAAATAATAATAAAGAATACAGCTAACCAACTACCTTTTACAAATTGATGCATCGTCACAAGTCGCTCTCACTGCTTCGTCGGCAGTATCAGAGTCTGTAAAAGGCTGTCGGGCTGCCATCGTCTTTTACATGAGACACAAAACGTTGTTTACAAAAAAACTGCTATACCGGTACTGATATGGCATATGTAACCAGGTTAATAATCTAGGTTACGTCCCAGTTAAATAAGGAAAAAATACTCAGTTACTGGTCAAATGTTCGACTTTATTTTTCATTATTTTAATTGTTTCACAGAATAGACTAATTATATCTATATGATATCAAAGAATTTCTCATTCAAAATCACATTTCGCATTAGCAACGAATTACATTACACTTGCAACATATGATACTGTAGCTACTGGTTTCCCCAACTTCCGCTTCCGGTATTTTCTGACAACGATGCACCCCATTGGCTGTGAAGTATTCTACGAAACAGGAAGTGTCGCCAGCATTACCGTCAATGTGATCCTCAGCAGTCCTTCACAGACCAAAACGAGCTTGTTAAGCCGACCTAGTGCGTATGCTGCACATCACTGCTAACGAGTTAGGTTTGGCTGACACATAAAAAATGACAGTAATACCACGTAATATGGTATTAACTTTGATCATTTAAAAGGAATGCATTATTTTCGGATATCTGATTTAAGTAATTCTTTAAATTTCAATACAGCACAATAATTCATTTTAGCTGACTTTCTCATCCAAATGAAAGGTTAAAATGTATGTGCACGCCCTGGGGCTTGAGTTCAAAGGGTAATATATACACACACACATATATATATATAATGTATATATATATATATATATATATATATATATATATATATAA
>JAABNX020000106.1:16123656-16136681 GCA_015163995.2 Mormyrus lacerda | reverse complement strand
ACACATATATATATATAATGTATATATATATATATATATATATATATATATATACACATACAGGATGAGAATCTAAAGTTTGCCAAACCAATGAGATGAAAGTGAATTTAGTACCATGTTTCCCAGGAAATCCCCTATGCCGTGATAACTGTGCAAGGTTGTAGGTGTGGTGACACTATGGAATTTTACATTTTATTGACGTGATTAAACTCGCCGCCTTTCACGCAGGCAACTAAGGTTCTGGCCTCTAGCATTTAAAGTTGTTGAAATTAATCATATGCAGTTTAGTCAGTGATTGCGGCAATCTACGACTTAAAATGCATGGAGCGTGACTTTAAAAAGAAAATAACTGCATTCACTTTTTAGGGTTTGTTACACTTATTGTTGTTGCTTTCATAATTTATTTTCCTCGTGACTATGGATTTACTGGCATGGTAATCATCAGCAAATAACCAAGCAGACATTCCAGCTGAAATGTCTCCTGCTGTAGGGAGATAGACGTCTACATATCGAGACTATTAATAGGTATGGTGAAATTAACACCGATTGGGTAAAAATCGTAAACTTCACTTCTCAATAAGGTATTTGCAGTTTTATCCTTTTTGTGGATTCAGCTACAAAAACTCGAGTAATTGATTGAACCGTCAGAGCAAACAGCTCGTACTGCACTTCACGAACTCTTAGTAATGCGGACATTGCATTTAGACTACTTAGATTGTAAGCAAAGCTGAGAATGGCCTCTCTGCATCTTAGTTTAGGGAAGTGCACAGTGCTTGTACTTCCTGCCATTTAACCGCTAACGGTATCGACACTTGGTGGAGGATTTAGGGCTGTAGTTTATTTATACGCCACACTATCGTCATATGCAGAAGTTAACTAGCGATCCAAAGCGAAACTGCAGGCAAGAAGAGGGCAGGGACGCCAACTCGTTTTACCGTAAAAGTACAAAAAGAGCTGCGGTGCCAGCGGCATTAAAGACAAAGGACTGCACATTTAGCTTCTCGGGGCTGGTTAGTGAACTCGGGGATATAACAAAACCAGCTAACCTACCTGTGTAGGCAGCGATCGGACAAGTTACGCAAATACGAGGGTCAACTGTTGCAACTGATGAGGGACGCGGGGAGCAGAGATCTGAAGAGTAAGAAGAGGACGCATCGGGACAGCGAGAGAAGATGAAGAAGCAGTTTAATCGCGTGAAACAGCTCGCTAACCAAACTGTTGGCAGGCGAGTATGAATTGTTTTATGAGTTTGCTTATGGCGAAGGGGGTAGGGAACGATAGACTTGCTCTACTTCAGTTTTATATCTTGTTGTGTTTTCGAAGGGAATTGATAATAACTTGTTTTTCCACCCGCTTCCTTTTAAGTGGCCGATCACAGCAGCGCAGCGGTAGTATAATATTGTTTTGATAAATAAAGTAAATCCTTTGTATGAACGCGTATCCACTGGGATGTCTGAAGCGTAGCTGTGTCTTACAATATAATGCTCGGATCGATTCGTTGTAAAGTATTATGGTTATTAATACCTGGTTCGGCTTGACAGCTGTTGATGCGAGCTGTGTGTAGGGGGTGTCTTTTATTAATGTCCTGGCAGGAATACTTAAACGTTTAATCAGCACTGATTGATTGATTGATTTTGGCAATGTTTTTAGTTATTGCACAAGCATAAATTCGTAATCTCAGAATTTACACTAGTGTGTTGCTAATGAAAACCTATAATTATCTCCCGGTTAGAAGGTCGTTATTGAAATCAGGTCTTTATTAATGAATATATCACGAATTGATGGAGTTTCGCGGTCATACTGCAAGACCTTACTCTTTATACATCAGAAAGGCATGTCGTCAGGGGAGTACTGGTAATGAAAATAATACTATGCGTGCTATCTTAACTATGTAGTTTCCTCATAGTACAATGTAAAGTGGGCTTCATTTACGTGTCTATTTAGAATCAAAGAGGAATGCCTTATGCAGAATAATACAAGATGTTCTGGGCAAAAGTTATTGCATGAATCTTTCCATCACATGAGCAGAAACAGTGTTACTAGCCGATGACTGGTTACAGAATCAAATCAATATCTCAAAACTATACTAAAGACATTAAAAGACACAGTAGTGCATTGTTGGCACATTAATAGCGAGAGCTCAATAAAGTCTCCCCTAAGGCTAATACCGTAAATCATAGTTCTTCTTTGTACACATTTCCTTGTGCAGTTCTTCATTGTTCTTTCTTTTTGACAGCAGTTTAGCTTTGGACGTGCGATATTTTGTTCTGTTAGCATTGCGCAACCTTAATGGCAAATGCTTGTAAAGACTTGCTTTTGGATGGTTCACCTCAGTCAATGTATTATTTTGCACGAAACTGTTTTGTATAGCGTTTGCCTGTCTGTTTTACAAAGCTGAGGCATCTTGAGAAAATATGGACGTCAGCTAGTATTTCATTTCCCCCCTCTTTCCAGAGCCTTTGCCTTCGCACAAATGTATGTGGGGGTGTGGGGGGGGGAGAGAGGTGGGTGGTCCTGCAGATGAGTGGTGAGCCATTTGCTGGATTATGAGATCTGTGTAGTCTAGTTTCACTTGGATGCTGCGCTCCCAAGAAAAGGATTAGATGGCCGTGCTCAGTGAGAACATCTGGATTCTGCATTTCCAGTGTCCCCCCCATTTCCCATTTTCCCCTCAGCCTTAAACCAAAAACATCGATGACATGTTGTGGATAGTCGGTGGAAGGAATTAAAACAGCAGTGTGTCACTTTTGCCTCTTTGTGTTGTTTTTACCAAGACTCTTTGGTTTAATTGAAGCTCGACCACCGTTGAACCTTGGAGGCACAGTGATGTGGTTTTGCTTGGTGCAGTGAGAAGGGAGCTGACAGTGGAGGATGGTAGTCAAGAGCCCCGCTTCACTGCGTTCTGTTAATGGAAACATGGGGTGGATGGCGCAAGCCCTACTCCCCCCCCCCCCCCAACTCCCTAGGCTCCACAGTATGATATTGTTTGATCAGATCTCCCTGCTACTTTACGATTTGCATAAGTAAATTTTGCTTGCATTTTTCAAGGTGTGGATGGGATAACTTCCGCATGTCAGACCCAAGCGAACTGATTGATCTTTAAAGATACGGGAAGGAGACCATGCAGTTGAATAGATGGATCATACAGATTTCAGATGTAAAACTCTAAGGGCTTTAGTGTCAGTTTCACTTGAATTTTTACTGTAGATAAACATTTACACAGAAACTGTCGGTGAAACTTTTGAATATGATATAATCCATTGTAATGAAGCGCATTTAGCAGTAAGGGGAAAATTGTTTGTCGTATTATAAACGTGTCCTGCGCAAAAAGGCATGGATGAACTCTGTCATATTTTTACAAATTCATTTTTATAAATTGTTTTTTTTAAAGCATGCTGAAAACAATATAAAACTGTGATTTTGTGTGACAGACATTCTGGAGTTTTGCCTCATATTCAGGCAATGTCTCCACAAATAAAACCACTGTCCTGGTTTTTGTTGTGATGTCATTGCATGATACATTTTAATTATCTATTCTACAATTTTCCATTAAATCTTTGGGCCGTCCTCAAAGGATCGTTTCCCCCTGTGAGAAACTACTGGATAAACATTAATATGGGAAACGTCTGTGGACGCAATTATCACTCTTTGGTAACAAAAGAAAGAGGAACATCAGTCACTTTTCTGAGTAGTTGCATTTATTTGGCATTATTATGGTAAAAGGGGAAATGAAAATGATACAGCAGTAATTCTCAGAGACGTCTAAATTCCATTATTATTTTTATTCTTAATGATTGATGATAGCTGTAATTTGAATAATGACACGTTAGTAGGAGCCCTCCTGTCCCTTTCGTATCCTGTTCTATTTAAGTGTTCTCCAGTTCCTAGAACTTGCAGAATTTTCCTCACTTCCTGGCTTTACTTGGTAAAAGTGCAGACTTTGAAAAGCGGGCGCGGTAATGCAGAAAGCAGACCTGATTTAGCCTGAGGTTGGGGGGTAGGGGTGAATTGCCGCGAGCCTCTGGGTTCCTGCAATTGTGCCGGTCGCTTGGTCGGGGCTTGCGCTACTCGGAGGAAGTCACCACTCATTTTTCTCGCAAAACAGGAAACTGCACTAGGGAATGAGGTCACATTTCCAAGGACAGATTGATCTGATTTCTTGATGTTGGGAGCTCGTGCTGTCCATGTGGGCAACGTTCTGGAAAGTGCCGCTCTTTAACAGGAGGGTACATGTGTGGCTGTCGTGCATGTCATGTTTTTTATTTTGTTAATGAAATGTTTTATATATACAGCATATACAGTTCTGGAATTTTGAACTTACTAAACTCTTTTGCACAATTTATATCTGTTGTGGGTTTTATGTTAGTTTGAGTAGATAGTTTAGGAAATCAGGGACTTGGACAACATGCACGAAGAGGTGTAAGAGTTTGGTATGTTTGTAGATCAGTGATCTGCTTTGGAACGTTTATAACTTTTTAAAATCTAATTTAAAACCAAATCTAAGTAATCACTGCTGTAGAGATGATTGTTATGTGCTATCTTATGTATTATTTTACTTAAAATTTGCCAGCACTTTGAGATTTTGTTCTCATGAAAAGTGCTGTATAAATTAAATTAAATTATTATTATAACAGTATTATTGTTATGGATTAATGCAATAATCTTGGGACTGTATAGTCTTTTCTGTGACTGATATTTGTAGCTGCTGCAGGAGAATGGATTCCAATGAGTTTTAGAATGTTACAGCCTAGCATTCACAAAGATTTTAGATGTGTTTACTTGTTTAATAAAAAGTGTGTTTATGAAGTAGAAATTGTCCCCATTGCACATTTTAACACCCAATATTAGTGGCAGACTTATTGTTTAGTTGTAGTTCTTAATACTCAACTCCTGTTATTACTTCTGGCGTTACTGCCGAAATTGCAGAAAACAGACAGAACAAGATTTTAAAAATGGAGTTAAAATGAAACATCTTAACTTTTCTTGAATAAACAAGTCCTGGGTGTCTTGTAATAAACTCAGCCACAAAGTGTCTTTTTAATTGTTAATTCATACTCAGGATATATATTGCAATTTACCGTAATCTGGAGACGCTGCGGATGTTTCATTGACTTTCAGACTTATTTACAGGGAAAAAAAATAAACGTCTCTTACGAGCCACTTTTATTTTTTTGATTACCATTTGACGACGACTTATTTCTTCACAGATCCACATAAAGAATCCATGAGTGATTATGGCTTCTTGACTTGCCCTGAACTAGACTTGATCTGATTCGAAGGATGTCATGAACTGTTTTCTCTTTATTTAGGGAGCTCTGCAGTACCTGTCACTATCAACAATGCTAAAAACCAGCTAATGATTTAAAGTAAAGTCCCCCCCCCCCCACCTGATCGTATAGCCATGCGTGTTCCCCACTGTTAAAAAGTGGCACCTTCCAGAACAGCCCCCAGACCTGACGGCTTTTCCCTTTGATCACTTAAGGAAGCCCTTACTGTACTTATGCCATACCAGTCTGCCTTTAATAGGAGTCAGGTTACATGTTCTTATTACTAAATTAATTCACAACCATTTTCCCAACACTCTCTCGAAATCTAATAAGAACATAAGAACATAATTAAATGATGTGGTGTGTACATCCTGTCTAACCCATGTACCATCTTTATTGAAGGGGCCAAACATTCCTCTGGCAACAAAACTATGTAAAACTGACACTGTCATGTAGGGCTTGGTGTGCCTCAATGGGGATGTCACTTCTCTAGGTGCGAACTGCTGAATGTGCAATGGAACTGAAACCTGTGACTTATCAGTGCAAAATCATTTTCACTTAATCTCTGTTTTCTTATTGCACTCATTTTTTCTCCTACGCCATGAGAACAAATTTAAAGAGAAAATCTGATTTAGATGCTATATGTAAATGACAATCACATCATTGTGTTATTGGTAATTACTGATGTTTTGTTTGATAGGCCCGTGTGTTTCCTTTGTTGCCCTGCAGCTGAAACACACAGTAACCTTTTATGTCCCTTAGTTTGCGTTTTCCGCAACAATGACACCCGCTGTAGGTGCCAGCTGCACGGGGCCTGCCCGGCCCTCCCCAGCTCGCTCTGCCGAAGCTCCTGGCGCTAAGCCCCGCCCATTAAGACACAATGTCCCCATGGGCCGCTTTGTGCCGCCGCCGCCGCCGCCGTGACGGTTCCGGAATCCTCTGCACTCCTTTCTCTTTGGCTGGGTTTTGCTCAGAGACTCCATGGCCTTGTTTGTTGTAGCCCGCCACTCCAAATGACCGCTGTCCCCCCCTCTCTGTCTGTCTATTTATCTTTCTGAAATCGCTTTTGTTCAGCGGGGCAGCGCAGCCTGGGCACTGAATGGACAGTGTTGTGTTCTCGGGTTTTGATAGTTTAGCTTCTCGGCAAACGAAAAGAGGAGCCGTTTGTCTGTCTCTTCCTCTCTCTCTCAGCCGTTGCCGCTGCCCGCTGTCATATCTTGAAGCGTCTCCTTGCCCAGCCTTCTTTGGAAAGGGCAGCTCTTACATGTGTCCGCCGTTTTGATTGAGATGTCAGTTTGGCTGTTATAGGGCAGTTCCAATGTCCGTTGATCACATCAACAGCATTGATGAAATCCTATGTGTTTCTGCCATGCCACTTTTGATGACTTGTATGTGTTCATGAAAAGCAATGCTGATACAATCATTGGTTCTAATCTTGTCCATGCTCTGAGGCTTTTTTTGTGTACCAATAAGTGTGTAAATGTCCAGTGCTGAGATTGTCCTAGACCCGCTCGTGTGACCAAATTTATAAGTTTGTCATCATCCTGGAGTAATACATTTAAACACCAGAGAATTAGCAGCCCAGGATGATGATTCTGCATAGTATATGTAAGTGCGACTGTTACCCTTCCTCTTTTCATTTACAGCCTTGGGGGCTCTGGGTTGATGTGACTGTGCCAGGTGGACTCGGTTCTGAAGAATGCTGCGTGTGAATTTTGTTTTTGTTTTATCCACTCAGTACATCGTAGCTGAGCGTAGTGGTGAAAAATGCCTTATACAGTAACCCCAGCGCATTCGTGGTGTTTTATTTGACCCTGTCTGTGGCCAGACTCCAGCACAATGTGAAGTGCGCATATAGGGAAGGTAAAACAGAGTGTCTGTGTTTTAAATCAGCAGCACTTCACATTGAAATTAAGACTGATAGCTTTTTTTATATATATATATATATATATATACCTGCTATCAGAATTGTGGCGTGTTACACTCGTCTGGACATGAGGAACAAGCACGATGCAAACATAGAAACGTCCTGCTTCATTTTCACCATTTCATGGAGGACTTTTTGTTCTTTTACACTTCATTTAAATTTTAAAACAAATTTAAGTAGCGTAGCAGTGACGTAGGGCTGTTTGTAGCGGGACGGCTGATATGACTCTGAGCCTCACTGACTAGTTAGCAATTTTCTGTTTCCTAGCAACTGTATATTTGTCCTGCTTCTTTGTGGAGGGGGAGACTGTATGCATATTCATTTGTTAAAATTCTTTTCAATGCACACTGTTTGTAAACATTCAGTATCTGTGTCACCTGTGTACAATATACTTTTTGGGGTTTCTTTCTCTGAATTGGTTGAAAAACTTTCCACCTTATTTGTTTCGTATGTTCCTCATATTTGTAATTTGCCGTTTCCCTCACTTGTCTGTCACTTTGGACAAAAGCATCTAATAAATAAAATAAAGTCCACATTTATATCAACAAAAACTCAGAAAAGAGACTAGAATGATAAGGTTAATATAATTTCTCTGATCAGAGGAAAGGAAAATAAAGGAAAAATATCTTGCAAATCGTTGCATTTGTCCTCTGTTTGTGTCGTAACGTCGCCCTTCCCTGCTATTCTGATTTGACCTACAGTACTGGAACATCGGCTGGCTACTAATGGAATTGCCATCTCTTCATCAAGCCAATTACCTGCAACCTCTGCATGTTTTTCCAGCGTCCTTCATTTCTTAGGCCTACCGCTGTTGAACGAGCATTGCGGTGTGAGCGAGACGCACATTTATGCACTGATTTATAACACAGATCATAGAAATGACGGGAAGGCCTGAGGGGCGCCCAACCCTCAGGAACTTCTTCATTCATCAGCAGGCCGTTACAGTAATAGAACATCTTTGCATGTTCCCCTAATAAGATGCAATGTCAGCTTCTAAGTGGTGATTCAAGATTGAGCACCATGCATTTGTTAAGGACCGAAGATCTTTTTTACAACTTGCTTTCTTCTTGAAAGAAATTAGGTTCTCCTTACCTAAGTCCCTGTATAATTTAATAGAAAATGTATGAATTCATGTAGATAATCTAACGGTGTATCCTACATACTGTATGTTGAATATGTACTGTGTATTTTTCGTTTAAAAATGCTGGTGATATTGCTATGTTTCAGTAATTTGCCGTTTTAGGACACATATTCCTGGATGCTTTTCAGAGACTGTAAAGCAGTTGGATGAATAATGAAATATAACCAGTCAAACTTAGTACTGTAGCTATTCGCATTCCTGTGTTTCTGGTTATAATGTTTTTGTTATATAATACAAGTACAAAGATTTAAAAAATAACCTGAGCCCGAGCAGTCATGAGACACAAACATGGGCCATGTGTATGTTAATATTTGCATGTAAATTGCTCGTGAGATTTTAGGCTTCCTTCTTCCCTGCTGGCTTTCTGCTTCTGGTGCCCCCACAATAAAATCTGGTAAATGAAAATACCGTAGTATAGAGAAAATATTACCATAATACCACCTAAGCCTACTGCTGAGAATAAAAACAGCTGACATATGTGGCTTTCTGTATTCCTCTTGCGTTTTTTTAATAAACTCTTTGAATGTCCTTTTAGGGCGTGTGTTTATGCTTGAAATATCTTGAATGACACATAAATGGTATCTTACTGTATCAGCAGTTGTGCAAAATTTTGTTTTTGGGAAATTCCCTTTTCTCGGAATTTGACAAGCGTTGAGGGAGACTGCTAACTGGACTGTGTTGGTCCCTTAATGGCCTAAGTATTGAGATTTCCGTCCGCGTGCAGTTGAGGTGTCCGTTCAGCCTTGCGATGCTTATTACATATTCTCTTACTGGTATACTTAGTAATGCATGTTGATGTGTGGTTAATACATTAAAAAAATTGTTGATTATTGTATTTGTTGACTGTTTTTTACCTGCATATCCTATTGACAAACATGTCATTCCCCTTTCTTTTGGGGAGGGCGCCTGGCTGGCGTTCATCGCCATAGTTGCCTTCAAATTAGTGTAGCTGCATATGAATCCTTTCAGGGACTTGGTACTCATCCGAACATCTGTCACAGCTCTGGAAGGTGTTTGTTTTTTTTTTTTGTTTTTTTTTTGTTCTGGAACTAAACTCATTCGTTATTGTGTGGCTTTCTTGAGTTCCTCAATTCGGTAACTACAGTTGTAGCTTTGCTGGTTTGATTGGAAGCAGCTGTTGGCCCCTGTTGTACAATGATCAGCTCTGGACAAAGTAGACCTTTGCTTTATGGTTGAATCAACAACCTAGGACAACAATAGAAATGTTAATTAATCATTATTACTATTGAAATAATAGTAGTGATGGTTGTTATTTGTATTAATTTTCAACTCTTCTTACTTCCATAAATGTGCAGATCTGGTATATATGTCTAGTTATTACTGGAATCACGATCTGTGTGCCCCCTGCCCCCTGCCCTGTGCATCTTGAATAGGCTGTAGACCTAGTGTGCCCTGTATTTATTGAAGATGGTTGAACATTTGTTTATTTAGAGGGTGAATTCGTTTGTCCAAAATGTCATCGGGATTACTGGATTTACCTTAAATTAAAATATTAATTTGGATTCCAATGAAATTTAATGCAGAAATTTGGCCAGATACCTATTCTACACAATTTGATAAGGCCATGAAAGGGGGGAAGCGTGTGGCTCGATGGGTCTTTGAGCCATTCCTCTAGGAGGACAATGGCCAGGTCACCATGTGATGCTGGTGAAAGCATTTCATGACTTGCTTCTCCAAAACACCCCAAAGTGACTCAATAATACAGTAAGACCTCAGACATTCGCGAGGCTATATTCCACAACTCGTCGCAAATAAGTAGGATTCTCGGACATTTGGTAGAGTCATTAAAAATGGTAATATGTGCTTATTTCTATAGTTTACTGTAAATCCCAAATATGCTCCCAAAACACTTTAATTTAATTAAAAACCTAGCTTAATACATTACCTTTAAACACCAGCCCTTTCGGTGTTTATAGCAAATGCATCTCGAGATGGAAACCCGGGACGCATTTGTTATGTACAGAAACATTGGCACCTTTCAAGAAGTTTATCATTTTTGTGCGTTGAATTTACGTTAACGTGTACTTGAACTATTTTTCTAATATTTATATAACCATTAACGTTCCCGTCAAGTGTTGCCGGGGCACGGACTGGGGAAGCAGGGATAGGATGCAGGGAATCTGGGAACACTGGGTTTAATCAAAAGGTAAAGACAAGCGACAACGGGACAGGCAGCAAACTCAAAATGATGTTAATGACCAGACTTGGGAAACATACTTAAACGCAGACTTAAATACACAGGACTAATGACAGCAACTCGCAACAGCGCTGATCTCACGGGAATTCCACAGTGACAAACTGTACTGCCCATACAGGTTATAAATTCAGTTTGTCAAAGCCCTTGGATACAGTCTGTTAGGGGAATATATGTGGCATCCTGAGCTAAATTTAACCAACAAGAAAAAAAAAGATGAGGGGGCGTGTCACACGGGAGGATCGGATGAGCAGGTCATGACGGTTCCAAAGGGAAAAAACTTTGCAAATAGGATTCGCATCTTAGGTACAGTACAGTATGTACATAAAAAGGAAAGCAGATGTGCGAAAAAACACGGATGCAAATAAGTTTCAGATTTGGTGACTGCAGGTCATGGGAGATGTTCCACTTCACTTTCATGCTCATCAACCCACTCTGTCTCCGGTCCAGCCGTGTATTTTGGTGCATTATCTTCCTGATACTAGGGCACTACTTTCAGGGTGCAATGTTTGTACCGCTGGGTGAACATGGTCCTCCAGAATAGTTTTGTAGTCCTTGACCGTGACATGCCCATCTAGAATAAGTAACGGGCCTAAGGGAAATGCCATTATAGCCTAAACCATCTCTGATCTACTTCCTTTCTGCACTCTGAGTACACAGTAGTCCATGTGCTGACCCTCTTTGGGCCTATATTATAGTGGTATAATCTAAGTAACACTCACAGTAATACAATTTTTTCTGTCATTTTGAATAATACAGGTAGTGAAATTCCTCTACGGGCTTTCAAGCTGTGAAATTGTTGGTTTGTGGTTATTCTATATGCATATTAATAGCTGGGTGATGCGGCCTGTAGTTCTTTTCACTCAGAACAAATAATGCAAAGCAAATAGTACCAATATGACTGCGGCATCCCCTGTGAAGTAGAGTAAACCTCTATCTCGATGGCACCCTTTGCCACTGTGCCACGTCCTGGCTGCCCGAGGGGCATCTTTATAAACAAGGTGTTGTAATTGTGACAGTCTCGCATGGTTTGTGGTTAGGAAGGGCTGTGGGATCTTGGCATGACTCACGCTCATAAGCCGTTGGCAACTTCATTCTTCGGTTTTGCTGGATGTGTCATATTTTAGGTAAAGGGTAGCTTATGCGATGCCGTCTCCTGGATGGGCTGTTTCAGCAATCAGTGTTTATCGCAGAGTCAGATTGGGGCAGGTGCTGAATCTGACATGATGGCGAAATTCTCATTTGGCCCCTATCAGGAAAAAGCCACGTCAACGACCCCATAGCACAACAGGCTAATCTCCCTCGTCATAACCAAAGAGATAATATTTAGCGTGTTGTGTGACACGCTTTTTTGAAAAATGATGGAGGGGTAGTCATCCATCAATCTGCTAATATCCTTTCCAGTACAGGATCACATGGAGGCTGGTAGACACCCTCACCTTCACCCTCAACCACCCTGAATGGCATCTCCAGTCCATTACAGGGCGTACACACATACTGACACTCACTATGGGAAATTTAGAGATGCCAGTTTTCTTAACTGCATCTTTTTGAGGGGGGAAACCTCACACAAACTTGGGATCCTCCCTTGTGCTCAGTATGTTTTAGCTAACATACATATTTACAGTTGCTTTGTATGTTTTGATATCATTTAAAGGTATGTTTTGTCCTCTTCTTCCTGGTACAGGGTTGCCAGTAGTTAGACAGAGCCCTTAGTTGTGCTATCAGTCATATTCAGTTGTATCATCTCCTCAGAATCTACAGGAAGTGTTTTTTTTTTTTTTTTTTACTGCACAATCACAATGCTGCCAAATTTATGAGGGTCCTTTAGTTTGCAGGATAGTGTGCAGGGAAATTGGCATAGACCAGAGTGTCTCAGCCCCATCCCCCTGAACACAGGGCACTCCTTCAGTATTAGTAGGGACACGTCTCTAGTGACCTTACCCAAGTCTGTGCCTTTGCTGGAGACCCCTGGCTGTCTCCCCTCTATGACTCTTAAACTTAAACTTTAAGAGTTAAGTTCTTTTCTGCTTCCTCTTGTTATATCTTACACTTATGAAAATGAAAATGTAGCTTTGTCTATAACGTCAGTGCTGCCCTTTGAAAAAATAGATGCGAAATCCAGTGCTATTTCTGTATGCGTATCTGAATTGTTCTAAAACTGCCACACTGGGCCATGTCACCAGAGCCCCCAGCCTCCTGAAGCTTCTCTCTATCACGGGTCACAAGAAGCAGACCGCTAAGCGCTGCCACACTCAGTTCCCTACCGACATATCTCAGTTTCTTGGCACTCTCTTGCATTGACTACTTTCGCAACCTCCCCCTTTTTATATACTCCGGAGCTTAAAGGCCATGTTTTTGACCATCTGCATGTCTGTGTACTATCCTCTATGTTTAGCTCAAACAGGGAATATTGATTCTGCCGGTGGAAAAAAAAAATTAAGTATTTGGCTTTGGCAAATCCTTGCTTTAAAC
>JAABNX020000106.1:16087379-16113609 GCA_015163995.2 Mormyrus lacerda | reverse complement strand
GAGCGGTTCTCAACGTGTATGACAGGGAGTGCTTCACAGCTTTGCAGAGTGGATGACAGGAGCGGTTCTCACCGTGTCTACGACAGGGAGTGCTTCACAGCTTTGCAGAGTGGATGACAGGAGCGGTTCTCACCGTGTCTACGACAGGGAGTGCTTCACAGCTTTTTAATCCTGTTCATGACCCTAAATGGTGGATCGTATTGCTTTAAAAGCTCCTCGTTTTCCACTATTTCAGTTTAAAAGCATTTCGAAGTAGTCGTTCCTTAATACGAAAAAAGAGGATTAAACCTGTGAAATGTGTCTGGCTCAAAGGTGAGGTGCGGTTTCATGTTTGGCAATATGTATCGCTTCTCGTTCTGTGAAGATACCAGCCGCTGGTTTCAGTGTCTAATTATACAATTGAAACTAGACTCGTCTCCATGGCCTGTTTATTTCAACACACTGCTTCTGGCTTTAGCTTTTGTTTCTTGTTGCTGTTCCTTTCGTTATGCTGCCGCGGTCGCTTTGGTGCTCGGCGGCACTTCGTTGATGCATCGCGGCGCATCGGCCGGTTTCTGTGAGAGCGTAGTGGCGGGTTAGCGATCAAAGTTAGCTCGATGCTAACCGACGTGCTTCTTATCTCAGGGCCTGTTCAGAATCGCCGCTGGGGCCTCCAAGCTGAAGAAGCTGAAGGCGGCCCTCGACTGCTCTACCTCGCAGTTAGAAGAGTTCTACTCTGATCCACATGCAGTTGCCGGTATGAACGTTTCTCACCAAGGCCCTCGTTCTCTTCCCGTCCCTTTGACGACTCCAGACATTCCCAGTTATTACACCTGCATAGTTTATCTTGGCATGTTAATAATGTGTGTGATCAGCACACTCCATGTCTCTGTATGCGAGTCGCACACTGAACGCTGTGTTGTCTGGCCAGGGGCGCTGAAGTCCTACCTGAGGGAGCTGCCAGAACCTCTCATGACCTTCCATCTGTATGACGAATGGATACAGGCGTCCAAGTAAGATGAGGATGGCCCCTCTTTACCCAGTCACCCAGACTGATAGATACATTTATGGTCTTAATCTCTGACGCTTGACGGAGGGTCTTTGTACCCGCAGTGTGTCCGATCCTGACAAGAGACTTCAGGCTTTATGGGTGACTTGTGACAAATTGCCAAAGAACCACAAAGTGAATTTCAGGTGCGTGTCCAGCGTTTATCACAGGAAACAAAGCTGAAAAGTCACATGCAGGCTGTGAACATTCTGTTTTTTTCATAAAATGTTAAAACATTGTGAGTACTGTAAATATTTTATATAGGCTGGGCATTACGGTTTATGTGCTGAGTGATATTCAGACTTTTAAATGGACTTCAGATCCAAAAAATCAGTTTTGACTGTAAATACTTCTCTAACTTGAATGTTTTAATTTTCCTAAATAAAATTAAATTGCATTATAGTGCTGGCCTCCGACGACAGTTTAAAGGCCTCATTTGCTTTGGCTTTGCTTCAGGTACCTCATCAAGTTCCTTGCCAAACTGGCTCAAGAAAGTGAAATCAACAAGATGACTCCAAGCAACATTGCCATTGTGTTGGGGCCCAATTTGCTGTGGGCCAAAACAGAAGGGTAAGGGGTATGCAGCAGGTGGGGAAGGAAGCCCTCTCTTAAGGATTATTGATGTCCTGTTTGTTGTTGAGAGGTTTTTTGCATGTCTGAAGACACCTAGTTTGTCACACCTTAGATTTAACCACTGTGTTTGTCACTGGCTTTTACAGTGTATCACAAATCGTTTGGCTGTCCACTGCATGTTCTGCCTCTTCTAGCAGCTCTTTCTTCTTATAGAACCATACTGGGATTCTAATTTTGTGATACGTTCACTGGCCACTTTTAGAGGTGCATCTTGCTAGTATTTGGTTGGACCCCTTTTGCTTTCAGAACGGTCTTAATTCTTTGTAGCATAGATTTAGCAAGGTGCTTGAAACATTCCTCAGAGACTTTGGTCCATGTTGATATGATAGCATCATGCAGCCACACCTTCATGATTCGACTCTCCTGTTCCATCACATGCCATTGAGATCTGATGATTCTGGAGGCCATTTGAGTGCAGTGAACTCATTGTCATGTTCAGGAGACCAGTCTGAGGTGATAGGAGCTTTGTGACATGGTGTGTTATCCTGCTGGAAGTAGCCATTAGAAGCTGGGTACACTGTGGTCATAATGGGATGGACATGGTCAGTAACAATACTCTGGAAGGCTGTAGAATTTAAATAATACTCAGTTAGTACTAAGGGGTCCTTAAAGTGTGGCAAGAAAATATCCCCCACGCCATTTCACCACCACCACTAGCCTGAGTTTTTGATATAAGGATGGATGGATATGTCATCTTGTTTACACCCAATTATGATCCTACTGTTTGAACGTTGCAGAAGTAATCGATACTCATTTGGCCAGGCAATGTTTTACTATGTTCTATTGTCCAATTTTGGTGAGCTTGTTCCCACTGTGGCCTCAGGTAACAGGAATGGCACCCAGTGTGGTCTTCTGCTGCTGTAGGCCATCTGCTTCTAGTTTCAGCGTGTTATGCGTTCAGAGATGCTCTTCTGCATACCCTGGTTTTAAGGAGTTGGTTATTTGAGTTACTGTTGCCTTTCTATCAGTGTGAACCAATCTGGCCATTCTTCTCAGACCTCCTGTCATCAACAAGGCATTTTCACCCACAGAACCGTCGCTCACTGGGTGTTTTTTGTTTTTCCACCCATTCTCTGCAAACCCTGAAGAAGTTTGTGTGCGAAAATCCCAGTAGATCAGCAGTTTCTACACTAACAACCATGCCACGTTCAAAGTCTCACTCAAATGACCTTTCTCTTTTGTTCTAGTGTCTAATATGAACATTAATTGAAGCTCCTGATCTGTATCTGCGTGATTTTATACATTGTGCTGCTGACATATGATTGGCTGATTTAGATATTTGCTTCAACGAGCAGATATACTTAATAAAGTGGCCAGTGAGTATACACATATACTGCAGTTTTTGCAGTATTTCTGATATTTATTGCAGTTTTAGCAGTTTTAGCAATTTCAGTTTTATTAGGTATCCAAAAATGCTTGCCAAAGGCTTTTTTTCCTTGTTACCAATCCATCTCAACTGTGGAGGGTGTTTTGTGAGGATATTCAATAAATATATGTCATGTAAATGATTAGCTAAATTATAATTAAAATTGTCATTAAAATGATTATTTAAATCATCCTTTTAATTGTTTTTCAAATACATTGGAAGCTAAGTCGCAACAGAGCGATCTCGCCTAGTCGATTGAATTCTCACCCATAACGGTGTTTTGTCTGTTCCGTCCTGGGGCTGTATTATATCCTGACGTCCCAAAATCTTAAATAAACTCTCCTAACTTTAGGATAACTCTTACACTGTCCTAACTTTCACTGGCCACCACATAGCATTAGGTGCAGCTAATCTTATTTATTCTGTATGCATGCTCTTTGTACACAGCCAATAAAATCAAGAGTCCCCTCATGATATACCGCAAAAAATTATGTATATTGTGACATTTTTTATTATATCATGGGAATGAGTTAAAGTAGTTCCTCGTATCCACAGTTTACCCTGGTCCAAAAAAACTTTAAATATGTAACAGTACGTTTTTTCCTAGTTCCTTCATCCTTTGATTGCTTCACACATTTTTTTATTGTTGTATCATCTCTTGAGAATTAGGCTAAAACGTCAGAATTCCTTTCATTTGAGAAAGTACAGTATTGTACAGTAATATACCATGTACTGTATTATTACTGTATTTTTTATTGTTATGTCATGAGCAGGGCTGTGTAGCTATTGTGATGAGAGTTCATTTAAGATTTTGGGAAGTTAAGAAGCTTATGTAATACACTCTTCCTTTCTTAAGTTAGAATAGGAAGAATGACTTCGCAACCATTCATCTATGTTATTTTTTCCTTAAATAAGGTCCTAACAATCAAGATAGGATCTGTAAGTGAGGAAATTTCTGTTATACAACCCCAGGATGGAACAGACAGAATGCGGTTCTAAATGAGAATTCAATCGACTAGGCGAGATCGATCTGGTGTGACTTAGTTTGCAATGTAATCAGACAGATGGTAGGTTTATTTAGAGCCCATCCACTGAGTATGATAGGTGAATTTTAGTGGTTGCTGGTATCATTTAAATTGTAATTCAAACAATCATTTAAATAACGATGTAAGTGATTATTTAAAACATTATTTCATTGACATACATGTATTGTGACAAAGCACCCCCACACTCGACAGGTCCTTATGTAACAGGGTGTGTTGGAACCCTTCAGTCTTTAGCTTTGACCTCTATTTTGTAGCTGTACCGTTCAGCCTTTCTGGAGCTGCCTGACCTTCTGCCCTTCCGCAGCTGTCCTGGTCTTCCTGCCCGTCTAAACCGTGGCTGACAGGCCGTTCGGATTCTGCGGCTAATCGTCCCATAAAGTGCTTTTGTCTATTGTCCTCTGCGTTGTCCTCGACACCCCGCTCTGCTCATTCAGGCACCTTGAGCTAGGCCTCATTTTACTGATTCTGTTTGAAGCAGTTCTCGTCTTCTCTTCCAGAGTCTCCTAATTTACTCCGAAACTCATTTTCTTTCACTTTTCTTTTACAGGATGTTGTCGTTTCCCCCACATTGTCTGTCTGTGTTTCAGTTCTGTCTTTTTTTACCATTTTGAAGGTCTTATATAAATGTTACTTCTTGAATTATTTAACTTTTTCTTCATTTCTTGATCATGTTACAGTTTTCTTCCCAAATGTCTGATTGTCGGCAGACTCTGCAGTGTGTTTCTCATTTTGCTCTAATGAAATGCGGCTTGTAATTGACTGATCTGTGCTGAGCTATGAAAATTACAATCTTATGGAAATTTGGCTGCGCTCTGTGCTCGGTCTGAGAATCCGCTTCCTCCTATAAATCAGACTGACGCATACAGCTGCATTTTTATTTCCCTTTAAACTGAGTGTCGTTTTACAGTGCGATGTTGAAAGTTGTCTGTGCTGCAGCGAACTTTGGCATCGGCTGTTGGCTTTCACGAAGAGCTTCTGTTTATACAAATACAGATGCGTCTCTCCCGTTCGGGGCCGATACGCGTCCAGTGACTGAGAGGATAATAATGGAAAAAAAGGACTGTGTGTGTGTTTATTCGTGTTTCTGTATCTCCTTCCCAAGGAGCCTGGCAGAGATGGCAGCTGCCACTTCCGTTCATGTGGTGACCATAATCGAACCCATCATCCAGCACGCGGCCTGGTTCTTCCCTGATGGTACAGCACCCCCTCTATTATTCGCCCACGGCACAGTGCACACGGGGCTTTGGTGTCTTATTTAAGAGTTTCCTGTTTCGCGGTTGTTCAAGTATGTTTACGTTGCTCTAATGATGTTTATCGAGAAGCAATTAGGAGATGGATAGATGTTTATTTATGAAGAAGCTCGTATTGATGGGGATACTATCGAAAATGTTCGTAAGTATGAGGAAATGCTTAATGTGCTGCCTGGCGCCACTACTTGTGAATAAGTTTTTTTTTTTTTTTTTTATTAATTTTTTTAAATAAACGTATGTAAAAATAAACGTCGTGCGTCTGTGTGCCTGGCAGCTCTGCTCTACCTAGTGTGCGCTGCATGCCGTACGTGGTTGCTGGAATGGAACCCAGTCGTGTGTCGGGGATGGTCTGTAATGGAAAAGTGGCAGATGTAACAGCAGATCTCGCTGTGCCTTCTAGATGTGGACTTCAATGTGTCGGGCATGTTTGTGAAGCCCACGGCCACTGCAAACCACACCAACCACCTAGGCGCACCCGAGTCGGAGCCGGGTGCCACTGACAGGAAGCGGCCCGGCAGCGGGTCGGCGCCGGACACCGAGATCACACGCAGAGACAGGTATCCATCCCACCACAGGGCTGCCGGCAGGCAGGATTCAAGATCCGCTTTGTCCGCCTTCTATGTTGTGGCAGAGGAGTCCATTGTGGTTATGCAGGACCGAGTGGACGATGTTTAACTACATTCCATTTTCCCTATTTTTACGTGTGTTGAAAGCCAATGAAATAAAATTTATTTTAATTGATACAATTAAAAAGAAAAAAAATCCATTAATCTCATAACTGCAGCCCAGTACTGGATAAGCAGTTATGGAAGATGGGTGACTTCTGTGCTGGCAGGTGCTGTGTCTAGGTGAATTTGTTCATGTAGTTCTCTTCATAAGAGCTCATTGCTGCATTCCTATATATATTCTCATATGTCATACATGGCTCCTGTCCTCTGTAGTGTCATTCTAACAGTGCTGGTAAGAGTGTTGGCATTTTTCATTTCAAACAAATGGTTCATTGACATGACATGCGACCTCAGAATACCATCATGGTGAAAATGCTCTCGTGCTGAAACAGATTTAGAGCTACAGTTTTACTGCTAATCCTTTTAAATTCTCAATTTTGGATATATCCCTAAAACTCAAATTCTTAGGTAATCATCAACAAGGCCAGAGTTTAGGGCTTTTTGCAATACATACATGTAAAATGCCAACAATGCGAACCGCATAATCTCTCTACTCCATTTCAAACAATGCTTTTCCACTCTTAATTTCAGGGCCAAGTGGAACCAATGAGGTTTTTTTTTTTTGGCCGATAGTCATGTGACTTTTAAACCCCCCCGGGTGCCCTTTCTCATGTCTACATGCTTGCTGTTTCTGTGCTTGCTGCATTCTGTATGTTGGAGTATTTTAAAATGGCCTTTGCAGTTCACTACTAATAAAATTATTAAGTATTATTAAGTTATTAAAGCTCTTTTTTCCACTTCCTTTCCACGTATCATATCCTGCACATATTGCTTGATTTAGAAATGGAACAGATATAAGTATAATACACATTTCCATTTAATTCTATCGCTCTGTCTAAACAGGCTTATTCAGTAGCATATCTGTATGGTTCAGTCTGTACATGGAGGGGGAGGAACTCCGGTCCAGTCTGGCCTTGGGATCCGCTGGCCTTTGTTCTCCCTCATGTTTTCCTGGATGTGCTCAGAGCATCATTTGCACAGGAACAGACATCTGCCGGTGTTCCTGATGTCAGTATTCATACGGTGTCAGACGGCCTTGAGTTCCCCGCCCTCTGTACGGGCCTTTGTCCTCTTTGCTGTCCTGGGGTCCGAGTGTGCCTCTCTCTTCCTGCAGTTTTCATACCTGGCCCTGGTGTGTCTCCATCTCGTCTCTTTAGCCCCGCTAACAAATTATCGGACCACACCCCGCGTAGAGGCGGCACTCTTAATAGAAAGCAGCACGTTTCACCTGCGTTCCAGCCCCCCCTGCCGCCGGTTGAGGCTGGGGGGGCTGCCCTGGTGCAGCCACTGGCCGAGCTTCAGCTGCAGCAGCAGGCTCAGCCTGCAGCCGTAGAGGCCTGCCTGCCCAGCCTGGCGCTGCCTATGCAGGGACCCTTAAGCCACAACCCGGAGGAGAGCTGGTAAGGACTGCCACAGAAACAAGAGGCCTGCTGCATGTTCCCAGTCAACAGTCCACTTTTCCTTGCAACTAATTTCGATTTCTTTTCACCTTTTATTGCTCATAATATATTTTTTATGCAAATCTTTGTATTCTCACCCAATCCTGAATTTAGGGTTAGACTCTGAATTATTTTTTTTTGATCTTCCAAAATCCATTAAGCATGACCCAACTGGATACAGGAAGACTTCATGAAAGAGTCCAGCTAAATCTGCAGCAGCTTCCACCTGTGGGATCTTTATGTGATTTTTTTTTTTTTTTTGTTTTTGATGGTCCGACCAGCACTATCCTGCCACTCTCTTAACTGCTGTTTTCACAAGAGCCCCCTCTAGCTGCCTTAAGCATGCACTGCACTCCACGGCTCCTACCACCATTTGTGTTCCTTTGAGTCTCTGAAGCCTTCCTCTCTCCTGTGAACACTTTGCATGCTCTGTCTTGCTACATGATGCCATTGTTTCAAATTTTTTCCCGTTTGGTGTCAAATTGTTGTAACACATTGAGTTAATGCTTTAACTTAAATGAACTGTATATATCAGTGTTTCCCAGTCCGGTCCTCGGAGACCCTCAACTGGTCCATGTTTTTGCTCTCTCTGAGCTCCCTGCCAGACAGTCCACAGTTTTTATGGTAGGGAGCAAAAATGTGGACTGTCTGTGGGTCCCCGAGGATCAGATTGGGAAGCACCAGTACAGATGAACAGGAATGAATATCAGTGTTATGTTAAACATGTTCACTGCTGCTTTCATCAGACCTGACTTTTCTCATCCCTCCGCCATGACGTCCTTTGTGACGTACAGGATTTCCTAGCTCTCTTAAAGCGGCGGAGCAGGCTGTCGGCTGCCGGTGTAAATCTGAGCCCTGTGTTTACTGCATGCTCCATTTACAGAGAGCTTATGTCGGTTTCGTGTAAACATGAGCGCCTCATCAAGCCCCCGCCGCTCCGCACAGTTATCATGTAACGGTCACCTCCTTGTATTTCTCAGCTCCTCGAGGGCGCGTGACGCCACCTCCACGCCGCCACCTCAGAAGAATGGCTCGGCGGGCGGTCAGGTGACTCCCCCTAGCCCTGTGGCTGTATCCGGGCCGGTCCAGCTCAGCGTGGGGGCCCTGCAGACTGGCTCCATGGGTCCCAGTCCTCATCTGATACGCAGAGGTGACTGACACCCCCCTGCCCCCAGTATTTGGGGCTGGATGTTGTGTTGTGTCATGGGTTAGAGCAGGAGTCGCCAATTCAGAAAGAGCCATTGTAATTAAATTACTAATTAGAGGACTGATTGGCTGAAGAGTCCTCACACCTGGGTTTGAACAGCTGACCTAAAGGTTATCCCAGACTCCTGCACACACAGCTACCCTTTATGGAAAAGATTGGCCATCCCTGGGTTAGGGATATAATCAAATGGTTGTTGGTTCCAATCCCATGATTTCACTATTGGGTCCTCTAGCAAGGCCTTTATATTCGCTTGCTGCAGGCTGACCCCTGCTATTATCGACGGCACGTCACATTGGATAAAAGAATCTAAATGAATAAATGTCAATGTTATTTCCTGCATCCATCTTGTTCTTAGGTACAAAGAAACCAGCTCCTGCTCCACCAAAACCAGCTCCAGTCCAGCAAACCGTACAGTCGCACTCAGGAACACCCCAGCCTCCAGTACCATCCCCAAAACTTATCTCCAGCCCACCGCCTAGTGCCAACCCAAACCCCAGTGGCCCGCACCCGGCAGCGCTGCCCCGTCGCCATTCCACCAACCAGCCCCCCCTCCAAGCCCCCAGCCATCCCCCTCCTCAGCCCCCCATGCAGGCCGCACCGCCAGCTCACCCTAAAACCTCCACACCCATGACGGAGGTTTGGACGGAGCAGTCGCCCCCCAGCACCCCGACCCCCCCCGACACTCCCCCTCCCTCAGCACCTCTCGCCGACAGCCCGTCCTCCTACCCCACCGGCTCCCTCCCCCGTCCACGGCCCGTCCCCAAGCCGAGAAATCGCCCCAGCGTGCCCCCACCACCTCAGCCTGCCGCTCCCGGCGGTGACGCTTCCAGTGACGTATCCAGAAACAGCTTCGGTAAGGATCTGCGGGTTTGCTTTGTCTGATTCACAGCCATCTTAACGCTGATCGGCTCATTTTTATTTTATTTTTTGTCAGATAATAATAAGTGAATCTTGCTGTATTTTTGTGCCGAATTCAAATATGTAATCAGAATTTCCGTATCACGCAAGGGCTTTGAGTGACACAATTAAAGATAATGCTATATGTATATTTACAGTATATGTGCATGTTGGAAGTGACTCATCTAAAAGGTAGATGTATATAATACTCTGCTGTACATCCCTCTTAAGGGTCAAGCAGGAGTCACCCTGTAAACTCTTTCAAAACAGAGTTACTGTACTCTGTGCCCTTCATTGATGTCTTAAAAATTATCCAAGTAGAAATAAAAGAATTTTTCTAAATGAAACTTTAATATACCCATACATCCATCCTTCTTCGGAAACAGCTTGTCCTGTTCAGGGTCGCAGGGGGTCTGGAGCCTATGGGCACGAGGCAGGGAATGACCCAGGATGGGGGGCAGCCCATCACAGGGCACACTGGGGGCAACACGGCACTGGGTACAGTCACACGCCATTTGTTCACACAGGCACACTGACAGGCAGTTTGACAACTCCAACTGTCCACAGCATGTTTTTGGACTTGGCGGGGGGGGGACCGGGACCGGGACCAGAGTAACTGGAGGAAACCCCACAATGACACAGGGAGAACATGCAAACTCCATGCCCCACCACTTATACATTCATAAGGAATAATTATACTATCAGTATGACCTATAAATGATGTCACTCAAACGCTAGGGGTGATAGCAAAATTCTGAGTGCATTTCAGAAATTAGCATTAAAACTACGTAAATGGCACCCTTTTGTTTTTCTGTGACAAAGTCTTTGTTGACCAGTGTAATTTTTTTAGCGATAAGATTTCAAAGTAACACTTAAAAAGAAGGAACTGTGGTTGCTTTGGGCTAAAGAATACAATCTTTAGTACTATTTTTCTAAAATAGACTGCTTTAAAATGCCCTGTCAGATTTTAGAGGTTTTTTGCAGATCCATACATTGACAAAATGTTTCCGCCCGCCCCTCTGTTACACATAAAGGTCTTTCCAGAGAACATGTGCACTAACACCTCTGTGTCATAATGCCTTCGCAGGTTGAGGATCTTTCTTTGAGGAAAGGTTTGTAATTCAGCGGCGTTCGCAGCTGCCGCAGTCTGCTTTCTTTGTCTGCTTCATTGCTGTCACTAGGGTCATATGACGCGGCCCTTTGATCCACTAACTTCCCCTCTGCCTGCTGTATACAGCCTGCTATAACCCGTTTGTCTAGGCTTGCAAAGTCTCACATTTCTGGCTAGTTAAACACAAGACAGCATTTATTTTGCCTTCATGTTTTTACTGAACTATTTGGCTGAACTCATCACATGTAACATGCTTGACATTTATGAATTTCTATTGTAGATTGTATTGTTAATAGCAGCATGAACTTTCTACATGAACTGACATTTTTCCCCACAGTGAAAATATGGACATACATGTAGAAAATTTCTATATTTACACCAGTGGCCAAAATTGTTGAAACACTTACAGTTTTTTGAGATCGCAGACGTTTATTCAACGTTTGCTCCAGTTACTTATTTAATCCTCCTTGTATGATACTTGTAACGTTCTTTGATTGTTTATAAATGTTACCGCCAATATCCGTGTAGTAATTTTTAAAGTGTAATGCCAAAAATGCTGGGTGTTTCCACAATTTTGCCCACTAGGGTAAATGAACAGATTTCTGTGTGAATGAGAGTTAAATTTAAATGATACAGTAAATATAAGCAATTATCATTGTGTTTATTTTTAAACTTGAGAATAAGCAGCTATTATTCCTGTTATTATTCAGACAGCTGCATGAGGGAAATGCCAAAAGTGAAGTAGTTTCATCTGATGATTTGATATTATTTTCCTCTTTAACGGTTTACATGGATTAAGGTTTAAAACTTTCCCAGTGCTTTGTGAGAAAGTAATATTAGCTAACAGGTGGTGATGATAATGATGATATTTGAGTAGTTTTGTTTTAATAGTGTTGATTTGCATTGAGCTGCTTTGCTTAAGGCGGAGAGGAAGCCAGGGTAATGATATCACCAGTGGGAATATCACCAGTGGGAATATCACCAGTGCCCCCTTAACAGCTGCTTTAAGCTTCCCTTCCTCTGACTTTGTGCGCGAGTGCAGCAGTGTGTGTCTAACCCTGGGCCGTAGACCAGTCACCCTGTGGTACTGGTGTTGAGCGTTATCTCCGCGGGGTTCTGTCTGGGCTTTGCCTATATTGTTTGAAATTAGTATGGATTGGTCTTTTCGGTTCATGTGAAGTTCGTGTATCTTTCACTCACATAAAGGTATGCCTGTCAGTTCATAAAAAGAATTTACCATATTGATTTCTACTGTTTGTGTACTTCTAAACTATTTCCCATGTATGTGTGGGATAATCCTGCTGTTAATTAGGGTTAGTAGCTGTGTGGAATTTTTTTTATTACAGAATTTTACCATAGAATATATTCTAATAATTGAAAAATCCTAATAAATATTCTAATACCTGAAAAATGTGCAGAGCTCTATGTAATAGATTGTTATAGATGTTGCTGTCCTCTCTGCCCAGATTCAGCTGTGAGTGCTGCCCCTGCAACTGAGCCTGCTGTGGACCAGCAGGCCGGGAGCCTGACCAGCAGACAGCTTCCCGTCATCAAACCGAAGGACACCGAGCTTGAATCTGAAAGCACTGCGCTGTGAAGGGGATGTTCGGCCCCCTGCTTCTTAAATGTCTCTCTCTCCCTCTCCCTCTCTCTCTCCCTCTCTCCCTCTCCCTCTCCCTCTCTCTCTCTCTCTCTCTCTCTCTCTCTTTCTCTTTCTCTTTCTCTTTCTCAGTCAAACACAAAGATGTGCACACACCCACCAAGCTGTATGTGAGCTCATCACTGGATAATTGCAGTCAGCTACTTAAGAAATCTGAGTACTACGAATAATATATTGTTGGATCACAATTCCCACTCTGCTTCACTGAGGGAGCTTTTATGGAACTTTGAGTTATTTGTAGATGAAATAATGCAAATGCTGAAATTCAGACCATTCATGTTTATAATTGACAGGTCGTAAGCTATATATTATAGTCAAGAAAAAAGAAGCAAAAAAAAAAATATGTTGTTTATTTTAGGGAAGTGATCTAGTAATTTTGGGAAAGTAGAAGCCAAAAACTGTGTTGCTTTAACCTTTTGCTGTTGACTGCAGGTTCTCGGTTACCAGCTCATACCATTTTTTACGGTGTATAGAATAATTCATCTTTTTATATTTATTTACATTCGGCACATTCCTATTGCTAAAAGGTTGAGCAGCTTGTTCTGGCAGAACATTCTAGGATATGACCGAGAAAACTTGTTATGAATTGCAGCTTGAATGATTGCAATCTGCCCTTCAGTTAACATTTAGAAGCTTTTGCTGTTTTGTGAATGAAGACCTTTATGTGGTGTCAGACTGAAAGCTCATGAAAAAGTAATTATCAAGCAAGTCTGAGACGTTAAATTATTTGAGCGCTCATCCTCAACCTAAGCGATTGGCTTACGAACAAAACAAATGGCAGTCATGCAATTGCACAACTAACCTGGTGAAAGTTCTGTATAAATGAACATTTACTTGTCATTGTTTCCACTGAGCTGTTTTGTTTTGCGAATATATATTTCTTTAACTTCATAAAGCAAAAACTGTGACAGCTATGAAGTGTTAAACTTGCTAAAACAAGAAATGCTCCGTCGGCCTCTCAATGATTCATTAAATGTTGATGCTCCACATCCAATTACCAAAACCTAAATGGTACTAAGGTCAGGATTTACTGTAATTCCCAATTTGATTTTTTGTACATATCCTTTTTTATCATAAGGCAATCATTTACTGGTTTTTGATATCATTTTATTGCTGCCTTTTCTTCTGTATATTCACTTGCACTTTTACAAGCCATTTTGCCTTGTCTGTACACACAAGGCACCTTTTAGGAAAGTTTTTCCAAATAATTATCAATCTCCGATTGCTCTTTTTAGGCACAACATTCTTTAAAATGTTCTTTCCAATGCAAACAGGCTTTATAATGCTTGGGAACACTCCCTATCAAAAGAATAAAATTACTACTGGTGAGAAAAAACAGTTCCCATTTTCCCCTATCATTTCCATAATTCAGCCGAACAACCATACTCTCCGAATTGCCAGAAGTAAAATCTCCATCCGACTTATGCATAACTGTATGTAGAACAACTGCTGTGTATGCTTTTCAAGTCTAAAAAGTTAAAAATGCCAGGTTCAGTGATCCTGTGTGATCTCCAGTTCCAAGTCCATCATGCATGGCGAATCCTAATATAGAATGACACAATAATTTAATTCTGTATTTTTTTGTTTAGACATATGACACATGCAGTTAGTGTCATAAACTTTTTATGGGAAAATATTTGTAGTCGGCATAACTTGGATTAGACAGCCATTTGAAAAGATCTTTAATGCAAAACTAACTAACTGCATCTGGCAGACATTATAATGCATTCCCACAACCTTGAAGATCTTTTAGGACAAAAACATGGATTTCTCAGATGCTGTGGCTTAGTGTTATTCAATGCCTGGTGGGTTGAATGCTCCTTGTCCCAGATCTGACCATGGGGAGTCTACACTATTTCTGGAAAGGGAAAATAAAAACAGTTGTCCATTTAAAGGGCCCTTAACCTTAAACTGGGGTATAGGGGGCAATTGATGGGTTTGCTGTTCATCTTCAAGAATTGATCTGCAATATGGCACTGCGCCCAACGCTCGTGGGAGTTATACTTGCTCAAGAATGTTTTGCGGGCAAAATAAAAAATGTTTGGTTGAGAGAGAAAGCCAATCAGATTGTAGAGGAGGTGGGTCCAACTAATCAGATGTTTTGGTCCCGCCTCCTCCAGATACTTGGATCCACCTCCTAAAACTCCCTTGAGTGTGATGAAGCTGCAGTACAGTTTCCCGTGTCACATGAGCCCGATCCAGAGTGTTTATATATGTGCTAGCATGATAATGAAAGGCCTCCTGTTCTCAGAATGTATACAAACATATTAAATAGCATAGAACTGAATTTATAAATTGCACAGTATTCTGGTAGTGCATAATAATGGGTTTAGTCCCATTATTTATAATAGGTTTAGTCCCCCTCAGATGATACTTGCTGCTCTCTTGTTAAGCATTGGAAGATTGGCTAGAAATCAATGACTTTCATTCCTCCTAGTCTCCCTCCTTCTCCTCCCATCATCTGGAGCGTCAAGCCTTAAACTCTCATATAAATCTGCCAGATTTCATAGCACCATCATACCCCAGAGAGTTCCTCTGCTCTTAAGGCCCTTCAACATAACTGTGGCTGTCTCTGTTAAATTTGTCTGGCTGTTTCTATTTTAAAGACTACAGATCAATCTTTTCTGTCCTCGGCCAACCAGATTCCTCCCACTCAGGAAAGGACCTGATGCTCACCTTTCATTAGTGTGACTGCAGAGCAAACACACTTTTTATCGTCGTCTTTTTCAGCCTGATTTTTGGCTTCTCCTATCAGTTTTCGAGATATTGACCCCAACTTTCACTCCATCCATCCTATAGCGGCCGGTTGTGCTTGTATGTAGCTATTGGATATGAGTTCTCGTTCTCCAGGTTCATCCTTCGGGGGAATCATTTTTTTCATTGTCAGTGGCTTCCTACTCAGTCTACATACATCCCACAGCCACCAAACTTGATGTCTTAAATCAGTCCATGTATTCCGTCATGCATTGAAAGCCAAATTAGCCTGCGCTTGTCTTATTGTGTTTTTTTGCCCTCCTTCCTCCTGTCGAGTTTGTTTTCGAGATTTTTTTAAATGTCAACGCCACAGTCACAGCATAAGCTACACCCTAGCAAGCACCCTGACTAGCATAGTGACACCATAGCAACCACCATAGATAGTATAATAACCATCTAGCAACACCCTGTCACCCACCTTAGCTACCTTAGCAACACTTCAGCAACCAGCTTGTGCAGAATAGCAACACCTTGGCATCCATCACAGGTGCTCTGCTGCTGCAATGTATGGATGGGGGGATGGACTTTATTGATCCCGACTGGAAAATTCTTTTGTTACAGCAGCAAGCATAAATTAGATAACAGCATGCCACAGTACACATAGTGATTCCATCCATTCAGCTATTTTCTGTGACAGCTTGTCTTATTCAGGGTATGAGAGGAGGCACAAATTAGGGAATAACCCAGGATGGGGTTCACTTCCACATGCACACCTACAGGCAACTGATAACTCCATTTAGTCCCAACATGTTTTTGGACTGGGGGGGGGGGTTACTCCCAGTCCAAAACCTATGCACATGGAGCCCTGGAGGAGACTCGAACCCTGGTCCTAGAGGTGTGAGGTAACAGTGCTTGCCACTATGCCACCCCTGAAATAGAGCCCGTAAGTGATTTATGGTGGTTGCTAGGGTGTTGCTATGCTGCAACTAGGTGGTTGCTATAGTAACTCCCTAGAAACCACTTTATCTAAGCAACACCCTGGCAACTACCTAGCAGCAGCTTAGCAACCACCTTGAGTAGCATAGCAACATCATAGCAACCATCTAACAACAACCTTAACTACCTTGGCAACGCCATAGCAACCACTCTAGCATCCACCATAGATGATATGCTTCTGCTATTTGGATACTAAAGATAGATGGAGGGATGAATGTACTTTATATGAAGAAGCAGTCAGTTGGTTGGGGCTGCAGCGTTGCATCCTCTGGGCTCACTGGGATGTTCAAGCAGCAATATTCTCCATGTTAGAAATCTGTGGCTCTGTATGCAGTAAGAAATCACCAAAATCCTACAATCTTTCAGGAAAGAGAACGACACCCATATTCTGTAATGAAATAAACAGTTAACTGACAAATTTTGCATCATTTATATATATTCAAAATATTACAATACAGTACAATTTCAAAAAATGACTTGAGCTAACCTTGCAAACCTGAGTGATTACCTTCAACAAATGAAAAATACTACCAGGAAACAGCAGCAGCGTACCAGACACGCCTTCCATCTGTGAACACAGAGATCTTTCAGAAAACTCCACGTAGTTCTCTGCACAAGATGAAAAGTAACTTCAAAGCAAGGTGCTAATCCTCATTTAACTCTTACCTGTCTTTGTCTTCACGACATTATTAGCTTTTTAAAAATTGTAAAAATTCCCATGCTACATGAACACCTAAATAATAATAACAATTAATTTTTTTAATGACTATGAGCACCATATTTAGTCCACTGCAATGCTCAGTCCTGCAACTTACTGATGGTATAAGTACATTTTCTGGGCACAATGTGGTTATTGTAAAAACGTGGTCTGGCATTCCTATTTACCAGACGTGGGGACTTGAATCACTGACTCATGAATTGACTCATACTCAAGCCACAAATTTGATGACTTGTGACTCGACTTGGCAAAACTGATGGAAAGACTTGGTCACGACTTGGACTTGAGGGTAAATGACTCGAGACCCTATAACTCGAGAAGACTTGAGGTTAAAGTCCCCCTCTGGACACCATAACATTAATTTTATAATTTCAGCGTACATTCATTCTCTGCCATAGCTTGCTGGAAAGATGCATCACTCTGCATATATACGGACATAAAAACTGTGTGAGGAGAACCGTGAGTGGACACTCTTTTCAAGCTATCTCTGCCTGTAAAGAACATAACCCTCCACAGTACGTTGTAGGTGTTCACTACAGCCTGTTTTAATTCCTAAAGGTAAAAAAACTGATATAGGTCAAGTTACATGACTCACAACTCGATTTGAACATGAATCACAAATTTGACTTTGTGACTTGACAGCAATGATAGAAAGACTTGGACTAAACATGGACTTGAGGACAAATGATTTGAGACTTGACTCAGACTGCAATGTTTTGACTTGGACTTGCCAAGAAATGATTTGTTACCATCCCTGGCATGTACCGGATTACTGAGGTGTCCTCCTTCGAAGGGCATCTCATGTTCCATCAGTTAGGTTGCATGTTGCAGACTATATGTAATATGTAATATGTAGTGTGTTTTATAAATGTGAACCTAACGTTAGTTACATTTCAGCTTCCTGCTGTCACATTAGGAAAATAGGGCCGGGTCTCCAGAAATAGATGGTGGAAATATATTTTAAATATATTTTCCTTTTAGACTTGCAAACAAAACAGAATTAACAATCAGTGACAAGGTGGCAAATGTATGAGGGCAATTAAGTCAACCAGCCTATAGAAACTGTAGAAAAAAAACCACAAACGTATTAGAATACATATAGAATGTTTATTTTCCAGAACTAGCTGTCTTTGCTGTACACAATACAAAATAGGTATCTTGTATCACAAGCCATAATGTGGCCCGCATTGTTTTAGACCAATATAGAACATTTCACAGTAGCAGCACACCTCTACTTAAACATAAAATTAACAAAAAAAAATGTAAAAGCAGCAAACAGTTTGATTTCAATTTATATTTAATATATTGTTGAATAAATTAATCTATATTCAAATAAATTCATTTACCTAACCATATTTAGAATTTGTAAAATGATCTGATCATTAAACCTGAAAACGCTAAGAATTCTATTTCTTTCTGAAATTCTGAAAGTTGATCTATAACCTATTAACATATATTTTGAGAATCCATGAGATATATGCCAAAATGTTTATGTCAGCTATATGGATTTTAAAACAAAATGTATCATTTCCAATTCTGTTTCATTTGAACAAATTCATGAGCAGGTATTGAGCTGCCCGGAAATAAAGCAGGTTAGTTTTAATGCTACATTGATGTTGTTGGGACACTGCTAGCATGTCCAGTGAATTTCTCAGGTGTAGCCAGTGAAAATAAGACCTAATACCTTTGGCTGAAGGTGTTGGCACACGGTGGCCACATACCGCCTTATCCAATAGCATGGGCTTCTTAAGTTATATCGATAGTATTTGTGGCACTACAGTTAGAAGATCGTTCCTGTAAACCTGAAGCACATCAAGCAATACCAAAAATGAAAAATGACTGCATGCACAGTAAGACCTGTTAGGTTTCACATACTTGCACTTTGCAGTGTCTGAAGCAGTGAAGGAGGTTATAATGAACTAACATCACAATTCTCAGGTAAGAAGTGAGAACCAGCACAGGTATATCACAGTAATATTTTCATATCCCAGCCTCTGACTGTGTATGCATTGCTGTATTAACCTCAGTTTAATATGCAAAAAATAAATTATCAACAAATAAAAATTGGGTTGAACATTTCGTATACTACTGTGATATATGAATATGGTCTCATTATCCAGTTATAAAAATCAATTGCAAAGGACATTCCAGTGAAACAGTAACGCTATACAAGTATGTTCATATTGTTTTGCTTGTACCTTTAGTGCATGATGTAGTGTATTATGTTATACTGAGATGCATAATGTATGATAAAACCGTCAGTCTTCATTTCTGAATTAAACGTTAGTGGCATTATACTATATTAGTATAATTGATGAACTGTATCCTCACACCTACAGAGGGTTAATATCCCACCTCTGCTCTGAACGTATGGATGACCAGTAACTTCTACCGCTATATATCATCACACGGCAGCGGTGTGATTGCACCAATCCTTGATGCCTTACACAACACTATAATCCAGTGAAGCACCTTGTCACCCACCTGTAGACATATAAACATTTTTTTTTTTCTTTTCATTAACTTTTTTTTTTTTTTTTTTTTTAAATGTGTCAGTTTGACAGTTCATCATCCTTTGGCCATAGAAGAAGAAAAAAACAGCTGATCACCCTTCGTACAACCTCCGAGACATAATACTTTTTCAGCCAATCCAGTGTACGAAAGATTTGTTCATCTTTTACCAAAAAATAATTCTTTGTGTTGTGTTCCAATGTCTAACTGATTAGCTGACCCTTTCAAATAATCTGTAAAGGAACTGTGCGTTTTAACCCACTTTGAATGATCCTAGTAATAAACGCTTGCTGCCACTTGATCTGTCATCCCACTTTAAATTTAAATATAAAACAACCTTCTGTAAATAGATGTTATTACCAGACAAGACATGTCTGAAATACTGTATATGAAGTTATGTTAATTTTCCCACACAAAGTTGATACTCTCCGAGGTAAGTGAGTTCTCCAGTAGTCATCAAAGTGCTCTGTGTGTCCCCTTCACGTGAGCGAGATCTGAAGGCTGCCAGCCAGCTCTCACCAGGCCAGGGGTGAAGTCATGTGGGAACTCCTGCTGTACTCCACAACCTGGGTCTCGTGAAGAGCTCTCTGCAAAACAGCCCATTACTGACGAGCGCTGCGGCAGACATGACACTGACACTATACAGTACATGCGTCATCAAAACAGCATTGCTAGTTTCCCTAGGAGATTTTCAGCAAAAGTAAAATCAAAAAAGTAAAAGCAAAATGTCTAATGCACCAGCTCACCTCAAATTTTGAGATGAATTCAGCGAAAATACCAAAGAAGGCTTCTGTGGTGGTGGTCTTGCTGTCTTCTCCAAAGTAAGACGCCACCTTGGAGAATTCATCCATGGCACGGTGCTGCAGGGAATCCAGAGACTGCACTGTGGGATGGCAGTTCTCTAAGAAGCTCTGACACAGGAGTCAAGTCGCCAATCTCAAGCTGTCCATGCACAGCCGCCCCACAAAGCACAAATCTCACTGTAGCTCTACTTATTTGAATGAGAATAACTCTGTGCTGTTCCGGATTCCAATAGCAACGAAATGTAACAGTCATATAATACACATAATATAAATATGTTATATAATATTTGAATCACATTATAAACAAAACAGTCTGTGTTAGTGTTTGGACTTCATGTTTTCCTATGCAGAATATTAAAGTATAGTTTACAGGTTATTTAGTTACATGTCCATCATTAAATGTATTTTGCAATTAACACAAGGGTTGCATTAGATGAGTCTTCATTTAAACATGCAGAATAAGTGGATTTCTTTTCTGATAGGCAAAAAAGCAGACAATAGATAGGCAATAGATAATGGACATTTCTGAACATGTATTTTAAATTGGCTCGGTTGCCCATTAAATCAAATCATCCATCTTCTAATTGCTTATCCTGGGAAAGGTCACAAGAGGTTTGGTTGTGCTTTGACTTGAAAATGATCAATCAGGCCCGGATTCAGACGGGATTCAAAGTTTTCTGGCCGGAGCCAAATCGCAAAGTGATGGTTCACCATTGTAATTTATGTGAGCCGTACCAGAGCTCTACCTGCACCGATGATGCTCTGCTCACTAAGCCCTGCTCACTAGCAGAGACAAAAGCACGACTAAACTGAGCTGGTTGCTTCACCACCATCTGATTGGTCAAAATGCACAGAAACAAAGGACAGGTGATCTGCACTGTTACGCATGGATATAGTCATTATTAGTATTTTCACACATCACAATGTATTCATGCATTTCCAGTAACTCAAAATATGAAATTTTCCAACCTCCTACTCTGGTGTTTATTTTCAGATACCGTGAAAAATGAATATCGTGTTTTGCTCTGATTATCTGTCATGCAGCTGTAATTTTTTGGGGCATGTAAAGGATACACTCATCACAGCAGCAAAGTGATCTTCATCATTCGTTGGCATTTTTTGGCAGGCAATCCTGATATCCTTGATAGTTGAATGAATATCGTGAAGGTCTGCTGTAATGGATTTTTGATTGACTGAAGGGAGAGTGATATTAAATGCATTAGCAGAAAACCACTATGGGAACCAAAAGTAATTAGTACAGTCATAATTTCAACTGATATCACTGACCCAGATGCTTTCTTCAAGTCTATTTTTACTGTAAACAACTTTTTCAAGTCACTACTACAACTAGCAATGTTTTTTTAAGTAACTGCAGGTGTAAAAGGAAATACAATCTGCCATAGCCTAATTTAAAAATAAATATAGTATAAAGTTGATCTAGCCCAAGACACTGAGGACACGTATATCCATTTTCACCCAAAAATTCAAGCACAGATCATGCACTGAAATGGACAGGAGATGTTGCAGGGTTCCATTACCTTTGGCAGCAAACGGCACAGTTGAAAGATCCTTGGCAAAGCCTACCAGTTCTGGAAAGTGTTGGCTTAATGATTTGGCGAGAATGTGTAGGAAAGTTGATTTGCCGTCCACAGTTTTTGTAGTGCTGAGCTATAAGAAAGGAGAAGTGGTTCAAGGGGCCACAAATTACTTCTTAGATACAACTAAAAGTAGATTTCAAGGCCAATAGTTGAAACAGCTCTTGTTTTCGTCCATCTATCTCTGTAACTGCTTGTCTAATGAAAACATTCTCATACACACACTAACGCACAGTTACACACACTACCTAAACTACATGATTTTGACTGTGGGGGGGGGGGGGGGAACACAAAGAGAAAAAATAATAATCAGGACAAACCCAACAATAGGGACCCCTAACAACTGACTCCATGCAGATTCTTTTGTTACCATTTACTGAGTAATTGTTTATTTCTTGCTTGAAACACATCTAACAGTTGAAGTCACTAAAGTGTCCTGCTACAGAAGTTCTCCTGAAATGTCATGTTAACCTACATTTGCAGCGGTGATAATGGACTCATGCACTCCAGAATACTGCACAAAATGTTACAAAAATCTCCCATAGGATAAACCAGTTAATAATAGGATTGAGCCAATTTACCACAGAATCCTATAATAAATGTCCTACATGACATTTTTGAGGGTACAAAACCACACTTACTAAAACTTGAAAGTCAGGTGTAGTTATTTATCCTCTTAGTTTGTGTATTCAGGTGAAGGTTAATGTGGGATTATGAATCCTGGGATATTATAAAACAATGGTAACAACTAGCCATCCATCCATCAATCCATCCATCTTTTCTTTCAGTTGTAAATACGCACACATACCTCAGTGAGGAAGTTTATTTTAAATCCCGTGGTTTTGTTGCTCTTCGGCTGTCCGTTGTTCAGGTAATTACCCATCGCTAGCACAAACTGTTGAAGAGAGGTGTGGAAACATTTGGATTTCAAAAATATAAAAAAAAAGTTAGTTAATTAAAAGTTAGAATACAGACTGGCCTTTTAAAGTTTAAATTTAGGCAACATCGTTTCAAAGAGATACTCTTTTCCTGTGTCAAACTATTCACACCAATTTTTTTTTTTTGTCTTAAACACCACTGATTGCATGTAACCAAAGTCAATGTAACTGTGACAGGTTTAGTTTGCTAAAATGGAGGTTTTTGCCCCTGACAAATTTTATGTATGCGTGTGTGTCTATACATACATTCAATTCATTCATTCATTCATTCAATTGTTTTATTTTGCCGAAGCACAAATGGCACATAATTTTGATCAGGGGAAGCAAAATGACTCAGTGTCCTGTGTGTTGTGACGCAGTGGCACAAAACTCCTGTAATCATCATCAAAATTATCTGCAATCTGTACCACAGTAGCCCTTCTGTTCATTTGTACCACGCGGGATAGCCTTCATTCCCATCTCATATGAATCGGTCCTGGCTGCCTAACACCTTGTTGGCCGTTCACCACGGCGACCATGAGAACCCCACAAGCCTTGCCGTTCCCGAGATGCTCTCATGCAGTCATCTGGCCATAATGATTTGGCCCAATGTCAATGTCACTCAGATCTTTATCCCTGGCCATTTGATCTGCATTCAACATGTCGACTACAAGTACCGAACGCTAGCTTACCGTCTAATGTATTACAGACCTTGACATGCACCGTCTTTATGAGATATTCAACATTATTCACTTCAGCTGGGGGTGGTCATAATGTTTTGGCTCATATATATATATATATATATATATATATATATCCTTAATTTCATTATGAAAAAAATGTATATAATGCATCAATCTCACGAGAAAATCAGGACAAGAAAAAAAATCTATAGTAAATGTATAGCAATAAAGTAAATAAAAAATATAAGGGATGTAAAACCTCTAGGATCTTGGCCAGTCTCTTGCTGTTCCTCAGTTCGATGGAAGCCTTCTGAATGTACTCGTAGCTGACCCTTAAGTCTTCCGTCTTCTCCTGCAGCGTTGTCTTGAAATGGAGACTTCTCAGACGTGTCTTATAATCAGGAACTGACAGCATCTGTTGCCGGCCACAAACAAACAAACGCATACAAATTATTCTTGGCGGGAGCCAACCGGAACGGCAGCCAAAAGTGCGGCCAGCCAAGACAGTCCGCAGTAAGCCAGAGGGGACCCCCGAGCCGATGAGGTACCTGTAAAACAAACTGGTCGGGCTCGCTCAGCTTGCTGGGATTGTGGCTGTACGGCTCGTACTGCTTAACTTCGTCCTCATCAGGAGCGTATAGCAGCAGCTGTCTGATGTGCGACGGCTCCAGCCTCTCTGTCATCATGGTCATCAGGACCTGCCGTAGCTCTGCAGGGGACAGCTTCAGGTGCGCGATCAGGATGGCTGTGAGGAGCAGCCGGACAGGTTAGACACGGTGTCTGAAGAGGACACTGCATCACACATGAGCTCGAAGCCGTGGCAGACAAATCTGAAAGTGAAGCGTTGACCGACGCGGGTAATTGAGTGTAAAATCAAAGATGGCCACGGAGGTCATTCATTGGGCAGCCATGTGTGGTGGTCACCTGACACAGGGCAGTGATCTGTCCGCTGACGTGATGCAGTCATACTCACAGGCATTGTAGGCCTTTTTGTGTGAAAGAATCTCGACCACGTCTTTCTTTTTAAAGGTCTCAGGCAGGATGGTGGGTTCTGGGGAAGAGACTGACATGTTTAATCACAGTGTAAGGATGTGCGTTCTCGACACCGGTGGTCACCTACAGACAGTTCATCTCTATACAATGTGATAAAGAGTGAGGTGCCAGTATGGAGAACATGGATGGCGTTTCTCAGAGGCTTTGAATAGATGAATTCAAAGGTCTCCAGAGAGAATGGCCACCTTGAGCAGAAACTGTAAACACAAGACAACATAAATCAGGCAAGTAGTGGTAAGATGATCTAGACATATGTTGGATATAAAACTATTCATTTGACCTTAATAGTTACATATTCAACTTGTCAATTATATGACATATATTATAGAATTCCCTGTGTTAATTTTCTTTTATACATTTTAATAAAACACGCTCTATAAGACTATATAAGTTTTTAGTGCTGCCATATAATAATATGCAATAAATTTAAATATATTTATATATACTATTGTAATGAGTCAAATCAAGTAGTTCATATGGTCTATACCCAGTGTATCAATATGGATCAAACAAACAAACCTGTACTGATGCAAACACATGGACTCGTGTCTACATTGCATTGTAAAGTATATGAAATCCTATTTACAGCGTAAATGAGAGGCAAACTACAAAATTTAAGCATTAATATTCATGGCAAACAAAGCAGATTGAGAGAAGGATTTGCCATCCAGTCTGATTAAATCCAACTCGACAGCAGCAGCTGTTCTGCATCCAGGGATGGGGTGCAGAGTATTAGCGGTGCCAATATCAGCCACTCAGAAAGTCGTTTACTCTGGACATGGTGGCGCGATGAGGATGAGAGCATGTGAGCATTTGCATAAAGCTGCTTACTGGTCTTCCTCTGTGTTCCGAAGTGCAGCTCTAAATCGAGGTACTTCACCATGTCGCTCAGCTTGTCGTAGTCGGAGTCCTCACCGAGCTGAAAGGCCGAGAGCTCTACGTTAATCTTCATTTTTGTCAGACGCTGCTGGCTAAATGTTGATTTCACACTAGTGGCCAGAATTGTGGAAACACCTAGCATTTTTGGAACGACGCTTTAAAAATTACTACACGGATATGGGTGGTAATGTTTATGAACAACCACAGAATGTCACAAATATCTAGCATCTATCTGGAATAAAGCAGTTCTACAATCTCTAAAAATGGGACGTGTTTCCACAATTTAGGCCACTAGTGTCGAGGTTTAGCTTGAGAGGGTGCTCACCTGTCCCCAGATGGTGCCCTCGGAGTTCTCCACCTGCTCCCAGCGTAGCCGCTTCACGCTCATATGGTTGGAGTCTGGGGTGTAGTGAGCGGACTGTGGTAATGGAGGGGGGATGCAGGGAGGGGGGGGCGGGGGGGGCACAGGCGGCGGAAGCAAAGAGCCCGACGGGCTCAGGTCACCTGACATAATGCCGTCGTGGTGGAGAAGTGGGTGGGGGCTCTCGTGGAGCTGATGTGCAGCCTGAGATGGGTGGGAATAGTGCACCTGTGAGTGGGGGGCAGGTTTGGGTGTGGTTCTGTGGGCCTGATGGCTCGTGTGGCGCTGGATGGAGCGTTGGGCACGTTCGAGCGGGTGCATGGGCTGGGGAGACGCCTGGGGAGACCCCTGGGGCGACGGGTAACTCTGGGGACCCGGGTACGGCTGGCTGACTTGCTGGAGACCTGGGTCACTCGCGTAGCTGGTCTGGGGGACCAGGGGAACGTGGGGCAGGGTAGCATGTATCTGCTGGACCTGGAGGTCCTCTATGCTCAACGGCCTCTTGTGCAAAGACTGCCGGGTGGGCAGGTTAACCCGTGGGGGGGGAGGTGGTGGAGGAATGGGGTAATGCTGGACGGGCAAGTAGGGGCTGGGGAGACGCCTGGGGAGACCCCTGGGGCGACGGGTAACTCTGGGGACCCGGGTACGGCTGGCTG
>JAABNX020000106.1:16059104-16076918 GCA_015163995.2 Mormyrus lacerda | reverse complement strand
CACTGTAGAGCTTTGTCACAAAAACAAATTCCTCGTATGTGTAAACATACCTGGCAATAAAGCTAATTCTGATTCTGCTTTTGGACATAACACAATGAAGAACAGTGCAGTGCTGAGGTGACTCCTGTGTACAACAGGTCATATTATTAATTTTCTTTAAGTGCTTCTTTCAATACCGTCCTCGTAAGAAAACCTGAAAAATTTGAATCTTTTCTTACAGTAATGTCATGACTTAAATGAAAATAAACCAAAGCAGAAGTTCAAACCGTGTACCCCATGTTTCTTTGACTCTAAGATCGGAATGTTCCGGATCTATACTGTGGTTCTTGTATTTGAAGTGAAAGAAGTGGCTTATTTAAAATAAAGCAGTAACTATGACTACCAAAGATTCAGCCTTACAATATCTGTTGTTTTAGTAATTATTTAGAATGATGAATAACGCGTTGGGGCTCACCTTACGTCTGGATAAAACATCAGCTAATTTCATTAGTCCAAACATTTACAAAAATTACAAAAAAAAAGAGAAAAATTGTGAACAGCAAAGTGCTATTTTAAGGAAGTGTATTACAATGGGGAAAACGCCAAAGTTCCATCAATCCATTTTCTATACCTGCTTGTCCCATGCAAGGCTGTCGGGGTCCGGAGCCGATCCTGGAAGAAACAGGCACCAGGCAGGGAGTAACCCAGGGTGGGGCACCAGCCTTCACAGGTCAGGGCCTAACGTATAATATGTCATTTGTTTCTGTAGGCGTTTTTGGAATGGCCGCTGCCTTCAGCTATTTTGTTCAAACTTTTTTTTGTGAGACCCTGATATTAACAAGGAACAAATGTTCATGCGAGTCCGGTCCACACACAAATGGGGAATAGGCCGGCAATCAAAAAAAAAAACGTTAAGGCTGGTCTCCATGGAAACTAGAAGAATACATTTAAATGATGGGAAGCTTCAGTGTGTTACTTTATAACATAGATATATATGTCAGGTTTGCAAACTAGAATGAAGCTGCTTGTTCAGATGACAAGCTGATTTGTTACCTACAGTAAGTTAAATTGTATATCCATGGTTAATTGCTCATTTTAAATGTAAGTCCTGTGTAACTTTTTGTTATTTTTTAATAAATGTATTTCAAACCGTTAATTTTGATAACTAAATGTTAGCAATCATTCTAATCCAATATTTATACCTGACAACGTTTAATAACTTTTGCTTATTGATAAAATTAATTTATTTATATTTAAGTGCTGACTTCACTAGTACTTCTTAAGTTAATGCCCATTTCTACAACTAATATGCATAATTCAATCTCAGGTTTTCTTTTTCATAAGAAGTAGGTTGTCTAAAATAGAATGGGAAAAGTCCATTGAGAATATTTGGGATGTTAGGTATTGGAAAAGGGGACATTGTGGAAATTGTGTGTATAACCAGTCACGGGTTAAATTGCATCACTATATTGATCATAGGCATATCAATAGACTTTCAAGAATTGAAGCTGCATAGATTGTAATTGTTATTCTACGAACCATTTTATATTCTAAATGTGCCCTACAATGGACTGGCATGACATCAAGGGTGTTACAGCTACCTTGTGCTGTGCTGCCTGGGATTGGGTTTCCAACTCTGGTCCTGGAGAGCTACTGTCCAGTAGGTTTTCTATCTTATCTGGCTTCTGATGAGCCACACCTGTTCTCAGGAACATACCATTCCATTCCATCAACAATAACATTCTAATGCGCAAACATCAACTGATACAATTTTCAATAACTTTTAGTCATTTTCATTTACAGCTTTCTTTTCATTTACTCCTACTTGATACTGCTGATATTGTCATACAGAAGTATCTGCCGAATCATCACAGCTAATTAATTAATTAATTAATTAAGGTCGTCCCAGGGCAGGGGCACCGTAAAGGGTGTGACATTTTAAACAATTCCAAGCACCCCTGAGAGACAGGGGCCCTAAAGAAATTTGTAACATAACTGGATTGGTCTGGGTTGGGGGCCAATTTTGATATGCTTTCACGGGGCCCGACATCTGTAACGACACCCCTGGCCTGGGATCAGAAGGGTATCAGAAGCCAAAATTTAATGGGGGTGAGAGGTGTCAGAATTTCAGGGTCAGTGTCATTATTCTAGTAATTTGCATTTCATTATAACAAACAGAAATACTAATGATAGTTTCTTCAAGATACCCAAAACTTTGCCTTTTTTAAAAAAAAACTTAATTAGCAGCAACATATGAAATAAGTAAGAAGAAACTGAGACAGTATGTATAGATCGGCTGTCTGCATTATATTCTAATTAGACTTTTGAGAACTCAGTATTCCGTTAATAACTCATAAAAAGTATGTTTCCGTAAGTTCACACTAGTGGCACATTAAATGTGAGAAAACATGGAGGGGGCTTCATGCTGTGACATGATTGGACGGCTGTCTTCATGACCCACATGCCTGACCTTGCATTTCTTAACTAGAACTAGGTTTCTGGTGCATGTCAGCCCTCATGCTGGTAGGCATAATGGCTACCTGAAGAGGAGTTTTAAAAGGGGTCACAATTCCCTCATGAAGTCTCAGTCACAACACTTCCTGCAGTGACGAAGGAGTAAAACGCAGTCTTTACAGTCGGCTTGTGCTATTAATGATGTAATCATGTGCAAGGTTACATCACGTGCAAATCAAGATATGCTTGCGTGGGTGGAAATTATTATATGAAGATTCAGAGCACTGATCCATATGCTGTTGCTGTATAGAAAAAATGTTTGGGATAGATACACATTGGTTAAGGTGCCGCTTATTTTAAGCAGTATGAGATGGATCTCAGGTAAATATTACCCTTTACTCAAAGCCAAAGCTTGCGGAAAGCTTTTATATGCGGCATTGTACATCATAGTTATGACGTTTGACGATGACGATGATTCACCAACCAGTGAAATCCAGTACAGTGTGCATTTTTCATATGCATTTATGTGAAGTTTAAGTTATATATTTAAGAGTTAAGTTAAGAAGGTTATTGTCATGTGCATGGTAAAAACAGCCAGTTACACCATACAATGAAAATCTTACTCTACATGTTCCGTCTGGGCACAGTTGACACATATCAAACAGAAGACACAATATCAAGTGCAATTTAAACGAAGAAGCACATGCCTACATACCTTAAACTTAACATATAACAGGCCCATCATAGCACCTTATAATAAACCCAATATGTTTCTAGACTGCTTATATCTTGAAGAATGAAAAAAACCACTGACATAGAGCAACACCGGAGACTCACAGAAATGTGGCTGACACTCATCTTTTTGCTCGACTAATCCATCCCAGCCAATATTCCAGCTGCATCATGGTAACACTTACTGCCTCGGGTGACTGAATATTTTTAGGATACTGCAGACTCCTCCTGATTGAAGGACGTCGTAAAACTTGCCCTTGAATAGAACAGTGACATGAAGACTGGATGAAGGGACTTTATTTGAGGACAGGAGTGGAGATGGCAGCAGTGGGATGGAAGTAAAATAAGAGTATGGGGGCAATACAGACAGGGGAAACCATCATGGATACTGGGTCACCTCTGTCTGAGAGGGCAACATACTGGGGCCCAGAGAAAAGAAAACCTAATGTTACACAATGATTGGATGTACGGAACTGAGTGAATAAACTCATCCCCCCAGTTTGGATGTGTAGTCTGACTCTTACGTACAAAAGGATTCAGTGCCACCTCAAGGTCAACATACTGTTAAACAGCATATTATGCCAATACAGGAGGGACAATAAATGACTGATATGCAAAGTGACAAAGTACAGACTCACCAAGTATTCATGACGATGACATTCTGTGTCATTTAAAATTTTATGAAGCATGTTCATAAAATTCCACTGTGAATCTGATTTGCAGATTTCAGTGCATTCTACCCAGTGGACCTGCATTTATTCAACCCCCCCCCCCCCCCCAACTCTAGCTCCTCCCCCCCAGGATTTAATTAATTACTTTCATTGATTTGCCGACATGTTCCCAAAGTGACTTCATTTTATGCATTTATGTAGATGGAAATTTGATTTGGTAATTACGTATGAAGAACTGTATGAACAAACTCTTTCTAATGAATTATACCAAAACACAGATGATTAAATCTGGTCCCCGGAGGACGTGTCCCTTTCATCTGCATGTGCGGCTCCTTATTTTCCACACGTGTGGCTTTTCTGTCTCCCTTTGCTCATGAACTTGTTGAACTCAAACCTAACACTGCCATCTGTTGTGAGTTTTGCCGGTCACAGGGTATAATGCTGAAAAAGACTCCTGCTCACTCATAACTAGTGCACAGCAGTGATTACAAAGACCACGGAGAGTAGTCGCCCTAATTTCCTTCCTTAATGGAAAGGCTCCTGGATTAGCTGCAGATCCCAGTTCCATCCTCCACTCCTCACGTTCCTGCTGCTCCAGAAGGAGTCTACCTACATCAGACTGACACGCTGTATGTCTTCTTTACAATATGCTCGGGAATTTTAAAGGTCTTGTAGGACATAATTAAGTCTCAAATGGCAAATCCTCCAGATATCTGTCTCGTCTTTTCTCGTACTGTGCAGTTTATTCACATAGTGTAACAAAAGCATTCTTGACTTTACCAGCATTAACTCATAGCTCATAAATTTATGCATTCAGGAATAATTTTCCAAAATAATTTTTAATATGCCTATGAACTGATATGCAATCATAATTATATATAGTTCTTAATGGGTGCCCTATAAGGTCATTTGAAATGTAAAATCCATCCATTCATCCATCTCTCCATCTTCTAATTGCTTATCCTAGTCAGGGTCATGGGGAGTCTAGCCCAAGTAGCACAGAGCACAAGGCTGGTTTACATCCTGGGTGGGTTGACAGGCTATTTCAGAGTAAATACACACACAAGAGGTGCAAGTTAGCCTGACTGCATGTCTTTGGACCTCAAGAGGAAGCCGGAGAACCCAAAAGAAACCTGCATGAGACGGGGTGCAAACTCCACACGTACAGAACAGAGGCTGGATTTCAGCCCCCAACCCTGGAGGTGCGAAACACTGTGCCACCCTGTAATGTAAAATACATCCAAAGAAATGAGTATGGATTGTACGCTTAAGACGAATGACCTGAACAGCAAAGAAATGCTATGGGAAAAGCACACTGTCACTCCAGCATGTCACTTCTCGGTGGTGACACTCTAGATACACCAGTCACCTTCATCCAACCTATGATGAACCAGACCTTTAGCTGTTAGCAGGCGATATCGCCCACCATAAAAAGGTAGACCCAGAGACTGAAGCAAGATCTATCGTCCATTTTTAAAAATATTAATGTCTTCATGAGAATAGCCCATCTTCCAGCTGCCTGTCCAGCACAGGTTAGGAGTGCGACCTAGAGCCCATCCCTGGAAGCTTGGCACACATGGTGAGGAACACCCCGCAGGCCGCAGAAGGACACACTCATCTGCATGCTATGGGCAATTTAGAGATGTTAGTTTCCCACAGGAAACTATTTCGCAGCTCCAAAAGCACAGAGCGGTGGTGGGGTCCAAGCCCCTATCAGCACCGGTTTGAGGCAACAGCGCTACCCACTGATCCAGCATGTGAATATTATACACTAATATAGGACATCGAAACATATCATGGAGTTTCTGATGGCTGGTTCAGAACACCAGCATGTCATAAGCATCTGGACCACAGTAGACACGCCCCCACAAAACGCAAGCAAGAGCTTCGTAATCATCTCTCTGGTTACCTGATATTGCCAATGAGTTGACGGTGCTCCTCAGTGGTGAGAATGTCTGGCAGGATGGCGGCCAAATATTCCACCTTCCTCTCAGTGGCGTACTGCTTTAGCACTGAGAACAGCCTATTCTTCACCTCGGGCTCGTCACCCAGGACCTGCTCAATCTGTAACATGCACAAGGGCACTCCTTAGCCCGTACGCAGCAGCAAAATCAGCATCAACGCCGCATAAACCGATCTGTGTTTAGGATGTAGAAGCAATATTTACAAGGCAAATGTTGATACTAAAGAGAACCAGGATGCGAGTCAACATTCTGACCAGAAGCATGAACGTTAAGTGAATGAGAAACAGGGTGGATGTATTTGTAGGACTGTATGGTCCGTAAGCCCTTCCCTAAGTTATTGATGGGGATGGATCCTGATGACATCAGTCCCATGGTGTCTTCATTTGAAGCTCAAGGCCGCCCCAGACCACACCAGACCAAATCAAGGCTCACCTTCTTGTTAAACTCGATGGCTTTGTGTTTCCGGTCCTGCCGCAGGCCGTCGCCGCCCTGGTGGAACTCTTTAATGCTCCCACCAGCGCGGCCCTGCTGGTTGGCCATGCACAGCACGCCCAGCCGCAGCGTGCGGCCCTGGGACGCCTTGATCATGGCTGCGGCCGTCTCGTGCTGCCGCACGGGAATCCCATTGACCTCCATGACGTAATCTCCTGCTCTCAGTCCACTGCGCCCAGCTGGGGAGTTGGGGGAGCAGTCCTCCACCAGAAGGGGGCAGTCACCAACGATAGTGAAGCCAAAACGACCATCAGGGCCTGGGGTGATATCTATCTGTAAGTCAGAGAAGTTAAGTTATTTATCTGGGGGGAAAAAGCTTCAGAAACTGACTTAACCAAACTTGGAAACCAATATAGTAACGCCGTGCTCTCTGATGTCTTCATTTGCTCATTTTCATATTCCAGTAGCAGATGGTATAGGAATAGTTACTGTGACACATTGTTTCTCCTAAGAATTATTATCTAGTGTTATATAAATCGTGTTTCTACTGATTTTAATGTAATCTGTGCAAGAATTTTAATTGCACTGGAGGAGCAGTATGGTTCTATGAAGTATGACTGCATGAGATGATGATCTGTTCACTGAGCTTTAGCCCACACACACACACACACAGTGAGAGAGAGACATGACTGCTGACCTGCTGTATGCGTGACACCACGCCGATGCTGGGAGGAATGTTCTTCTGGGCCTGGGCCAGGGCAATCAGGGCCTGCGTGCCGAGAGTGGACACGTTCTGCCCTTCGATCTCCAGGACCTGATCGCCTGGCTGCAGCCCAGCGAGGTGGGCACTGCTCCCCTCCTCCACAGACAGGATGTAGCTGGGCCCACTGCCCCCCAGGCGGAAGCCGAAGTCCTCTGGCCAGCCCTGATTGGAGGCTGGCATTGTCAGGACTTCACGGGCGAGAGGAGAAGAAAACTAGTTTAAACAACGTAGCATTTACCTGTAAAAATGGTGATACAAAAGAACCATTACTGTAACACTCCTTATAGCTGGTAAAGCAGCTGTGTGCGGATACATAACTGCACATAGAGAGAGTACATACAAACAACACTTCCATTCAGAGGGGCAGAGAAGATTATTTAATCAGTTCAAAAATATATAACAAAACATGTTCAAATGGTGGGGCAGTGTGTGGCTCAGCAGGTGAGGCTGCTGCAGACTGGAAAGTCACTGGTTTTGGCAGAGTGATGTCACCGCTGGGCCCTTGAGTAAGACCCTTAGCCCCTAGCTGTTCCAGGGTCTGTCTGGTTCTGCTTTCTCAAAAATGTACATCACTTCGAATAAATATATTTAGATCGCTTGTTTGATTAGCTAAGGTGAGGCAGCTGGAACTTCAGATGTTACATATGAAATCAAGAAAAATCACAGTGTGGTTTGTCACATTCATCAGATAACAGAATGTCCCATAATCCTTCATTTTATCCCGTTTCCTGAAGGATTCCTGAGTGCACATTACAGCACACATTAACTGCAAAGTCCCTGTGACCCTTCCTTGGATCAGAGGATGAATGGATAGATAAGTATTAATCTTCAAATTGAATTATCTATTAATGTTATCTGAAGCACAGCATAAACCCAGACTCAGACAGTCACAAACACATTCACATATTTCAAAATCATGTGTAGATATGAATGATTTTTTGTAGTATCACTGTACGTACATAACTCCTAACCTAATATTTAGAGATGGTTAACCTAACTCTCAAGCAGCACAGTAGAACTGCAGAGAAAACTACGGCTTTACAATGAATATATGAGCCAGATGTTTTCATACATATGAAATATTGGTTTTAATTGCTACATTTAGGTAGCAGGAGAATTTGTATCAGTCCTGGATTAATAGAGATTGGATACTGGAACCAAGAGAATGTTGATTTATAAAATGATAATACAGATAAAGAAAATCTGCATTTCTTATATAGAGAAATATATAGTTTAAACAGAGTCTGAAATGCCTGATTGACAAATGCTATTCATATTGTTTTCATATTGATAATTGCATTGTCTATACATTTCACCACAAAAAAAAATGTATTGGACCCAAAGGGTTAAAAGGATTTGTACGTCTCTCCTTTCGATGAAGAAAGAGGAGCCACAAGAAACTGACTTACAGAAATCTTTAGATGCATAGCGAGAGGCAGACTTGCTCTGGCGGAGAGAGTGTCTCCCTTTCCGATTTTGCAAAAACTTCTTCATTTTGCTATGCTTCTGTGAGGCTCCTGTTTTAGGCTTGAAAGGTATCGAGCAAGCAGATGCCCCATATCCGTCTTCTCTATACCATGATGGCGGGAAACCCCCGCAGACCGTGGCCTCGCTCGGGTGAAAAAGATCCCAGCTCTTAAAAGGTTTCGCATCAAAACAGGCAGTCCTGATAAATATCTGCCGTCCAAAATGAGAAAACTAAAAAAGACGTCAAGAGGACTGTGGCTAACATCCGTAGGCTGTGCATCGCTACTGAAATTCAGCAATTGTGCTGTCATCAGAGTCTGTGTCGTCAAACTAGGACACACTGGCAGGGTTTTCTCTCTTAATAGTTTTCTTGTGAAATGGTACTCCGAAGACCCAATTTTCTATAAATACTCCCCCTCCCCAACCACATTCTATCTCTCTCCCTATCCTTTCTGCTTCCTCTCTTATAGCTCTGTACCTCTCAGAGGGATCGGATCTGGCCCAGAAACAACACGGCAAACCTGGGACCCACAACGCGCGGCTGTAGCGCCGCGAGGCTGCTTAAGCCCCTGCTCTGGATTAGCTGGATTAAACGAAACACGTGAAGATCCACCTCACGGCCTGGCAGACAAGCGTCCTCATATCCGTGTGGCAGATCTACAGCCCTAACCCCTCAGGCTCACCAAGCAGTACAGCAAGCGGAATGAGTAGTAGGCATCAAATAAAATGACTGGTTGCAGCCATTGGGTTTAATAGGGCCACTAGATAATATTCACCTTGATTGTTCTTGAATACTTTATCTTCCTCCCATGTGGGCCGTGTTCCTCGCTCAGGATATACTGTAAAGCGTCAAGGGAATAAAAAATATGGAAATACATAATGGAACTTTTATTATAGTGTTGCTGTTTCTGTTCTGTGATATTACCCCTGTCGGATGACATATACTAAAATGGAATGGACATTAAGGAACATGGTACATAACTCAAATGTAAATGACAAACTAAATAAAATCTGTGAAAATGGCACACAGAAAGCAAAAAAGGTTCATAAACGAAATGACATGATGACTTCAGAATATCTCCCTTATCAAAATGCCACATTGTGATTTGGTTAGATTTGGCATCTTCAGCCCTGAACTTCGTGATTACGCATGAAATCAAGAAAAAAAAAAAAAAGACACCATTAAACAAAAGCTGTCTCTGTTAGCAATTAGAAGTGTGATTCACTGAACTTAGGCCATGGTGACTTTGGCAGGGAGAGCTGAATAATTTAGCAGAACTGCTTGTATCTCCAAACAGACTCCGTTCCTCGCTAAAATTCTCATCTTACATGTCACCCAAAAAGACCACTCAACTTGTCAAATTTGAATCAAGGGCAGGGGGAAAGATGTGTTTTAAATTGAAGTAGCATATTAAAGTAATTTTGTCTCTTTACTTAAAATTGAAATGCTGCAGAAGTACATTATATCCTAATTTATAAATGACGAAATTAAAATCAATAAACAACAAATACATGTAAATAAATATTTAAGTGGCGTGAATAACATTGTTTGATTGACACCTGCGCTGACGTGTTATTTACAGGATCCACTGCCAGAACATGGTGAACTGTGGACAGGCAGGAAAGCAGATGGGCAGCAGCCACATTCATAATGTTACGCCACAAACACCCACCATACAGTTAGATGTAGATGTTCACCATATAGAAGATGCAAGGTAAAGGCCTGCAGTTAAGCAGCTAACCCTACACACATTCCTTCATTCATCTATCATTAAAACCCTTATACAGTATAAATACTTGGCATTTTTCACTTTATGTTCTTGATATAGTCATTTAAAAAATACATCACAGCAATAAATGAGAACAGCTTTATAATAGAAATGCGACAGTTATCAAAGCAAACAATGATAGCTGAAGTTCTAATTTGGAACTAGATAAATCTGCCGCCGCTTTACAACCTTAAGGTCAATTCAGATGCACGGCAGAATACGAAGTCTTACCCTTCGCCAAGCAGGACTAAAACGAAGCTTCAAACGTTGAGCAGGAAGTCAAACATGGAGCAGAAGCACCTGAGAGCTCCTGAGCTGGGCCACAACCGACCGAATCTCATGCCCCTCACCCAGGCTAACCCCCTCCCCCCCGTAACATGAGAATCGATTGGGGGTAATGCAGAATCAGCAACCTGAGCCTGCACCAGGTTTCACATGATGCCCAATGAATAACAAAGGCAGCGATGCTTGGGGGTGGGGGGGCCTGCAGATCAGATACTTATTGTATAAAAAAAATGTCATTTCATGTAATCAAGTTTCAAGTTCGACTTTATACAGATAATGATGCATTGTTACCAATAAATAAATTCTTGGGCTCATTGTACCTTAAATATTGCACTGCAAAATAACACAACACATAATTTGAGTAAAAATAAAAGTATTAAATGGTATAAGTAGTAAAACAGTAAACAGTAAAAAGGTGCATAGTAGACAAACTTATTGTTTAGCACTGTTAGTGTTTAGCATTTGTAGTACTTACGAAGTGACTGTAGTGCAAGTGGGTGAGTGTGTCAATATATCAGTCTTAAGTCAAAACAAAATGTGGGTTAGGACTGCATTGAGAAGGTCACCGGTTCAAAATGGTGGAGCTTATCCCAAGCAAGCATGTCTTTGGACTTTGAGAGGAAACTCAGGGAACACAGAGACCACACAAGAACACCAGAGGGGTAGAGGGAGGGTGGCTGAGGGTTCCTGGGCACCTGCCCCAATAGCCCGGATGATCGAAACTTTCCCCCTTTGAGGGTACTGAGTGTCACTTATGGCAAATCTATATTACTGCATTACAAACCTAAAATTAGCTACATCTAAAGTGTTGGGGTAGTTTGGAAACCCTACAGAGCATTTACATGATAATAAAACTGACACATACATGTAAATGAGTGTGCACGTGTGTGCAAAGTTGTCACTCTAACCAGCAGATCAAAGTTGGCAACCCTGATTTCATTTAAATTTGTGTTATGCATATATATTTGACTTGTGAAAATCTAATTTCGTGTTGGGGGGACTATGTTCCAAACCCAGCAAATTTTTACTGACGCTAATTTGATATAAATAGCATTTGTTTCTATTCAAAGAGCATCAGTGGGGCCTCACATGTTTATAGATGTATCTTTCATTGAAATTTTCATCGGTATTTTTCTCACAATAACTAAGTACTCTACAATCAATATTCCATCTTCTGCTAAATTTAATAATCACTATGGCTGAACGGCAGGGGTCTTTCGTGTTTCAGTAATGCCCTTGAATTAACATCTTACTTTAAAGTTTGTTTAATGGACATCGCTACGGACACGAGGGAAACCCGGAAGTAATCGGCCGGTTTAATTGTGCTTCTGGATCAAATTAGGAGTTGGTGCTTGAAACATACATTTTTTTCCAGTTGTAATGCTAGTGGGTTCGTGAGTTAGGCAGTTATATATAATGTATGTAGAATAAAACCAAATTGTCTAGCATTTGAGTTGTCGGTTGAATTTACAAGAGAGAGATGTCAGTAAAGGCACGATGATCTGTGGTCGCATGCTGCTGATGAGAGGTTTGCAAAGCAAAGCGATAAACGGGCACTGGAAGAGCAGCAAACATCCCGTCCGTGTTAAACCCCATGAAACAAAGTCAGTGCTCCAGTACAGGAAGCAGGAAATGGTGGGACTGGGAATTACAGGCGGCCGAGCAAGTTTTCTCTAACCGGTTTGAAGTTACACCGAGAGATGTAATTTTAAAACCAGCGAAAAAGGTAAGTACGACTACAATAAGAAGGGTCCGGCTGTTCCTTGTGTTTAGTCGATTGTTCAATCGACGCTTTCGGCAACAGTTCTCGCGTTTGACACATTACTGCATAGCTTTGTGCCTTAAATTAGAAAAGCTTTAAGCTTATTCAGTGCCGTCCGCGGCATAACTAAGTCATGTAAGTTCTGTTAACTGTCCGCCTGTGGCTAACAAATACGGGCAAGATTTCTTTCTTCTTTACGATATGCTGCAGATACTTAAATAAGAACTCATTTTCGTTCTCAGCAGATGGATTTCCTTTTGCTGTTCGCGATCTATGTGCTGTTCATATTGAGCTGCATCGCTCTTGTGTGTAAATGCTCCAGCAATCGACAAACTCCTTTCGAAAGATTTCTTAGCTTTGCCTCCGAGGTGAGTATCGCCCGTAAGCCCCGATGTCCTGCAGGCTCCTGCCTGCTGCTGCTTTAATTCCGAAATACTAACGCACACATTTACAACTAGTTATTTGTTTGATGAATATATTACTTCGTTCTGCATTTCCATTTTTTGAAGAACGTTCTGCGAATCCCCCAGTCTTTAAATAATATGCATGAAGTTTCTGCTATGATACAAGCCATCTAGTACTCCAGAAGAGTACTGAGTGCCCCCAAATTTACAATATTTTTGCCTATAAATGACTTGTAGTCTGTCCTGAATATTCTGAATCACGTCCATCCGTTATGTCTTTTTGTTGCATAGAAAATTTCAGTCTGGATTCCTCTCTGGCTTCAAAGGATCTTTTATAAAGCTCAGCACAGAGTCTTCCATCAACGGTAAGCTTGCAACCAGGGACTGCCTTCCTTAACTGTGGATAGCCCTAGGATGTTAATGACTAGGAAGGCGTTTTATATATATATATATATATAAACAGATAAATCACTTTGCTGACTGACAAAATATATATTTAACACATTTATTATGTGCACATCTTTTTTGATTTAACACTCAGGACTAATTAAATTGTCATGCATGTACTTGCAGGAACAGACTGTTCCTCTATCTGCAGCTGTTTCTAGAGGCAGCTGTGTTTGCAGAGTTCAGCTATGAAGTCTTTGGGTTCTGCAGGGAGATGGATAGCGGCCTCCCTAGCCTATGTGTGCCTTATGTGTTACTTGTTGTAAAATCCTACTACTTCTACCAGTGTTGTTGCAAAGACCCCGGTAAGAAAAGCTTCTCCATAATGCTGACAATATCCTATTATTTTTACCAAGTTTGGAAGTAATATCTATAGGCTTAATATGTGTTTTGCAGGTACAATCACAAAGGAGAACCATTCTGCCCAGGTTCAGGTGTATCAGTATGACAGGAGACTGTTCCATCCAGCTGTTACTTGTCCAACTTGCCTCCTGGTAAAGCCTGCCAGGTCGAAACACTGCAGTAAGCCCATATGCCTCTGCTAATTGCTCATAGAAGACAGTAGCTTTACTTGGATTGAAGCTAGGTAACATTTTAGCTGCGTCTTGGTCATTTTACATTCTCTGGCATTGGAAAGTCACTATTGCCTTTTACCTGGCTGGTTTTGGTCGTTCCCAGCGTCTCCTGCTTCACCTTGTCCTTATGCACTGCTGTCTTGGAAATTGTGAACCTACAACCTGCTGCTCAGCTTAACCTTTTGCCAGCAGAACCAGGATTAAACCAGGATTTAGAAAGGCAGATTTGTTTAAACATATAGAATGGTCTCCTATTTTTTCCGTGGCTGTATATATCCTATTTATATACAAATATAATTCTGATATTTATTTTTCAAACAGGGGTGTGCAATAGATGCGTGCAACGATTTGACCACCATTGCGTTTGGGTGAACAACTGCATCGGGGCTCAGAACAGCCGATACTTCCTGGCGTACCTGCTGCTGGTGTGTACGATGGCGGCGGACATAGCGGTGCTGACATCCGGCATGCTGTTTCACGTCGTGCTGCAGTCGGGCCTCCTGCATGCCCACTACATCGACCAGGACGGACAGCAGCAGCCCGCTGGGCCCCTGTTCATTGTTCAGGTAAGTGTGTATTGCCATGCCATGGTGCACATGGTGCTGTTATGTGCAGGGAATGTCACATCTTGAAATGGTATTTAAGCATTTTATGGGGGCAGTGTGTGATCCGGTGGGTTACGCCACTGTGCTGCTGATCGGAAGGCCGATGGTTCAAACCCTGTACGTGTCAGATGAGTCACATCTGCGTTGGACCTTAAACACGCCCCTTAACCTCCTGAAATGTTCCAGGGTCACCAGACGCATGGCTGACCCTGAAGTCAGACTGCAAGCTTCACAAGCTTTTACCTACATGCATATTCCTTTAAAGAGAGCAAGATGGGATGTGTAGAAACTAAAGAATTGCAATGCACCTGCACAAATGGCACATAAAGCATTTAATTTCTGACTATGATCTGTAGTGCTGCAGTTATGTTGGTTACAGGACTATATTCAAGTCCTGCTTTCCATTTTAGAACCGGATGAAATCATAACTAACTATAAATGCCATAATTTATCTGGTATCCTTTTTGCCATGTATAAGTTCAGAATATAGTACAGAATACAAGTTGTGCATAATTTATTGTAAATGGAACAGCCCCAATGTTTTGTTTTCTGATCCATGCTGTTCAGGAACTTTTGAGTAATTGTATAATTTGACCATAATTAGCAGTTTTCCACTGGGAGAAAAAGGTATTAAAATAGTTGAAAAACAATAAGGTTCATTAATAAATGATCTTTGATCATTTTGGGAATAAGCACAACCGCTACTGTAGTGCACTAAGCCATTACTGTTTCCAACCAAGGCCAAAATCATACAGCAGTTTCTCTTTCTGAGTTCCTATGTTTGCACATTGACTGGCCTCTCGCCTCCTTCCCAGCATCTCTTCCTGACGTTTCCCAGGATCATCTTCATGCTGGGTTTTCTCATCTTCGTCTTCATGCTGCTGGCTGGATACACCCTGTTCCATCTGTACTTAGCCTTAATCAACCAAACATCCAACGAGTGGTACAAAGGCAGAGCACGGGGATGCCAGCATTGCCAGGCCGGCCCAGGACCTCCCTGCTCTCCCCAGGCTGGAATTACCAGAAGCTTCTACAACAGAGGCATCTTACGAAACCTGCAGGAAATCTTCAGGCCTCTCACTCACAGCAAGAAGAAAAATAAATAGCATGGCTGTTGTTCATGGGATAACAGCTCTGGTGCTTGGAGGTTCCTGACATAGTGGAAAGTTGCTTTACGGGGATCAAGTGTATTTATCTTTAAATGTAATGACTGAACACCACAACTAAATCTGCAACTATTTTAAAAAAGCAGTTCTGCAGTCAAAAAGGCAAATTTACTTTTTAGTTTGTCACATACAAGAATAAATGACCTCTTGAATTTTACAGTTTGACCTTAATGTTAAACTTCTATATTACAGTAACTAGTTCAGTGATAGCATTATACATTTTTACAAGGTGAAGTACATACACCAGTTCCAGTAGAAATGTCATGAGCTGACGTGCTCATATCAGTCACAATAAGGTTAACGTTTTGTGATTGTGACTCCAGGGACCTTCAAACTAAATTGGCCATTTTCACTTAAAAGGGGTGTAACAATTGTGTCCCAGCACTTACTAGAACTTTTTAAAAAAAAAAAAAAAAAAGCAGAATGACTTGCTATTCCTGAATGGCATCATCTTTAGTGTGGGTGTTTAATTTCGATAAAGCGTTATTTTTTTTTTTTTTAAATAAACACTAAACTTCACACAGATAGTTGTGAGAAGCATCTACTCAATAAAGCTTAATTTCACTCGTGTACGATAACAGTCTGTATTTCCACCTCCTCTGGTGACGTAATCACAAACTCCTCTGATTGGCCCATCACTTCAATGTCTTGGGATGCTACCATCGTCACAGTATTGTCTTCAACCTCCATCGTGCTCTCAGTGGCCAGAATGGAGCCCTCGCTGATCGCAGAAGCCAGTGTCATGGCCACCTGCTCCGTTAAGCTCTCTGGGGTAGCGATGGTGATGGTGTCTCCGCAGTCCGAAGTGATGGCCGCGCCGTTCTCCATGGACACGTTCTGTACGATGATCTGGTGACCTGAGTTTGACTGGTTGACGATCTGCTGGACGACCTTCATGATATGGTTACCCACCTGGGTGAAGGAAATGAGCATCATGGGATTACCATTTACACGTCACTGACAAAGCAGCATTCACAATCATTCCGCAACTCACCTCATTCCTGGCGTGAGTGGCTTCCTCATCCACTCCAGTGACATCAGACGGGGCCTAGAAGAGAAACGCAAGTCAATTTCTGATGAGCAGCTGACCTTTTAAGAGGTACAGGGCAACTACAGGCTGCAAAAAGTTTCGAATAAACAAAAATTCATCTCATATATTTGAATAATCTATAAAGGTTACTTGGATATTGGCAAATGGGATGATTAGAGAACTTTCTGTTTTCAGTCTGTATTCTTCATGCAATTGTAACATGAACGGTATGTCAATTAAAACGGAAAAAATATCAAGAAAATGAAGCTGGCCGTCAGTAAAAGCAGTCAGGGATCAGGTATTTTTCATACTAATGAGGGAGAGTTATCAGAAGCACACTGAGATCCATGCGGTGACATGTTAACTTGGTACTTTGGAACAAAAGTAAATAAAATAAGTAGTCAATTTTTAATACAATTTTATCTTGCAAAGTAGCCTTAGCAATACACATTGTGAAATTACTTTTAAGAGCTTTTATACCAGGGGTGTCAAACTCTAGTCCTGGGGGGCCGGAGCCCTGTGTAGCTTAGCTCTTTCCCTGTTCCACCACAAATGATTCAGCTGAGGAGCTGTGTGGTAATTAGCACAAGGAGCTGAATCAGGTGTGTTAAATGAGGGGAAACCCAAGAATGTAGGGCTCCGTCTGTCCAGCACAGGAATGAGACCTCTGCTTTATACTGAACTGAAAACTGTTGACTTGTTTTCAAAAATTGAGAAAAAAACAAATATAGAAAACATGATAGCAGCCCTAATCTGCAGTGTAAAATGTGGGGAAACACACACACACACACACTGGTTCTCAGATAAACCGGTAGTAGAACCAGTTTTCTTGTATGAAAAATGTTCACTTAATAACTTGACAGTCATGGATTTCTTTTGAAGAGTTCAACTGAAACTCATCCAGTATGAAGTTTTGCCTGAGGATGAACGTAAGAAATTTACAAACGAGAGGAGGCCGTTCGGCCCATTAAGCTCATTTGGGGAGAACTTAACTAATAGTTCAGATTTGTTAAAATCTTATCTCCTTTAAAGGAATCCAAGGTTTTAGCTTGTGCTACACTAACAGGAAGACTATTCTATTCTCTAACTACATGCTGTGTAATGAAGTGCATTCTCAAATTTCGAATGTTCTCCCGCTAACTTGCTAACTTCCAACTATGGCCACAAGTTCTATTTGGCTGAACAGCATCAAGACCTGTTAGAATCTTATATACCTGGATCATGTCCCCCCCTTGCTCGAGGCTAAACAGATTCAGCTCAGCTAACCTCTCCTCATAAGACATTCCTCTAAGACCAGGAATCATTCTTG
>JAABNX020000106.1:16032168-16055270 GCA_015163995.2 Mormyrus lacerda | reverse complement strand
TGATTAGAAATATATTTCAGCGGCACTTGAGTTCAATTTGTACACAAGCGACAAGACTTTTGTCAGGGACTGTACATGCCTCACATTCACCCATCCACACACCGGTGGTGAAGGCTGCCATGCAAGGTGCCAACCTGCACACCGGGAGCAATTTGGGGTTCAGTGTCTTGCTGAAGGACACTTTGATGGGGTCAGGAGGAACCAGGGCTTGAACCTGCAACCCTCTGGTTGCCAAACGATAGCACTACCTCCTAGGAGCCCAACAGTGGCATCACTCTCCCAGCCAACAAAGGCGGAGAGGTGACCTTCCAATCACCAAAAATGTTGGTTAGTGGCACGCTGCAGGATGAACATGACTGCTACACTGGGTATGGTGGCCTTACCGAGATGGCCTTTGATGTGTGTCCGCAGGTAGCTGAGAGCCTTGAAGACCCGATTGCAGTGAACACACCTGTGGCCTTTTGAGGGCGCCGAGTCACTTTGGCTCTCCACAGGATCCTTAATTTTATTATTTTAAAAATAATAAAATTAAAAAACAAGTATAATATAATCCTTCAGCATAATGCAGAAAAGTTGTTCTTAGGCTGGTTTCATCTTGCTTTCTTAGAGAAACATGTCAGATGTGTTCTGTAGATCTCACTGAGTGCGGGTCCGTAACTAGTCTACACTGTATGTGATACCAGCAGTAGATAATAAGCTGAGGCGATCTCATCCTGTTTCCTACCGTGTCATCGGAGTCCATCTCCACACACTCCTCCAAGACCTGAATCTCTGTGATCCTGGTCTCAGGGTCTTGGTGCTGGAAAGGGGGCTTAGGAGACTTGTCCCCAAGCTGCTGGCTCTTGTCAGACTCGAGAGCAATCCCAGAATTCATTATGGCCTGGCTTATCAAGCTGTCCCCTTCAGATACCTGCACAGTCTCAAGCTGTTCCTGCGTAAAGAAAAGCAATTAAATTAAACGAAATGCTGTGTCAAATTGAGAAGGGTATGCAGTACAATGGGTTTGTGTGTCATGAGTTAAAAATATGCAAGTTTACAGTCAGACAATAACAAGCAGAAAAACGCAGTGGTCAACACCAGCAAGACAGCAAGAGAGACAATAAAAAGTAACAACAGAATCATCTGACTGAATTATATAAGATCTGAGAGGACCTGAATTCCCCCGCAAGTTATAAAGTTTTATACAAATTTGGGGATATTTGGTCCCCACAATGTGGTAAATACAAACCCATGCACACACACACACACGACTGATGACATCCCTGGAAAACAAATCAAGGCCTCTTTTCAGCTGTGAGCTAAAGCACAATGCTATCGTAAGAGGGGAATGAGTGAGTAAGCAGAGTAGAGCCACCCACGGCTTTCTGCTCTCACCTGCACCTGGACCTCATGAATGCTCTCTTCAGAGTTCTCCACCACACTAACCACAGGCACCTGATCCTCCTTAAGGGAATCGGGGTAGGAGGGTTCTTCCTCCAGCCCTGAAAAGAAATCAGCACAAAGTCGCTCGGTCCATGTTTAAGGAACCCTGGGACTCAACCAAAAACATGACAAGAGCCACGGCACTGAAAACAAGACTGCAGGGCCACTTTTCCCACCATGCTGCACAGTTATCTTCTGAGTAAGCATATCTCTAAAATGCCTGTAATTTGTATGTGGACTCCTACCATACGCCCCGATTTGTCTGATATTAAAAGAAAATACTATACAAACTCGGGCAGTAGACCAGTAAATGGTATAAAATTTAACTGTAGGCTAACAATCATGCCCAAATACCTTTTTGCATGCCATCCTTGTGGACCAGAATCTCTCTACACTGGCTAAAACGGATCTTCTCTGTGCAGGGAGTGATGGACTTCATGTGTCTGGTCAAAGCCCCGGATTCCCTGAAGGACAGCCCACAGAGGTTACACCTATAAGGACGTTCGTCTGGAAAATAATAGAGAGATTTAGTTCACTGAGTGGAGTCTGCAACACTGTACAGTTTCAATGCTAGAAACAGCCATTTTTCGAAGCAGGGAAATTTCAAAATAAAGCGATCAGATTTGAAGAACAACTGACATTTTTGTAATTTACAAAGTTACCACTGCCAACAACGCCGTTATTGTGACATGAATAGAGGGGATGTATTTTAATCATCAAAAATGCTGTGTTATACTTGACATTTCAAGATATTTCAGATTAGTAATAGTAATAGTGATTAGTAATAGTAATCACAACTTTATTGATCCCCGTGTAGAGCAAGCTGTCCACTAAGGGCAGCCACCTGTTGGGGCGCCCAGGGAGCTGGGGGTTAAGGGCCTTGCTCAAGGACCCGCAGACATGCCGAGGCTGGGTTTGAACCTGTGATCTTGTGATTACAGGCACATTGGCAGCATGTGGCTCAGTGGGCTAAGCCTCTTAAACCAAAAATTAGAACCAAAAACCACCTGGCAACCCTAAACTATTCACAACATTGGTAGGCATTTTGCCAGAATACGGGCCGATCAAAGGTGCCTGAAACCCTGCGACCTCAGGCTGTTCAGATAAAGGCGGATAGAATGATCACCTGGAAGAAAAGTTAGTCATTCGCAGAGCGTCATTTCCCAAAGCTGTACCAAGAAATGAAGTCATTGAAGTTCTGAAAAAATGTGGCTCGCCCATGTAAGATGAGTGTGCGAGAGAACAGGATGCAGAAACTCTAGGTGAGGGGTTTGGTTCAATACCACAGCTGGATTTGCTCACAGATTCCGTACTAGACAGGGCAAAATGTTGTCTCGACAGGATCTTGTTATCTGACAGAATTTGGACTAAAAACCAAGTAACCAAGCTCTTATCAGCAAGCAGACAAAAAAGGCGAAGAAACGAAATGATGGGAAACGTTACGTTCAGCGTCAACTGGGGGAAAGACTCCAATCAAAGCGTGCAAAAAAGTCCATAATGTTCAGGGGGGCGGTGTGGAGTTATGCTCTTTGCAGCAGGAGTCACGTCCACATAACACATCAAACCGCACAATAAGAGAATGTGTTGCAGAACTGAGATCTGTGAAGAGACATATAGCCGTATCTCCTTTTTTTCCTGTTTGTAAAACATTTTGCAATATACACTTTATGTTATAACTTAATTTCGCTATCAAAAAATAAATGAATGAAGTGCGTGGGGCAAAAATGGAACTTCATCGTTTTCACAATTGTGTATTGTTTAACAACTTTACCGGTGGCCAATCAAAGAGAAAGACCTAAGCATGGAGACGGGTGACACATGCAGTTAAAGACATGTAACATGCAGACAGCACCAACAGTAAATATACGATCACAACCGTTAAAAAGAGACTTCGCTAGAATTTTATGAAAAATGAGACACAAATTGCACTATGAAATCAAACGATGCACACAATAGCAAACAATGGGAAATGAGAAAGGAGATAGCACTGGAAGCTGCGGAGAAACGTTTTATTGTACGGTACTGCAAGGTTCTTTTTATGTAACGAAATATTTAGCACAGTATCTGTGTCATATCTGCTTATTGTAGCTGTCCGTCATATATACATTACTGTATGCATTACAGTAATAATGCATTACAAGTTAAATGGACAGTGGGTCATTATACGGCTGGGAACACTGCTTGTGTGTACGCATAGCTGGGAGTGTTAGTAAATATGTGCACATTTCTATGCACAGGAAGAAACTGACGAAGACCATGCTATGCAAAAAATGTGCACACTCACAATTCACACACAAAACTCTTTGCATAGATGGTCGAGAAATGAGACCCCAGATCTGAACCATATCGAGAATCTCTGTAAGGTAATCAGCCAAAAGCTAAGGTAAAGAAACCCACTATGATTTCCTGATAGTGGAAGAAAATGGAAGATGACTGGAATAAAATCAGGCCTGGGCTATGCAAGTAATTGGTTATAACCTGTTGGTGCAGATGTACCAAAAATAATTGAAAACACAAGTCTCAACATTTCCAACTTTCTGTAAAAAAAAAAAAAAAAGAAGAAATTCAATTGCCGGCTTCTTTGGCAATAAAATTGTAATTGATGTCCAATTCTGATTGCAGACCGTCTTTAAATTTCTTGTTTAAATCTTTTCTTTTGTAGGATAGTTTTCACCAATGAAATACGATTAAAATATGTCTGCTTTATTCATGCCAGAATGACTTAATATGAATGAATAATTCAGATAAGCAGTGACTTTATAAATGACAAAAATGTCACTTGTTCTCAAATTCGATTACTACAGTAAGATCCAGTTTTTAATGCTTGTGTTTCCTGCGGCCTCACCCACCTGTGTGTCGACGATTGTGGCGAATCAGTGAGCCCTTGGTCCTGAAGGAGTTCCCACACAATTTACAATGGAAGTTCTTCTCCTCACTGTGCGTGCTTAAATGTGTCCGTAGGATGTTTGCCTTCAGTGGAACAGGAACAGGATTTCATCACATTTACACTGGCAGTTACTTAGCACTGTGCAACATAGAAGTCGCAGACAAATGTGAAACGTGAAAATGATTTTTCTAAGCTAAAACCTACAAAATATTGTGTGCAAAATGGAATATACCCATTTATGCTTCTGCTTAATGATTAAATCACATCATTAAATTACCGTTTTAAAGGTCTTCTCACATAAGTAGCAGACATAGCGTCCTTCATCATTGACTTTAACGGCAATCTTTGTGATTCCACTCTCGTCGGTGCCCTGGTCGTCTGCACTCAAAGAAACGTTCCTGGCCGCACTGCTGCGTCTCCGGCGTCCCGCAGAGGAAAGCGAGAGGCTCTTGCCTTGATCTGCCAGCATGACGAATGTCCAGCATGAGACAAAGACAACCACAAACAGCAAACCATAACCAGCTGAGGAACACATTTTCCCAAAACAGTACGAAGATTAGAACTAACACAAAGGCGATAACTTAATCCCTCTAAGGGTCACAATTCACAGTGTTTGTGTGAGAAGACTGACCTGTTTTCCTTAGCCTCTCTGTTTTCTCTAATAAAATGGTACTGTCATCTATCCCTTCTGCCTTAACAGAGTTTATGTCGGCCAGCTCGACCTGCCAGGTTATAAACAAGCAAAAATACAAAATAAATCCTGATTTAAAGAGCTTAATACCCATGTATTTAAACTACTGGTTGACTGTCGTCTTATTCAATTAGAAATATCTAAACACAATTCCTTGCTAATTATACAAAAGTTCTGGAGTGTACCCTTCACAAGCAACATTCATAAGGTTAATTCAATATAGAAGACAAAAAACTTTTCACAAAAAGTACTGTTTTCAAACCTGGGACATTGAGAATATAACATTTCATGTTTCGTTGTAACCAAATTTAAATGCAATATGTTTTATCAATGATCATATTGTATACAGAGGCTATAAATGGTACTGAAATGCTTACCACTTGATTGAGATCCTGCGTTTCCCCCTTGCAGCCTGAGTCAGGCGGTGCGTCCTGCACGCGCTGACAGGTATTCTGCAGCTTATGCTGGATGAAGGCCTCCAAAAAGGTAAACTCCCCCTGACATCTTCCACATTTGTGTACATCCTCATCTGCCATAAAATGTTACAGGATCCAAGCACATCTAAGTAAACGCGTTGTAGTGATCTAGAAGTCTGGTCCATTTTCAGAAGCGACAGGTTTACAGAGTTAAAAAACTACTTCCCAAGGTTAGCCAACTGTTTGCAATGACTGGACACATAATCTGTCGCCAAAGAGCCAAAACATTGACATTTTCCAATTTCTGAACAATGCATATTTCACAGCGTGGTGAATGACTTAATACGATCATTTAAATTAACGCAGGCGAAGAAAACGTGATATATTTTACAGTGCTAACAAGGCAGCTAACGCTGCGGCACTTAAGATAGATGTTCAAACTAACGTTACAGTACATCGCTAGCTAGCCTATTTGTCTGGAGCAGGCCTCTTCAGACGCCCAATACTATTGTATTTTCTTTATGCGATTGATGTCCGGAGGAAAACACCGTAAACGATTCGAGTTACCTTCGTCGCCGAGAGTGGTGTGGATGGTGATGATGTTGCCTGTGGGTACGCTTTGCTCAGACACTGTTTCTGCCGTATTATTATTTTCCACACTCATGTTTGGACTCTCCGTCCCTGTCGCAACTCTAAGAGCGGGGAAACATGGCGGATTTACGACCCCGTAGTCATAACAACAAAAGGGCACGCGGGGCGCTTTGCGTAGCCTGTTGGTACGGTACCTCGCTAAAGCTACCCTTCCCGTATTGATACTCCTAGTCCAGGGAAAGGCATTAAACGGCGAATTTCGCAGAAGTAAGATTCACGTTCACGTACAGGCGGATATGGGAAATGCAGGAATGGAAAAATATCGGCGATGGAAAGTGATTGGATGCCTTCCAAGAAGACGCGGAAGTTAGCAACTTGCTGGATAAGCAAACGTAAACACTATCTTCTTTCTTATAAAGTAGTACCTTTTAGTAATCTTTTAATGTATGTTTGTATATATGTGTATTTGTGTTTTTAATCAACATATGTCCATGTTTTTGACCGAATTATTTTAAACGGTCAGTATAATAATATGCTTGACTTACAGGGTGTTCATATGCCTTTACACTTTGTTGATCTGCTTCTGTTATGGAAGCCCGCTTTACCTCGCATTTTGAAATAAATGCATTTTGTGTTGCATAATTACTGTTAGTAGATTTTCGAATTTTGCTCCATATGTTGAACTGCATTGAAGCTCTAATTAAACAAAACTCAGATGTCCACATGCTATAGTCCTTTATTTTTAAGCAACTTTCCATGACGACACATCAGTGTTCCCATTCTGGGGTAAACTGACTTCACTCTTAATAGTGGCGTGGGATACACGGGCATGCAAATATTGCAACGGGCCGATCCCTCTAACCAAAATGGCGGAATGCGCAAGACATTCATTTTACTGGCCTGGATGACAAGGAAAGCGCATTTTTTTTCAAGGTTAAATGCCGTTACCAGTAATTGCAGAAATAGATGCATTGCAGGAGATTGGCACAGGCGACATTGCGTTGGGGATGGCGATCACGTGCGCAAACTGAATTCAAATGACGAGACTTTGGAAAGGCGACCGAAGTCTCGCGCTCTCTTCACTAGGGGCCGGCGCTCCGGCACGGAAATGCATTCGGCTAGAGTGCAAGGTCATGGCGTGATCCCGGTGGGACTCCTTTGAAAGAAGAATTTTAACCCGATCTATGCTAAATCGGCGATTCATTTGTTTTCACTGAGAAATCTCAACATTGTATGGGTATTTAGTTAGTGATCCGTAGCGGTTTGTTGTTTTTTCCACTGATAAAGAAAAAAGTACTTAATTGGACTGGAAGCCGCACGTTCCCAATGGCATCCAAATGTAGAAGACTTAGCGGTCCCATAATTAGGGAGTTGCTAGACTCCGTGGAGAGCGTCCTGTTTGATTGCGATGGGGTCATATGGCGAGGAGATGAAGCCGTCGCTGGCGCCGCGGATGTCATTAATTTGTTAAAGAAGAACGGAAAGCGAGTGTTTTTCCTAACCAACAACAGCACGAAAACGAGAAGAATGTACGTCGATAAATTGTGCAAATTAGGGTTCAATGCTTCTGAGGAGGACGTATTCGGGACGGCTTTCTGCTCGGCGGTGTACCTGAAGTCCGAAGCGAAACTGAACGGCAAAGTGTACCTTATCGGCAGCAATGCCATGAAGCAGGAGCTTCAGAATGTGGGGATACCACAAGTGGGGGTCGGTCCCGACCCCATCACCGGTGTTCAGATCGACTGGGCCAACATTCCTCTCGATCCCGAGGTGAAAGCCGTAGTGGTAGGCTTTGATGAGCATTTTAATTACATGAAACTGAACAGAGCACTGCAGTACCTCAGCAACCCCGAGTGCTTATTCGTGGGAACCAACACTGACACCCGGCTGCCGTTGGAGGGAGGCAAAGCGGTCCCAGGTACGTGGGAGCTCTCGTGTTCTTTCTGAGCGTGTCTTGAGTCACAAAGTCGTACCTTTATTTGCTCAGATCATAATCTGTTTTGACGAAATTGTTTGTATTCATTTTGTTAGAAAATATTAACACTGAAGATAAAATGCCTCCCCAGGGACAGGATGTCTCCTGAGAGCCGTGGAGACTGCAGCCCAACGTCAAGCCGTGGTTATCGGAAAGCCCAGCAAATTTATGTTTGACTGTGTGGCCCGTCAGTACAGCCTAGATCCGGTCAAAACCCTCATGGTGGGTGACCGACTGGACACAGACATTCTGTTAGGATCCAACTGTGGCCTGAAGACGCTGCTCACTCTGACAGGGGTGTCCACGGCCGCGGATGCAGAGGCGCATCAGTGCAGTGGCTGTCCCGTTCGCCTTGCTATGGTTCCTGACTACATCGTGGAGAGCATCGCCGAGCTCCTGCCTGCCCTTCAGGCTTAGATCTTCCTCAGCTTCCTAACCCAGAACCTAATCTTCTCACTCTCCACTTTACACAGCAGTAAACATGACAAAAGTAATGGAACAAAGTGCACTATATACCTTTTAATCTGTTCCTTAGAATATAGGACCTTAAATAAACTCAAATTGCTGGGTGGGAAGACATTGATTACTTGCCAGGATTGGATCAGGGGTTTAGCCTGGTATATTGTCAAAGAGTGAAATAAGTTTGTGTCGTCAGAGCGATAAGCTCCTCCCCTTTTGTGCTGTTTGGGACATTTTGTTCTGACCCAAAATAACGCTGTAACTTTTAACTGCCCAAATCATGCCAGGTGTTTTAAAATGGTGTGTGTCTGAATTTTCATTGTCAAAAGCGATGTCCCTTATCTTAAAAATACCATTCACCTCCCTCTGGATGAAACCGGCGTTTTGACTATTATGCAAATATATTAAACTCACTTCCAAATGACAGTATTAAATCTTAAGTCTGCAAGTTTGTGTCTCAGTATTGGTTTTGTTAAGGATTTATACTGAGTGTTTCTAGGTGCATAAAGTGTAAACTACTGAGAAATGTGTCCTGTCTTGTTAATGGCTGTTTAGGAACATTTTGGCAAATGGCGTACAGGTTGTTTTAGCTGGGTGCCGTGAAGTTTACAGGTTGAAGGCAGAAAACTGTAGAACATGGTGTTTCCGTTACGAAATACGCAAGAACGGGAATGTACAGCTTTTTGCAAGCTGTAAGAAGCTTGCAGTCTCTGCCGGTTGCAACATATGGTTTCTTGACTTTAGATACAGCTTGTTCATTCCCATTTGAATGTGAGAGGGTTCTAATTTAGTGATTTATTTATTTATTTTCTAAATTCCTTCTAATACTTAAAGTGGTCCTAAGTTCAGAAAGAACTCTGTCAACCTTCAGGTTACAGGAACAAGGCCTCTTTAAAGGTGTATTTATTAAAAACCCACAATGAAAGGTAAACTGGACCCCGAACGTGTGCATGACTTCGTCTGTTTGAAGACTTTATTTTATCCATGTCCTTTATGTACATTTGCATAAGTGAGTAGATTTCAGAAGATTAACCCAAATCAATGAAACATTTTACTAAATTTCTGGGTGCCGCTGCACACTGGGATGTCCAGTAGAGGTCCAGATAAGTCCAATGTTATCCTCCTGCATTACTAGATATTTTAAAAACTAGTTTATAAAACCCACATGCTTCTGAAAGAGACTTGTAGGATCGAAAGCGCCGTAAGTGAATTCATCTGCGTTTCGTCCTAAATGAGCTCAGTAATGTCAATAAAATGAAAATGTCCATGAATCAAGTCATTCAGGCAATGTCAAACATTTGTGGTGCTACATCGGCACAACCATATTTTTAAAAGTGTAATCTAACTTTCAATGCAGTCTCCTCAGATGACCCCTGGTAACAAAAGAAAAGGATTTTTATTTGTGTTTGTTCTTTATCTCTGTAACAGTCACGAGGGCTGCTGACTGCAGGCATTGCAGTGATGTTTGCCAGTTATGTGGCAAAGGTTTAGTTGCATCACTCTGGACTGATTTAGAAACACATTTCAGATATACAGCTCATTGCTTTTAAATATATGTGCACCTTCGCTGCTTCTACATGAATTTTACAAATTCCACTTCCAAACTATCAAATGTAATGTAGTTCTAGTTGTGATTGATCATTATGAGATATGTTAAAATGTGTGTGTGTGTGTGTGTGTATATATATATATATATATATATATATATATATATATATATATATAAAATCAGGATGTTTCAGCTGTGGTTAAAGCAATTAAGTGTCACAATTATTCCTCATGTTACGAAATTCATGCTAGAATATAAGAACTTTTGTCAGAATGCAGTATCCATGTATAGACAGGGAAACAGTTTTATATGGATCGTCAATGAACAGCTTAATCTCAAATCCTAATTTAAAATAAAAATGACAAATCAAACTTGTGTAGGAATGTTTATTTTATCTGTTTAACTGTCGATTTAGCAATTAAGTGGTAAACAAAATGCAAACCATTTTCTGATAACACCACAGAAAAAAATAATCAAGCATCACCAATTTATATTTCTGTCTTAATTGCCATAAATTTGCTTGTAATTCATACATTCAATTGTAAAACTAGAGAATACAATAAAAACAGGATGGGAAACCTGGACAACCTTTTTTTTTTAAATGTTTAAATTAGTTTTTGTTGAAAATACCCATGAAAGTGCGCAGTGCAATTTACATATATTGCCAGTTTTGTTAACTTTTGTCAACTTGTGTTAAAATAACACAGAGAGTAATGAACATTATGTGCTCCATAAAGAGCTCTGATGAAAAAAGGAACAAAGACCAATCTGTGGATCCTTACCTATTCCTCACATTTTCTGTGCTAAGCCAACCTAAGCTGATTGGTTATAGCTTACCGGGCTTTAGCTTTGGTGCACAGAGTCACCTTGGTCTTTCAGCATCTGGGTGGAAGCATTCTCATTCTTCTCGGTGACAGCTTCTGCCTGCAGCAGCCGAGATCCCCGCGCCCTTTTGTCCATTGTCCACGCCGGGGTCCTTTGGCCGGCGTTTTTAGCTGTCACGTGTGTGCCCGTGCGATGCGGGGAACGCCAGGGTCTGGCCAGGTGTGCCGCTGCCTGGCCCATTGTGGGCCCGTCTCCGCTCACAGTTGAGCTGTAGCGAGCAGTGAAGCGGTGTACCTGGGCGCAGGATGGTGAGATGCTGTACGGCAAGCAGCCTGGAGGACTCCCCGTGTGTGGTGAGATGCTGCTCTTCCACCGAATACATTCCTTACTAAAATAACTACGTGTAGTGGATTATGCGTAAATCTGGCGGGAAAAACATCCTGTAGATGCAACATGATAAGAGATCAGGTATGAAAAGCGTAAATGTGATTAATCTATCGTTAGTAGTGAAGTGACTGCATTTGTACAATCACAATGACCGCAGTGCCTACCTACAAACTAAATTTGATAGAGGGAAAGTAAAACCTACAGGATTAAGGCTATAGCATAGTTTGCCCTTCGCAGGACGGGTCTCCAGCGCTGCCCATCCAGTTCCGTCACCGGGTACTCTGGGGCAGTCTGACGGCAGTCCTGCTCCTGGTGATAGTAGTGCTCAGTGTCACCGGACGCCTGGGCTTTCGATGGCCCGGCCCACAGGTAAGGAACTGTGAGCTCTTCTTAAATGTTTTTCTCTTAAGTACACAAATACCTCAGTTCTTGAATGGAAAAGTAGATATATCTGCTTATTTTAACTGCAGTTTTTGTCCATTCTTACATAACAGAAAATGTGAGAGTATATGCATAAAAAGACTCAAAGGGAAAGTTTTCCAGAAACACAGAGACCTGCTGAACGGTGTGTTTGTCCAGTCTCCACCGCTCCCCTGTCAAAGGGAGCGTCCGCCTTTGTTCTTGCCGACTGGCGTCGTGCGAGTCTGTCCCACGCATTCTGCCTTACAGGTGATCAGGATCGCGGCACCGGACGGCACCGGCAGCCTGGTCAATCAGTCGGCCACCGTGGAGCGGCGTGACAGTGCAGTGACTTACAGCGTGACCTCTCGCGGCACCAACCGCACCTCCACCGTGCTCTTTGACATCAGACACGTGAGGCCGTCTGCACTCTTTTCTTTCTTTCCACTGTAAATAAGGGCTACAAGCAGGGCTGGACTTTAGGATCCCCCCCATGATAAATTTATCCGGCAGGGGTGGGTCCCAGTGCAGCCCTGTCTTCCTCACAGCCCCGTAAACGGCTGAGGGACAGAGCGTCTGCTATGTGATCCTCAAAGGGATGCTGACTCTCCTCCTCTCTAACAAGGGGGTCATATGCTACAAGCCTGACAGCCAGGATACCTGCTTCCTTCGCAAAATGGACTCATCCGATTATGAGAATCTTCAGGCCCTCCTGGGTGATTCTACGCAGAAGGTAAAACCTGCAACGTGCAATTTTCAGTGTTTGCTCAAATGAGAAAAACTGAAAAAAATGTGCACCCTCATTTCTGATCTAGTCTAACTAAGCAGGGGATAAGACCACCTACTCCCTGTCCTAAATTACAGCTGCAGTTACTTATACAACTGTTACTATTTAAACACATACACTGAGCAGTAAGACCTGCATAAAGCCACAGAAAAAAATTAAGAGACCACAGTACAATTTTTTGTATCATTCATATCTCAATTTATGGCTGTACATCTGAATTATATATAAAAATATATGAGAGAGTGCAAACCGCAGCCTGGTTCTCTGTTTCTCATTAATGAGGGGCTTCTTCCTTGCTTTATGGGCCTTCAGTCCTGCTTCTAGGAACCTGATACGAACTGTCCTAGCAGTGCACTTCACACCTGCACTTAATGCTTCCCATTCATGTTGAAGGTCACTTGATGTCACCCTCTGATTCATGAGAAACTGTCAGTTAAATTGTCAGTCATCTCTGCCATTTACCTGGCTGGTTTCTGGTCATTCCCAGTGTCTCTTGCTTTTGAACCTGGAAGCTTCCGGCTGCTCAGCGTAGCCTTCTGCCAGCAGAACCACGTTTGAACTTGAATTTAAAACAACATTATTTAAAAATGCAGATTTGTTTTAAAAATACAGAGTGATCTCTAATGTTTTTCCGCGGCTGCATGTATGGGCTGGAGGAGCTCGTCGGTTAGCTGGCCTGGAACTCTCTCGATGTAGCATCAGTACTGTGAAGGTGCAGGGATGAGACCGCCCAGCTTCTGCCCGCATGGGGGAGGGGTCAGCGGACCAGGTCGGGTGGAGAGCTTTGTCCGCTGGGGCCCGAATTCCTCGGCCTATCTGATCGTCACGTCTCCCCACTCCCGGGTCGCATGACAGGACAGGAGCGCAGAGGTTACTGCGTATACAATGGCTGCTCTGTCGGGTCCCCCTTTAGACACGTTACGGGGGAAGAAAAAGACAGAGGAAAGGAAAGCTGTGGTTAAAGATGCCAGCCTGTTTGCGCGGAGTGCCGCGGGAGCGACCTAGCGATGTGTGTCCGTCACAGAACTTCTCTGTTTCAGCTTCATCTAATGACTCCATGGTGGGACCAGGTGCACCTGTGTGTCACGGCTTGGTTTACTTCATGACGCTCCTCTAAATCATATCTTTAAGCTTAATCAGAGTTAAATTGCCAAACGTAAACTGTAACATTTATGTTTAAAATACCTCAGGCAACTACAGTTGGCTTCCAAATGTGTTATATTATTAACATTTACCTGTTGTTTTTTTTAAAAGGAATTAACAAATGAAATTTAGTCATCTATTTTTCTTCTCTAACACCTGGTTATATTATTGTAATTGTCTTCTGAAGCAAGTGTTTTTTAGGGAAAAGAAAGCAATTTAGATTTTTATTGTTCGGCAGAAACTTACAAGATTTAGATTCCAAACCCAGCATGCTAGGGTGACAGTCAGGATGGGGATCTGACCCTTTAAATGCAGCCATATTCTTTCTTGTATTAGATATTCATGAGTGAAAGCTATTTTGTTAAGTAGATATGTGTAAATACCTTGACATAGGATGGAATTATCATCTGATATATGGGATGGTTGATTTGCACCGGTTTCACCTTTTCTCCATCAGGTCAGTCAGTTCTGGTTTTCGGGAAATGAGACGCAGAGATTGACGGAGTTCTTAGAAGTGCTGGGGGTCAAGCCTGTGGACGTCTCGTCCTTCCCCGGGCCCGTGCAGTCCCTCTGTCTGCAAGGCTCGACCTACTGGGCCCGGAAGGCCGCCGGTGAGAGCCCTGAGCGATGCTCTCTGCTTGGGAATGTACTGTGAGTGCTCGAGCGCTATAAGGGGAAGCACATGGCGCATTTCCACTGGCATACCGGAACCAAGCCATACCCGACCCGTACCGTGAAGAGACACCGTTTAGTGCGGTTCCGGCTCCGCTCAGTTTTCCACTGCAGACGAGTCTGCTCTGTAAAAGTGTTGCCGGGTTTAGAGAGCAACAGGGAGACAATTATTTACTGTTCACACAGTGTGTATCATGATTTACTATGTGCCAATTTCCTCTAGCATATCTGTGACAATGGCATTCTTATGTTAGCATTAAATGCTAGCGGATTTAGCATTCACTTGCATAAATTTGCATTATGAATCCATTCCGTTCAGCTATTCCATAGTACTTTTTAAGTTGGAGATTGAAAATTTTCAGGTTCTGAATTATCAGGAATGCATAAATGCATCCCGACATGCAATACTACTAGTAATGAATAATATACAGAATATGGCCTTATTTCCTTCAGATAATCCATGCATATCGACACACATCACTGGAATCTCTCTGCATTTCAACCAATTAGGTATTAGTGACGCAACTTTGGTCTAGCTTGCGGCCCTGCTGGCAGTGCAGGTACAGCTTGCATGATATTGAGTAGAAACCGTCAGTTTCCAGTACGGCTCAGGTATGGATCGGTTCTCAGTGTCAGTGCAAAAGCAGGCTGACGCGATGCAGAAACTGAATCCCGGGCTGCAGAGCTACTTTCGACCACAAGAATAGTCCTTTAGGTTTAAGTGTCTGACACACTGGGGCACTTTGAGGCGCCATTCTTGTCACTTTTCTGCAGGTTTTTTATTTTTGTGACACCGTCCCTCCCTCTATTTTTCCCCCACAGGTCCGGCAAAGCAAAGGCTCATTTACTTTTGTATAGACATCTGCTTCCCGAACAACGTGTGTGTGTCTGTATGCTTCTACTACCTGCCTGAGTAAAGGCCGACAACCGAGTGTCAGAGCACAGGGAACAAAGTGCTCCTTCTCCTCATCACAAAGGCAGAGCCCCCACGCTGAAAACACTGATGGGGAGGGGGCAGGGGGTGGCACACACACACACGGTCCCCCGGCCAACCACCTCCCTGGAGGAGGAGACTGAACACCCCGTCCAGGAACAAGCAACCCCTATCCTCACCTTTCAATCTTTTATACCTTTTTTTTGTAGTGGAATTTGAAAGATGAAAAGATTCATTGAGGTCTTCGTTTCCTGTAGCCTACAGCTGATGACTGACTAAATGCACTTCTGTTGGCTAAAGTCTCTGCTTCCAAATAAAATGCTGCATTCTAATATTCTACTCTGTCTCCGGGTGACATTTTAATGAAACCAAAGCAAGATGGACACACAGGAAAGGGCAGCTCTTAACGGAGAGGCCGGTTGAAAGGAGGCTTCAGAGAGTCTTGTGCTCAAATGCAGAGCTTCCCTTCTCCCCATCCTGCACTGCAGGATTACATAATGCGAGAGAACAGATGCTGACAATATCCACAGGTCACGGTTTTACCAGTAACATTTCTGAGCAAATAATAGTTTTTCTATATACGACATTGTCCTCATAGATGATGGGTTCAAGCAATGCTTCTCCTCCTCCTGAGCTTCCACACGTCAGTGAAGTAGCTGGCCTTCCGGGCTGCAGTGCGCTGCGCATGTTAGCCCAGCACACTGTCGTTGAACGCCAGGCACACCACAGCCTTCTGATGGCCGCTGTACTCCCGCTTGATCTCCCCCGTCTCCACACACCACAGCCGTGCGAGGTTATCCGAGGATGCTGCAAATTACGCAACGGTGGAGGAATTACTGAGCTGCACCAATCAGAAGAGGCCAAGTGGCCAGTCCAACACAACCACTTTTCATGAAACATCACCTGCGGACGGAAATGTGTCACTTATCAGAGGCGGAAAGTTCAGGTCCAGAAAGTACAAATCCAGACCAAGGTTTTGTTTCAACCAACCAGTTGAGCACTCTGTGATTGTGTCTAGAGGTCGACCGATACATGGGCCGGCCGATATATCGGGCCGATATTTGGCATTTTTTAAATGTATCGCTATTGCCCAATATCAGAGTGTAGTATGCCAATTTACAGACAGGCACATCTGCGGGCAGCCCAGTGTTATTGTTGCTATGGAACGCGTGACCCATGCTGCCTTGTGCAGGACCCCAGCCAGACGTTTTGGAAGAGTCCTGGGAGAAAACGGTAAAGTGTGATCTTTCAAAGACCTATTTGTTTAACTGGTTTGCTATGAAATGTTGCTTTAAAAGAAAACGCGAGCACTTTTGAAAGAGAACGCGAATTATGCTGTCAAACTGGCATAATGATAATGGGCCTTCAGCCAACTGTAGCTTACAGAAGACATTAAGGATCATTTATTCTGACAGTTTTGTGTGCTTGTTGGTGGACTCACAGACGTTTTTTTTAATCGTTAAAAATCATTTTAAGTGTTAAAATTTTAACTATTATCATATCAGCCCGATGTTATCAGTTATGTTTTTTTTTTTCTTTCTTGTGTCGGAGAGTTTCACTCTGTGTGTGTGTGGGGCGGAGCAGGCAGCTCTCAAACACTGCAGCTTGTGTGAGAATTGCGTTACTCTACCCCGATCACACACAGCACCGTCCTTGAAGACACAGAGCTGCTGTTTAAGTTGTTTACAAGTTGTATTGTGTTTTTGTAATTTAAGTTTATATTTAAATTTACACAAGTCAGTATTCAATACATGCTAAGTTGAGAAATTCTGTGTATCGTTTGTTATTATTAGTGTGATTATTTGCATGGCCAAAAAAAAAAAATCAGCAGCATATAACGGCATCGGCTGACCCTGACTCCTATATAATGGCATCGGCTATTCAAAAACCCATATCGATCGACCTCTAATTGTGACTTTATTCTCAACTGATTAGTTGAAACAAAACCTTGGTCTGGACTTTGAGCCTGAATTGTCCGCCTCTACTTTTCACTGTGTTTCAAGTGGACATTTTTACTGAACTACTTTTAATTAACTGGCCCTAAACAAGGGTTCAATAGCAGGCATCTGAACTGGTGACCTTTGGATCTCTCAAGACCAGGATCATCTGAATCACACTACAGGATAAACAGGCGAGGGAAAACTCAGCTAGAGAGGTCTGACCTGTGACAATGTACTGGGAATCCCCTGAGAACGCACAGTCCCACATCCAGCCACGAGACGTCTCCCCAGGATTGTTACTCTTGATGCTCAGCTCTGTCATCAGGGAGAAGTTAGACGTCTTCCAGATCTTGCAGGTCTGGTCGGCTGAGCAGGTGGCCAACAACCTAGGAAGACGAAAAACAGCAGCCTATAATTTTCCAGTATGCCTGAGACTTGTGACTAATTAAGTAAAACATTCATTCAGTAATTTTCCATACCTGCTTGCCCTATGCACCCAGCTCACCTATGAGAAATAACAAGTACAAGGCAGGGAATAACCCCGGGAAGGGCGCCAACCCATCACAGGGTCCACACCATTGTAAAACACACTATAAACGTATATATATTATCTCTATCATCAGGAATGAGCAGGTTTAAACTCACGTAGAATCGGGACTGAATTTGCAGCGCAGAGCATAACGCTTGTGAGCTGGGATTTTGGTCTTGGGAATGAGCTGTGTCACCTCGTCTCCCATCCCCCCTGCCAAATTCCAGACGTAACAGTTTCCCTGTGGCAGAGAACAAAGTGCGTATATCTTTTCAAAAACAATACCGAGGCACAATCTTGGACTTACACGCCAAAGAGCAAAATGGGAACATAAATGTTTGATGCAGTCCCTCGTGTGATGGAACCCGTAGAATGGAGACGGTAACCATGACTACTAACCGAGCTGTTGACTGCAGCCATGTAGCTCGCATCCGGGTCAATGTGCACGGAGTTAACGGACACCTCCAGCTCAGGGATGAGCTGTTCATTGTGGTCGGTCTTCAGATCCCAAATGTGGATCACTCCACTCTGATCTCCAACGATTAGCTCTGCCTGGACATTCAGGCACACAGATACGTAAGCAGCATGTCAAAAATTACTTCCATACCTACATAAACTCTCTGCTGTGTGTTCTGCATCAGGTTCAGTGCTGTTAAGGAGTACAATCTGTTCATAAAAGTACTGCATGTCAGCTTTCAAATGTCTATGTGTTGTCAGCTACGAAAATGATTTCTTGAAATGGCAAACATACGTCAACCTGTCACCCACCTGGTTTGGGTGCAAGCATACGCAGTTAATGGGTGCGTTGACCTGGAAGATTCTTTGGCACTGCAAATTCCTAGACCTTAGAGAAAAATAAACAAAATTGAACTGATAATATCCAATATCGTTACGATACTGTGACAAAACAACAGCAATTTGCATATGGAATGTTAAGTCAGTGCTACTCTTGTGTTTGTCTTTCACGATAATCATAAAAATGCATATCGAACAACTATCAAAAATGTTTAGAAACAACAAATATGCAAGAGGATTTCACCATGTATATCTGAAAAAACGTTACTTATCAGGGAAACGTATGTCGTGAAGAACTGAGGGTGAAAAGCAGATTCTCATGTGCAGCTCAGCATATGCCATACCGTAGATCCCAGATACGCGCCATGCAGTCCTCTCCGCCAGTGTACATCCAGCGGCCGTCCTCGTGAAAGCCCACTGAGGTGATGTTCTTACTCACACCGTCGTAGTTGATAACGGGATTAGGGTTGTTGGAATTTAAGTCATACATTCGAATGTGTTGGTAACCTGACAGGCGTGGAAAAAGCCTTAATAACGCATATTGATAATGTCTGGGTTATTATTATGGTCTGACACCTCACTAAAAAAACATCACCTTAAAATTAATAGCTTTTAAATGTTAAAATATGGTATTATACCCTTAAATTCCTTGATTGCCTGTGCCTGGTCTGCTTGAACAGGAGAATAAACAAAGGGTCACAACTCACCTGCTGCTGCAATCATACTCCGGTCCGGTGTCACCTCTAGAGAGTTCACCTGCTGAATATTTGTGTCAAGGAAATTATTGATTGACTTTGAGTTTCATTTTCCGCAAGCGCTTAGGCATACAATTATTTATGATGGTTTATGGTGATTCGTCATTGATGTATTGAATCTTGAGGCACAGCAGGAAAACTCCTGATGATGCCGCAGGGAAAGAGTCAAACTTAATCTGAGAAACAGGGTTTTACGTGAAGCATTTACAATACAGTTTTAGAGAAGTGCATTGCTTCAGGATACCGAGTCCTGGTGTTGGACTGTCCTGGTGCAGATCCCGCTGTGAGCCTGCCAGAACCGCACTGTGTGGTCATAACCCGCGGTGGCGAGGATCACTGGGTCACTGCCAACAGTCCCCTGGTTCACGTTCATCTTCACGTAAAGCAAGCTCCTTCAGATCTACGAGTATGAAAATTGAAAGAATGCAGCACAACTGATTAAACGTAACATGCGCCAGTAGCCCTCCGTTAGCCGCATTTAAATCGCCTTCACATTTAATTAACTAACCCCCTCTGAGAAATATACGCAGAGAATGTAATCGGCCAAGGTACGATATAATGTATTCTATACTGATGATAGACAATATTTTAGGGAACGGCTGAATTGATAAACATCCAAATTTCCTATTTCTCCAATAAATATTAGAATAAAATCACGCACATAAGATGAAAAGTAACTATGATAGACACTGTACAAGATAGACGGAAATCATTTATCTTAAATGTCAAAAGAATTGTCTTACATTAGTCAACACGTACGATTCAGCGGTGCTTCTGTAATGTGCTCACTAATAATAATTCCCCACAGCAACACTTCTTAAAATGAACAGTTCCGTCACGCAGCTCTTATCATGAAGATGATTAAGATTATACATTTTATGCGTCCATTTATTTGTTAGCAAAATGAAATCAATTTATTCGGAGCACGAACGAAATGTTTCCATAAATAATACGATTTTCATAAATTCATTTTTAGAAACCGACTGTAACATGACGCAAGTTACAATTTTGAGTGAACAAAACAATCGTAGTATTTTTTATATTTATTGCAGGGGTATGCAGCACGATGAACACGGCATACAACAGCATGAAAAATGAAACAGATTGTTTCCCTGTACCGTCGTTTCACCCAAGGATCAGAAAATTGCAAGGTATTGCAATTCATCTGGTGGAACAGAATGTAATACTTATGAAGGTACCGCGAAACCGTAATTTATGTGTGTGAGTGTGTGAGAAACATAAACATGGAAGACTATTTTGAAGTGACAGTTGCGGCCCGGTCCGAATTACGCGCTGCACGTGTTTTTCCGGCACACACTGAAACATGGCTTCCTACTTCAGCAGTGTATTGCAATTAACTGACCTGGACGACTATATCACTCCGTCTCAGGTAACCTGCTTGACATCGTTATGCAGATAATCATCATGTGGGTTTTCTTCGTGATTTAATGTCTTTGGATGTGAACTCTATATCTATCAGTGTTAATCCAAGGAACAGTAACGTGGATTTTATTCAATAATTCTTATCTATGCCTAGTAGGTTGATTATGATGTTCGAAAACGGAGTTTAATGTATCTTAAAAATCGATGCTTATTGTGTAAATACTTTAAATGATAACTACATTATAACAGAAACAGGTCGTGGTAATGCCGATGTCCCTGCATAACCGGGTCGCTGTTTAAGACGGACAAATTCTGGCATAACAATCATTAAGTTTTCTATGTTTAAACTTAAAATGATATGTATTTTGTTTGAATTAATTGGTGTTTTGAGTAAAATATAAATGCCAAATGGAATCAAGTGACGTGTGTCAGAGAATTCCCATGTTTACAAAAGGATGGCGCACTTTAAATGGCTTTTTATTATTCACTAGAAAACAGCGACAACAAAATGCTCTCCGTCTCATGCAGTTTTCGAAATGGCAGGAATCGGTGGTTTTTGTAGTGTCCCAGATGTCCTTGCAACACTTCAGCAAATAAATCGCTTTTGGATTCAAGTTTGTAAATGGAAGCGTGGCATCATGCTCTGCCATTTCAGTAAGCTGCTCCCTCACATTTCTGTTTAACCTCTTTGCTAGGAATGTGTAAAACCTGTAAAGGTACAGAAGGTACAAGGAAAATCTGTGGCCAAAATTCAGATAGAAGATGATGGAAGTTACTTTCAGGTTAACCAGGTAAGGCAACAATATTTAGACAGATCCCCTGTGGTTCCGGCATAATATTTGTGTACCTCTTTGTAATTATAATCGAATGAATCCCTTAACTTCAAGCCCGGTGCCTTCAGTTCACCTCTGTCCAGACCAAAGGAAGAAATGTTAGAGAACAGTTTTGCAAAACATCAGTCATAAGGCAGTGAGCAGCCCAATATTTGCACCTTGTCCAAAGGCTTTTGGTGTCCCGGACATAAAAAACCAACGGATATTAAACTGGGCTCATAAATTTCCGATGGATTGTAGGAAAGACATAATCAGACTTCACAAGCTATTTAAACAGGTGCTAATACTAGTTTATGGGTCTGCAGGAGGGGAGGCTGCAGAGGTTGGAGAAGGCGAAGATCACGCTGAATGACTGCCTGGCCTGCAGTGGCTGCATCACGTCGGCTGAGAGCGTCCTGATCACGCAGCAGAGTCACCACGAGCTGTACAGAGTGCTCCGGCAGAACCAGGTGCAGCGGCGACCCTCCAATTCACATACATGTCAGGCGTTTTGTTCTCTTTCTATTCCTTCACCATGCTGTTTTTAATTCTGAAATGATTAAAACACCATTGCCATTAAAACGGGCATTTCTGAAAGGAAGAGCAAAGTCCCTGATAGGACTGTCAAGCACCTCTATATTAAGTATTATTTGCTATCTATAATATTCCATCATAAAGCTGAAATTAGCTATATTAGTCTGTGCAATTCACAGACCTTAGAGACTATTTACAAGGTAATAAAACTGTCAGATACATGTAAGTATGTGTGCAGACTTGTCTCAAATTGAAAGTCACACTCCAGCCAGCTGACCAAAGTTGACAGCCCCGTTTAAACTCACGCGGGTATTCAGTTCTTGTCTTGAACCAAAACACTGCTGCTTTTCTGTGCTAACATTTACCCATAGCTGCGTGTGTCTACACTTTTGGAATAGTAGAGGACACATTCCTCCTGATGTCCACTGAAAGGGGCACAAGGTCTATATCACTGTAACATGGTGCTCATTTCAGTATTCAGGGAGTTATTTTTCTGCTTAAAAAGGTGCACTTTAAACTTAAAAAAACTGATTTCCTATAACCGTCCAGGTGGTTGTGTTGCATCCAGATTGAGACTCCTAAGATATAGCTGTCCTGTGTGGCCCAGGCTTTGTGTAATAGGATTACTGTCTTTCACATGGTTCAGCAGAGCAGCAGCGAGCGCGTGCTGGTGGTGGTGTCCGTGTCCCCGCAATCCAGGGCCTCCCTGGCAGCACGTTTCGGCCTGAGCAGCTGTGACACTGGCAGGAGGCTCACTGCTTTCTTTAAGAAGCTGGGTGAGTAATGCTCATGGGAATTTGACTTGCACAAAAATGTTCTGAGGGCAGAATGAAAAATGATTGGTTATCTCTCTGAACCAATCAGATTGTAGTGGGGGTGAGTCCAAGCGACTAGAGGTGATGAGACCAAGACATCTGATTGGTTGGTCCTCCCTCCTCTACTTGCGTGGACCCGTGTCCTCTGCAATCTGATTGGTTTAGGGAGATACCCTCAGAACATGTTTATGTTAGTAAAACTCCCACAAGCATCAATAATGCAGTGAGCGGCAACATTAGAGACTGGTCATAACCTACCAAACTTGGTGTGTGTGTGTGTGTGTGTATGTGTGTGTGTATGTAGTGTACTGGCATTCCATCTAGGCTGTACCCATCTCTGTACCCATCTCATCTCTGTACCCATCTCTGTACCCATCTAGGCTGTACCCATCTAGGCCGTAC
>JAABNX020000106.1:16005281-16016504 GCA_015163995.2 Mormyrus lacerda | reverse complement strand
TCCACAAATCATCAGATATTCCGACTGACACCAACAAAAATTCTTTGTCGTCAAATGGAATTTATGTTGAAATATTCCATATTAAATTATTACTTAATAATTACTTTTGTATTTAAAAAGAACTGAATATCTCTATGGGAGATTTCACTCTCTGTAATACTACCTGACCTGGTATTATTACAGCAGGCCCTACACTAACTGGAAACACTTCTAATTTTTCGAGATTGCAGAACTTTTTCAACTGTTGCTCCAGTTACTTATTTAATCGTCCAATGTGCGATATTTCTAACATTCTTTGATTTTTTTATTGAATTCAGTAATTACTATTGTATTTAAAAGAACTGAATATCTCTATTGTATATAACATGAACTGAATATCTTTTAATTGTTTTATCCAGTGTTTTCAGTGTATAAATCTAAGGATGGTACGCTTGGGATGTGTTTTTTGATGAACACTTTGGCTGACTGGCGTATTTGCTTACTATTAAGAATTAAAAAAATTAAACATTTCAAGGAGAATGGGAGTTTCTTTGATATTAGTCAAAATAAAATGACAGGCAATGTTATTATAGAGTCGGTATGTGTTCAATAATCAGCATTGCAGAAGAGTCAGGCTTTGTTCCTAGAATGGAATGCAGAAGCTTTTTTTTTATGCATGATGTAATAGGGACATGTTTTAAAATTTAAGAAATTATACTTGATGACATTTTGGAAGATTTCATAGGACAACAATTTTGGCTGTCTGTGGAAACACTTATGACTTGCATATACTCAAAGAAACATAAACATAAAAGTCATTTAATGAATGACATGTCAATGCCAGTTTGACAGTCAGATGTCACCACCGAAGCTGTGAAATCGCTCAGCAAGCTTATGTAAGACCATAGACCATATGTGCCCCCGAAGGAAGAAAAGATGAATTATGTTTTGCATCATTCCAGATACCTAGTTGTGAAGTATGACTGTGAACAGCTCTCAGATTTGAACAGCGTCATTGACGTTGCTCAGTTGTTCAAAGCTATAACTAGAAGAACTTTGTATATGTAATGAATTTTGTTGATAGCTTTTTGAAATGAAATTTCGGTAGGCAAAGCAGTAAAATGACTCTGGCTTTAGTTTTTTTTCTTTGCAGTATGTGTGCCTGAATTCTTTCTGTGTGCCAGCTTTGAACAATGTGCACAGTCTGTTTCCTGTCTGCCTTGGGAGTGCAGCATTCTCATAGCAATTGGGCTCATTCATTTTAATACGTGGCTGGTGAAAAGTAGCACAGATGGAGAGAAATGAAATTGGACATTATGATGTAGCACTGGTGATGTCTCTGTTCCCATGTTTTCCTCATTTTGGAATTCTGCACTAATTATCCAGATGTGTTGAAACTGAGGCACTTGTACAAAACCAACATTGCTTTTATACTGCTTCTTAGAGCTATAACGCTAATATTGAGCTTTTAAGTATATATGAATCAGAGATTTGACACCTAGAATTCAGATATTGGTAAGTGTTTTGTTGTGAACACAAAATATATTATAATTCCAAATAAACTTATCCTGAAACACCATAAAGAAACCAGAATGACAATGAAATGCAACCCCCTGAGGACTAGACAAAGCACTTCATTCATTGGCTTTAGATTATAGCCTTTAAGATATTGAACAGAAGACTGTCATTGCTCCGAAATGAAGAAAATGCAAGTGAAAATCCAATCAAGCAGGTAAAGGATATGGATGAGTTGATGTCAAAGGTGAATTACCTCTCTCATTCTGACTTCTTATTATCACAGATAATGAAATAGATGCATATCTTAGTGAGCCTAATTCCATCTTTGTGTACATTCAAAAGTAATAAAAACAAGAGCAGATATTTCCACCGACATTAGTTTCCTGAAGGATATACCTTAGAATGCTACAAAGTACTGTATCATGCTATAAATTATATGTATGGAAAGGTTACACCTTTTAGGTTTCTCAAAACAATTTCATAATGGCTACTAATGCATATTAATGCAGCTATTTGCTATACATGCATGTATTTGCACATTACATGTACACTGTGCATTACACATTAAAAATGAACTTTTCAGCAAAATCAAGTTTTACATAATGCAAGAAGACATCGCCTTAATTTTACATTTTTATATCGTTTTCTTATGAACTCACTGCTGTCTGCCTTTTGAACATCTGTTTTTTGTGCTTCTAATGCCTCAACTATGCCTCAGTGTATCAGGGTCAGAATCTTATAGCTTTTTAGTCCTTGACTTCTTGTTTGCTCTGTATACAGAGCTTTTGAAGTATTAAACAGAAAGGCAAACATATGTTCAGTTATTATTGCCCACCAAGAATTATACGTGTTGGCTTTCACAACCAGCTTGCTTAAGTTCCATGGAACAATGAGCCCCTTTTATTCTTGTACTTTTGAGATGAGAAGTCAATGAATTATTAATGGGGTATTGTTTCAATTGAGTTCTCTGTCATCATAAAGGAATCTATTGTAGTAAAATAAGTGAGTCCATAAAAGATTGTTTAAATAAAATGCATGTTACGAAACAGACTAGATTTCTTCTCATTTGTGGACAAATTAGAAAAAGAACAGTTTTATGGAGAAGCTTTTTCAGAGACCACTTGTTTCAGCCAAAGCTTTACTGCAGCAAAAATAAGAACCTGAAATTCCATTCATATTTTTATTAGAACCTCCTGCCCAGAAGGTGTGAAAACTTTGAATCACTGATTTTTGAACAATGTAACACTGAAAGTTTCGTTTTTTTTCAAAGTGGTTAAATTGTAAGATGTCAGAGACCATGTGAGCCACGTTACTAGAACACAGATCAGTCACTTGGTGGCACTATACTGTACCAGAGCAATCCTATTGTCATTTTTGCATACAAAGCTGTTTCCATTTGACAACGTGTTTATCTCAGACAACAGAATATTTCATTTTTCGCCATTTCATTAAAGGAAAATGAAATTAATTGTAAAACCAACAGAAACATCCTTTGATATGATCATCCTCAATATCACACTGTAACTTAATTGTTAGCCAAACAGTTTTTACGACACTGTTTCAACTGTTCTTAAATAACTATCTGGACTGTTTAAGCACTAATTCAACTATTATCTAGCCAGGGAAAAAGGTCGTTCTTGCTTTTTTCAGAAAAAGTGCAGCTTAGTTTTCTGTCAACACCTTACAGAACGTGGTTGCTATTGAAAAATTAAAACAAAGTCAAGTGTCGTGGGCTACAGTGCCAGTAGTGACAGAGCTACTGTTAGACATGGTTTCATTCGCTGGTGCAATTTTGTACTGCTGAGTAGAGATTGAGCAGAAATTTAAACCAAAATGTTAGAAGACAAGAATATCTCTATTGTAGAAGCATAACAAGAAGCATACAGTATCTCACAAAAGTGAATACACCCCTCACATTTTTGTAAATATTTTATTATATCTTTTCATAGGACAACACTGAAGATATGACGCTTTGATACAATGTAAAGTAGTCAGTGTACTAAACACGCAACCATCAATGTCTAAACCACCGGCAACAAAAGTGATTACACCCCTAATTAAAAATGTACAAATTGTGCCGAAAGTGACAATATTTTGTGTGGCCACCATTATTTTCCTGCCTTAACTCTCTGCCGGGTTACCACTGGAATCCTCTTCCACTCCTCCATGACGACATCACTGAGCTGGTGGATGTTAGAGACCTTGCGCTCCTCCACCTTCTGTTTGAGGATGCCCCACAGATGCTCAAAATTCATTTATTTTTTTTGTGTATGTGTGTGTGTGTGTGTGTGTGAGCGGGTTTACCTATCCTTATGGGGACACAATGTCCCCTTCACGTGATAAATATAAGTTTTTTTTTCCTTTATGGGGACTGGTTTCCTGGTAAAAAACTGTATTTTATAAAAATCGGTGACTGCTATGAAAAAAACTAAAAATGCAACAACTCATATTTTGTTTGATTTGTTTGATTACTTATGGTTATGGCAGGGTAGGGGTTAAGGTTGTCATAGTTAGCGTTAGCATTTTTCCCATTGAAATCAATGAGCGGTCCCCATAAGGATATGTTTACCCTAGATGTGTATACACGTGTGTGTGTGTGTGTTTGTTCCCGAGAATTACTGGACTGTGTTTGTGTATATACAATAAAAAACAGCTAATTGTAATTATAGCTAGAATTAATTCATTAAAAACATTTGATATGGTATATTAAGGTGAGCCAAATTGCATATGACCATGAAGATGATGTGATAATACTTTTATAATGTGTTTTATAATGCGCATGTTCTTTGCAGGCAACTAGATGATTCTTCATACATTTTAATGCTTCAGAAATACTTGTTTTGGCTGATTGGCTGTTATTTCTGAATTACTCCTGCATTGTGCATAGTTACCATTAATATTTCAATCTATATTAATAATAACATCCAGCAGATGCAATATCTTCCAGATGCAGTCATGGTGATTGAGGTTCATAAGCATTTGGACCAGTGATTTTTAGAGGCACATAGCTGTCACTGTGTGAGTTCAGGCTACTTACTCCGAGGAGGCGTTAATGAATGCTAAACAATTTCTTCAGATGTAATTCCCAAATTTGAGTTATTGTGTCTTTCATCTAATGAGAAAAAAGATCTCAGCAGTCAGTCCAGCCCAAACCGTGTTCTTGGGGATAAATCATTCCCACATATTTTAAGAAGTCAAGGTTGCAAGTACATTTATGTCTGTCATGTTAAAATAGGAACATCGATCGTCGTCTTGATCTATCAGCTATTTTAAGACCTTTGGGATTGCAAGTAATCCACTTGTAATGATGGAGTCACCACGTCAGTTCATATCTGATATTTAAATGCTCTCATTAATGCTGTTGACTGTATATGTTTATTATAATTTCCAAAAGGAGTTTATTAAGCTGTTTCTATAAATCAACTGTAACTCTATGTACTAGCTTTGTCTGGTTATGTGTTATTTGGACCAAGGAGTTAAATATTTTACTCTTGTCATTCTTTGTTAAGCTCTGCCACTTTCCGGAGGTTTCAAATCTCTTCATAATATGTCTCAGCCCACAAGATAAGTGTTACCATTACTGACGTAACCCAGAACACCACCATCAGCTGAAAACACCAATTTGTCATAGTCAAAATGACGCAGCAAGTGTGAATCATTGATGAACTTGATTGGATAGTGAGGAACACTATGGCCACTCACTCTGTCAACATGTGTTCAAAGACAGGGGACACCTTTCCATGGAAATAAGGCAGAACTGAGCTCTCATTCAAAACAGAGTGGTACAGTGCATCATCCTCACATTAATAAGAAATCCTTCCAGAAACCACGAAACAAAAATGGTTCCTACGTACTGTTTTTATGCCTGCGATGGAAAAACCGTGACTTTAAACAGTCAACAATGACATTCAGCTACAAATCTGACCAGCAAACATTTTATTAGAATAGCAGTACTACAAACAAAGTGTGTCTTTCTCATACAACAAAAGCCCTCAACAGCATCTAGCCCTCATATGGAAGAAATTTGTACTGCAACACAATGTCCGTCTTAAATTAGTTTCTCAGCAACTGTGGAATATTTTCTGAATCAGTTTCAGTTTTATTGTCAAACCTGTTTAAGATCATTTTAATTGTAGTCGAATTAAAATTCATTACTCTTCTGACTTGTCGTCTCCACTGCTTCCCTTTAAAGGCAGACAAAATCACTTCAAAAGCCAATTACGTCAAGGCAAAAATTTATTCAGAGGGAAAATACATGTTACTATATATAAATACTGATCCTTCTTGGATGGCGATCAGAGTGAGCAACAGAGCTGAGATGAGAGGCGTTTAATTGATTCTCTGTCATCCTGTGGCACAAATGGGGTCGTCGAAACGATAGTCTCCACTCCCAAAAGCAGTCAGGAATTAAAATCGCCTCATCTTGGCTTCATGTGGTTGTTCCATCTCAAAAAAAAAGAAAAAAAAAGATCAAGATACACTTAAAGGGAGTCCGATATATGCAGACCAAAAAGACACAAAGGTATAATAGAGTAGCTGTGAAGGATCAAAATAAACATTTTTTTGTAAAATTGAACAATAAGAGCATTATATGTTTTTTGATATGTTACACTTTTAAATATTCTTTGAAATATCATCTTTGTTAGTCCAACAATAGGCAGTAATTCCACTGAATATGCTGAAGGGCTGTAGATGAATGGCTAACAGATTCATGTTGAGATTTCTTGTTTTAGTCTGATTTGGCATTGTGCTGTGATCTTTCAGCTCTACACGATACCCAGATCCACTGATGTTTACACCAGCCTGTAAAGATTTAATCACAGAAGACGGGCTTGTACGGTAAACACAAATACGGGAGAAAGTGCCTGCATCAAACGCATCATGTGGCGTGTAGCCACTAACTTGTTTGGTACAAATTTCTCTGGTCATCTTTTTTTTATGATATTTTCCATTCGGAGGTCGATACGTTTTCAATTAAGAAATTTGTGGTATATGGATTTTTACAACGTGATCGGATTGGTGACCTTCCTCTGCCAGGGCAGGCTTTATAATGATCTGCTGATTGATATATTTGTTTAAGTTCTATTTAGGACATGCACACTTGGAACATGCTATGGCTGTTGGTCAGAAAGAAATGCAGAAAAATAAATAAAGGAAAATGCTGAAGGCTGAGCAAGGAGAGACACCAACGGGGCTGGGAACAGGGCGTGCAAGCTTAAGAGAGACCGCGGGCTGAGCACGGAGACAGAGACTCTGTGGTATGATTTAAGCATTTGGGTGTGGAGGTGGACATAAATTTCTTGGAGTTTTATTTCTGAACTATTCGTCTGCACTTCCCTTTTATTTGGGTTTTTGGCAGCAAATTAGCTCCATAAAATTAACTTTTTAAAATGGCTGAGGAAAATTGGCAATTGGCATTTTTCATTAAACGACTACTTTTCGGGAGAAGTGGTCCAAATCCTGGTGTTTCTCTCATCTGTCTTGATGCCAACATGCCCTCCTGGAGAGGAAGCTTGTGAGTGGCTGTTATCCCACATGTGGTAGTCATCACATTCTGTTACAGGCGAGCCTTCATGAAGAACTAATAACAGTACAGTTTGAGTTTAATGAAAACTTCTATGTATAAAAAATGTATTATTAACCAGGCCAGACCTCGTATATATAGCCGCAGCCAAAAGCCAGCTTTGTGCCGTGATGTTCCTAGTATGCATTTGTGATAATTTGCGTTTTAAAGCAACAAAGACAAAACAATAAAACGGCAATAGGTTTCAAGTTTCTTATATCTCGTCTGGCAAATTTGCATTAAGGCAAAAGAAGCTGCTTCCGGCCACACTGGGGCTGCAGACAGCAGCACTGTCGAGGCCTTTTGACAGCATGCAGTGTGGCCCTTCGTCACTGCACAAACACCTCGCATACCACTCCCAGTTTTGGCCTTTTCACTGAGCCTGGGTATTACAGTGTTCCACACACTTTTTACTTTACTTTATCCCATGGATGAAAGGCCTGGCGTGGCGGGGGGGGGACAGCCATGCACTGTGTCATTAGAGGTGACTGGCTGCGGGGGCCCCGTTCACTTTTGGCTTCGGTCCATCCGAGGCACCGTTCCGTTCACTGGATTTCCCAGTCACTTTGATCGAGGGAGCGTCCAAGGGGGGAGAAGAAGAATGGCTGGAGGGGCCTTTCAAAGAGGGGCGTCAGGACACTGCCCCCCCCACGGCACACGGACATGCTGGAACTCGCACTCCTGGACAAAGGAAGTCAATAGGAAGTCAATGTTTGCGTTCATTGTTTAGTCACGTAGGTTTGTTTTCTGAAGGTCATTTTGCTGTATGTTAAGCTATCAAAGGAGGACACCTTAAAATAATACATTTCTCTCTAAAATAGGGTTTTCCAGGGCCGTCCGCTCGCCTTTTCCAATGGCTCCATTTGTCTGGAATCACCAGTGCACATAGAAGGGCCCCCTGTGGCTGCCTGTCGCCTGGCTCGTCTCAGACATGGTGTAGGTTTCGCCACAAATGTGGAGGCCCTATTCACAGCGAGCTCTCAGTCTCATTGATTTCCTGGGCCATGAGTGCCCTGGACACAGGAGGGAACAGGGCCGTCATAAATGCAGCACCACGTCATCTGGGAGAGCATCACATGAAGGTATGTGTACACTGCCAACTGACACCCCCCCCCACACACACACACACACACACACACACACACACAGCCCTGGCTCCTATCTCTTACGACTCACACCAGGACCATCAATATTTTATTACCCATCCTTATAGTTTGTATTGATCTGTCCTTGCATGACTTGCGCGCGCGTGGATTACAATCAACTCTATTACCCACACTCGATATCGTAATGTCGGGTATCGGTGGGGAGAGAATGAAAGCAGCCCTAGCTGAAGCTCCTCATTGACCACTGAGGTGTCTCTGCGGGGGCGATAAATGCCCCCGATGTATTGGGATGAGTCCCGTCACTCTAAGCTGCCAGGTCTCCTTCCCAGCCATTCCCTGGACCTCGCAGGTCACATGTACTCTAAGCAGAAAGAGGTATATTTATATTAAGTGATCAGAATTTAAAACTTATTACATGTTGCTTTGACCTCTTCCCACTTGCAGGCGAGGTGAATCGGCGGCTCCGACGTGCCATCAGTTCATGTGCAGGACCTCCGGGATGAACCCTGCTAGCTGCTCTGCTCCTTTATGCTTCCTGCTGGGCTTCAGGTCCCCGCAAACCTAAATGAGTAAGTGCTTATTGGACACGCACTAGGGGCGGCGTGGTGCTACGGTGGTTAACACTGTTGTCTCACACCTCTGGGACCCGGGTTTGAGTCTCTGCCCAGGTTCTCTGTATGTGGAGTTTGCATGTCCTCCCTGTGTCCTTGTGGGGTTTCCTCCAGGTACTCTGTCCCCCCCCCCAGTCTAAAAACATGTAGAGGTTAATTGGAGCTACTAAAATGCCTGTAGGTGTGTGTGTGTGTGTGTGTGTGTGTGTGTGTGTGAAGGGGTGGTGCTCCATCCTGGATTGTCCCCTCCTTGACCCTGAATAGAATAAGCAGTTATAGAAGATGGATGAAACTCCACCAACTACTTATAACACTTAGAATTAAGGGCCATTAATTTGCTTTATTTCATCCTTATATCTCACTGATGCATATTTAATGAAACACCAGGCAGGGATTTCCCAAGTGAGGTGTAGTTACACCGCAGACAGTGATATAAGCATCTGCAGCGGTAAGATTTTTATTAAAAAAACTCTACAAATTTCTTAATCGGAAAACCCAAGAGCAGTTGCAGAGCAAAAATGCCCCGTAAGCATGTAACAGAGTGGTGGTGCCATTGTTTTCTTCACAAAACGGCCTTAGCCTTTGTTTACAGCCACACGCTAAAGAGGCACTGAATTACAGTGGGAAAAGGGGGAAACCGGCGCACCGAGGCGGCCATATTGAGACATAAATTTATAGCTGGCACCAGCATAATGGCAGAGGCATTTAGTTGTATGAAAACCACTAATTGGCTGCCGTGGCAGACCAGACCAATATAAATGCCCCTAGAGGGGACAGGGGTGCAGCACGTGATTTGGAAGGAATGTGACAGTGCTGCAGAGCTGGGGAAAGGTGTGGCGTGGGGGGCTCCTGGCGGACGTCTGGCACCGGATACACCCCAAACCTGTGGAGAGTGAGACCGGTGCCAGGTTTCGCATTCTTACAGCGGCTCAGCCTGCGGGACCAGTCGCCGCATTGGGGAATTAGCATTTAGCAGCTTTTAAACTTGTTTTATTAGCATGGCATTTTTAAAGACTTGAGTCACTTCTGTGGCTCAATTAATGAAAAATTACTCAGTATTTTAAAGAAAGGACGGCAAAACAAACATTACTTATCTTGTTTGTTTTCCTAGTGTGATACAGTATAATTGTATATTTAATTGTGACAACATGACTGCCCATTGTCACAACATACTAGATAAGAGGCTCAATTTGAGGCTCTTTTTCACGTGCATCAGAAGCTGGCTTTGCTGCTGCCATGACTTAGGATGGAAGATTCCAGTACCTAACGCTGGACAGGAGCTATTAGCCACGAGGCTGTTTATATATGCTTGGTTTTAGAATGTTTTGGAATGCGGCTGTAAATCGTGGACCTCCTACTAGCATTGGCACAAATGCACTGAAATTAAGTAATGAGTTTTTTTTTTTCCCTTGGGGTAGCTAGGCTTGGAGATCTTCTTCTTCCGTGACAATTTCCTCTGTACCTAAACATGAGAATTACTACCACTTCCGCCTCCCACGGAAGGGCAGGAAGGGGAGATTTGTCTCTGATCTCATTACTAATCGCTGGAAATTACACTCTGATGCTATTTGAGATCTACTGTGGTCTTTGCTATTTTTTCCCATGTATTTCACAGACTACTCATCATTAATTATGCAAATTTACAAATGTGAACAGATGATCTTAGAGATAAGGAAACATTAGCTTTGCAGTTTATTCTTTGCTGAGTGACTGATAAGTAGATGATGTTTAGCAAAACTGCCCAGTATTCTCCGTATTATGAAGAGTAAACATTTTACAATTTTTTAATCACCTTGGCCCTGCAGTGGCCTGTTCCCCGCCTTGTGTCCACAGCCTCCAGATCCCCAGTGACCCTGAATAGGACAAGCGGTTACAAAGAATGCATGGGTGGATGGATGATCATCTTGTAGTGCAGTGTTACTCAACCTAGTCCTCATGGAGCCACAGATGGTCCTCGTTTACGCTCCCTGCCAGCTCCTGATAGGTCTAAGGGTCCCTGAGGACCAGCTTGAGAAAAACTGATGTGGAGGAATTTATAGTACAATAAAATCCATCCATCAGTCTTCTACCTGCTTATCCTGGTCACAGGGAGGCCTGCAGCCCATTCCAGGCAGCACCCAGGGTGTTATGCAGTAAAATATACAGTTAAAATATTGAGGTGCTTCTGATTTGGCTCAGGTTTTCCATACAATGCTGCATAAACGATTTGTCAGGAAGTGCAACCTGGCTATAAATCACCTAACCCTTCCCACAATGGCAAATCACAGACTGGGGGGGATAATTACAGGTTTCCTACAGAGCCCCCCCCCCCCCCACGAAGCAGAAGCGTTGGCGTGTAATAAGGGCCGTTTCTGAGACGCATCATCGGCACGGAGATGGACATTCTCATTTGGCTCCACCCTGTGCCACGGTCAACATCTGCTAAGTGGAGTGACGTGCAATTTTG
>JAABNX020000106.1:15950111-15987426 GCA_015163995.2 Mormyrus lacerda | reverse complement strand
ACAGAGGAGGCACTGTGCCCACAGACTGGCAGGCCTGCTCGGGTGGGGTTAGAGCTGAGTGGATGCACAGAGGAGGCACTGTGCCCACAGACTGGCAGGCCTGCTCGGGTGGGGTTAGAGCTGAGTGGATGGACAGAGGAGGCACTGTGCCCACAGACTGGCAGGCCTGCTTGGGTGGGGTTAGAGCTGGGTGGCATGACTGTGCTTCAGCCATCCATGTATGTTTCAAGCGAATGCTCTGGGGGTCGGAAGTCTCCCTATGTAGTTGTGGGGTTTCTTTCAGGTTCTCTGGTTTCCCCCCCCCGTCCAAAAACATGCTGAGGTTAATTGGAGTTGCCAAATTCCCAGTAGGTTCTACATTAATTTCCAAAGTCGCTAAGTGCTCTGCTGCTTTTCATGGCCAGTCCCTGGATGCAGTGAGACACGGCTCTCGGTCCCCCTGGTTTCTGTGCCTGGAGAAGGAGCTGCAGACAGAAATAGAGGGACATTCCTGTCTCCAAAATGTCGCCTTTCTTTTAAAAGCGTCTGCAGGGGGCTGAGACATAGCTCCCTGAACCCAACCATCTCTACCATTAACTGACAACAGCAAGTGCTGCGACCTTTCAACTTCCCCTAGCGTAACTGTGAGGACTGTCTGAAGAACACATGACCACCCAGCTACAAGTCAGCTAGTCAGCTACAACCTCACAAGCTTTGGGAAAAAAAAAAAAGTTTGCACATGTTTTTTTAGTCAGGAGATGGATGGTGGGATGGTTTGGATGAACACAGTTTGAAAAATAACCTGCAATGAAAACACTTACCTCCAGCAAGAACAACAAAGAAAGGGTGCATGTAGATTAATGGGGATTTGAGTGTATTACAGTAAGCTAGTTCTGACTGCATGAAATATCTCGAGCTTCAAGCCAGGGCAGGAATTTCATTAGACATGATGTCTTTTTCATCTGTGGTGGTGATGATGTCTTTTAAATAACTAATATCTTACTTTGCTGCAAAAATGCTTCTGTATAGCTGCAATTGCACAATAATACTTACAATCCCCATGCTACACTGCCAACAAGAAGTTTCCTGCGAGCGACTGTTTTGTCAGGACGTTTTATTTATAAGAGAAAGCCATAACATATAAGTGTCTTCGTTTTTACTGGTATAGTTAATTCAAAAATCTTTTCCGTGCTATTCATTAGTCCTGTCGTCATCATGTCTTAAATGTATACTGTTAAAGCGATTTTCTTTGCCGTTGGCCACAGCAGCATTTAAATTTTAATAATGTATTTTCTAGGAGACTACAATATCAGATATTTTGTGGTAAATAAATCATATTGGCAGTACGCTGATAAAATAATATAGAACGCATCGATGCAGTATGAGTAACCTAATTAAAAGGGGCATTATTGGAAATGACATTTTTTGAAGGTCATATATTTTATTTATGATTTTCATTAATAATGAATTTAGTAGCAGTATTATGGACATGGCTGTTGAGTGCCAAGAACTATCAGCACAGTTTGTAACCAGAGATTAAGTAACATTTTAGACATTGGTTCAGCCCAGGTTTATATATTCATCATCACTATATATCTGTCAAAATATAAATAGCACAAACTTTAAACGCATTCAAATCTCTCACCATTGCATATCGCTGCCCATAATTGTTATGGTCTCAAAGATGTATGTGGTAGACATTTGCTTACATAAAAATGACATCTTAATGGTTATGTTTCACTGGTAAATGAGCTCTTTGTTGTCGCTGTGGTTGTCGGAGTGTCCAGCTGTCTCAGATGCGGCATTTTATTCGCCATTCTCCCCAGGCCGAATGGTAAACACCGCAAGCAGAACAAAACCACCACTCCTACTGCCCACTGACTTAAACTAGCTGTGACTGTACCACTGACTCCTGGGTCTATTGTTTCAATAAATAGCTAACAACCCACTAGTAAGTTATACATACTTTTACCACAGTAGCCGATAGTATTAGCCGGTCAGTGTAACTGCTCCTATTAGCTGGTTATCATAACGACTTTGATGAGTAGAACTGACAGACTTTCAGCATCAGCTCTGGAAGCAGTGCACAGAAATTACTAGCCCATCTTTTTAAATGAATGATAGATATTGTGACAGCAATGTTTTCATCTAGCCATTTTGTTTATATATGTCACTCTTGGGAGTTTTACTTACATGTTTTTAATTAAATGTTCTGAGGTCAGAAGGAAAAATGTCTGGTTCATGGCGATAATTAATCAGATTGTAGAGGAGGTGGGTCCAAGCAACTAGAGGAGGAAGGACCAACCAATTAGACGTTTTGGTCTAAACGTCCCACTTCCCCTAATTGCTTGGTTCCACCTCCTCTATGATCTGATTGGTTATCTCGCTGAACTGAAGATTTCTCCTTCTGCCCTGAGAACATTTTTGTGTAACTATAACTCCCACAAACATGTACATCTTGATGATACCATGCATAACTGTTTCTAATAAGATATCCAAGTATTGTATCAAAGTCAAACCCCAGAAGCTTGGGGTTTCCAAATACACAAACCACTGGGCAGGGGGAAGGTTTGTGTCTCTGCTTTAGCTCACCACTTCATATATTACACATCATATAAATCATACATTAAAACCAGTGTCTCTTTAAAGTGCGTTCAGCTTGAGAACAAACCATGCTAACAAACCTGCTCTGCTCAGCAACGTTCAGCATCTGAATTTTTTTCACTTTCATGTTACCCAATTTCTTTCTTGAACAATAATTACACACTTACAAATGGTAAACATAACTGTTTTGATAAATGACACACAATCGTCTCACAGTCCATTGTTGCAGGCAGGCTGCTCACAGTCACAGTATCCAGTTCAGACCATGACTTGTACCTACTATGCTTATACTTACCTCTTCCTCGAAAAGGCTACTGCAATCCCTGCATCCCAACTTACAGCAACGCATCAGGCAATGCCCACACTAATACTTAAAACTTCTTATGGATAATCCTTTGAGACAGGAGAACACTGAAGAATTAAATGTTGTTCTTCTTATATTCTTCTAAGCATGTAAAATTGAAGTAATGTTCTGCACCCACTCTGCCCCTATTGGACCGGCGGTTGGATTTTAATGTCAGGTGTCGATTTTCGCACTTGAGCTCACTTGGACTGCCGGGCCTTTAGTCAAGTGCACCTACTGGAAGACAATGTATGGGCGTCACCTGACTGGCTACTCGCCACACGCGCCGTGCGCCAGCACCTGTCAAGTTAATGCAGATGAATGGCGCGTTACACAAAGAACACGCTCCCAAATGGGTGTAAAATGAGCAGGGCCCGCCAGACCTAGCTCTTCCGGCTATCCTGCCTACGTCTTCATCTTGTTACGCAGACACAAGGGAGAGATGGAAGTGCAGCTCTGTGTACGTCCTCCCTGTTACACTGCTGCACAAGCAATTTTCCAATTTGTACCAAGCAATGCCTCTTGGAAGCAGGATCCACCACAGGCATTTCCAAGCAAACACTTAACCTCTTCCAAGCAGGGCTTGACTGTGACTACAAATCAGCCCTGGACTTTGGGGTCTCCCTCAGAAAATTCTGCCAACCGTGGAGACCACCCCACCCCCCCCCCAATCAATTTTTCCAGCCCACATTCCGATCAACTCATCAGGCAAATGCCCGGTGTGCCAGACAGCCAGTGCAGCCCTGCTTCTATGCACGTGTAGACAGAGCGTATGTAGGAATCATGGGGGCTTCAGGGGGGCAATACCAAGGGGTCATGGAGAGAAAGCATCAGTGTAAAAGGGTTTCCATGTGTGCCTAGTTTGAGCCTCTACAAAAAAAACATTAAAGTACAGCTGTTAATGCTACATTTCTGATGCATTTTTTTTTTCAGACGTATGAGTAATAGGGGTTCTTACCAAAATTACAGGGCTCTCGTGCTGTGGGGTTCTCCAAGAGCTTTTTTTCTGCTCTTGGTCTACTTTCTACAAAAGTTAGCCAGAAACACATTACTATTTAAAGACACTAGATCGGTACTTCCATAATCATTTGATAGCTGTCAGATACACTTCAGCTAGGGGCAATGACTGCAGCTTTCATTCGTAAGGATTGTATAAAAGAATTTTAAAATATGGTCAAGGCATAGGCTACTACTTAAATAGTGATTATCCTTGAAATCGCCGTTTTAGTCATTCTCAGTATTTGTGTACTTACTGATATGACATTACATCGATGTATTTGTTCAATGATAATTCATTGACATGAATTGATTCTTGTTCAAACATATTTGTCTTTTCAGATATTTTTAGATGCATGGTTGGTTAGCTTAATTATGTTTTAAAATCTATTTTTTATTACTCTATAGTATCCTTGATGGGTTTTGGCTTTGCTTGAAAAACATTCTTCTTTGAGGGCTTGTCTTGGGCCATTTGTAGAGTGATAGCACTCAAAAGACCTTGATCAGAAGCCACCTGCAAAACTATGACGAGGCCCGAATCTCTAGCCTCTCTCAATTGATCCCAACTGGCAGAATTATTACCTCAATAACAATAGATTAAACACTTTCTTTTTTTTACAATTGTTTGCATGTCAAACTAAAACTCACACTTTAGACCAGTTTCACAATCTATCTTTTTGCTCCCTCCCAGCTTCCTGCCAGACAGTCCACATTTTGGCTAAATTTGGCAAAAACATGGACAGTCTGTAGGTCCGCACGGTCTGGATTGGCACTGGCTTAAAAAGTTTCAAACTTGTTTCATACTAAGGATCCTATGAACCAGAGGCCCATCTGATATTGCTTCCCCATTGCATTGCTTAACTCCTTTGACCTCCGGTGTCATCATAAAGTCAACAGTAGTCTTACAAAAGAATGTTTGCAGTGAAAAATTTATTAATTTTCCATTTCAGAAAGGCAGTTAGTAAATATTGTGCAAGTGACAAGGAAGATTATTATATATGCAAATCAAATAACTCCTCTGACTCCAAATTTAAGAGTCCACAGTGAATAGCCGGTAACATTTTATGCCTCAGTAGCTGGCAACATAATGACAGAATGACTATATACATAAAGTAAAAATTCAATACTTTTCAGCTGAGGCAAAGCCAGGGATCCAGTGATTTTTAATTTGTCTAATTTGTTTTATTCACTTAGCAGCTGTTTGTGCATTTTCTTTGCTGATTTCAGTGGAAAACATAAAGTCCAACCTCTTTCAGCCTTGTTACTGCTCTGTATAATTGTCGTAAAGCAGTCTTGATTTTAGCTGCAAGCGTCACAGCATTTGCATGCATTCATTATGGCACATTCCGCCTACTGTTCCTACTCACTTCAAATAATACAAATTTACACTCAAATATACATGTTATTACTCATTAATCTGCCTTGTCCCTGATTCATACCACATCTGCACAACAAAAAAGTACTCTATTGCATTTTTTTCCACTCATAAAACAGGATTGGTTCTAGATTTATGATTAAATGTTTTCACCATCTCTTTCTGTCAACTTCAATAAAATGCTTTCACGGTGGATAGAGAAAACATAAATTATTCTGCAAATTGTTGCTAAATTATGAAGAGATTGCATCGAACGGGGGCACTCAGTGGCATTTGCATTTACTTTATGCCTGATTGATGAGAATAACCATGATGCCTGACACATCTCTGACAGATGCCGACTATCTTCTTGCAAACCATTTTTTTGCTCCGTTATTCACCTTTATCATATCTTAACCTTGGCACTGCTGCCCCGCCGTGCCTCACAATTTAAATTGTGTGCAATTTAACAGCAGTTTCCCAATCACAGCTGCCACCACCATCAGTACGGACTTCATTTCCATTTTGTCAGGATGTGTGATTGGTCATTTTGAGTTTTTTTCCCCAACCACACATTTGCTGTTTAAAAACCTCGAGTAACCTTAGTAATGTTAAATATATTCATTCTTCGAGTTTAGAACAGAGGCACAGCGGCCTTCCGGGGTTGTGGATTTGAATCCCCCTGTGTGTGCAATTTGCAGCCCCCCCCCCCCCCCACACAGTCCAAAGACATGGTGCCTAGATGAATGGCAGGCGGCTCTGATTTGCTTGTTGTGTCATTACTAATGTATGACGAGGTACATTCCTTTCGTAGGAATATTCTGATTGTATTTTAAACAATTGTTACAGTGCATAAGTGCCATTTCATAGTGGCAAGCAGCCAACATACTGTAATTGTATTCGGTATGGAGGAACAATCTCTAGTTTTGTGATGTGAGAGGAACCGGTGCTGCTCTCTTTGTTGGATGCAGGTCTGAGGTGACCATCAGGTCAATAGACAACATTTTATTGACGAGGGACTGAATGGCTTGCCAACGAGCGCGTCGCTAAGTCCTGGTGCTTATTGACAGGTGATATTAATGGGAGAAACACTGGCAAGGCATAGAAGGCGCCTGTAGAGGAATGATCAATCACGTCTGCATCCAACCCCCCATGGCACGCCTTGTGAATTATCATCTCCCGTGCTGGAAATTCCCTGAACTCAAACTCCCTGAGTGTATGACTGCTGACAGACTTTCAATAATGAAGTTAATAAACTGGACTGCTGGAGTCGAGTTCATCGTGAATCCCAAAGCACCAGTAAATCCCTGAGAGTTCCTTTAAAATCCGACACGCCAAAACTGATATTTGGTTTTATTTACATCACATCAACGTTTTCTACATTTAAAACATAACGACTAACAGGGTGGTCCTGTCACAGGGGCGTTTTGCATCGGAATACAAAACTAACCAAAATCTACGAGGCTAAATGTTTGTACAAAGCGTTGAAGATACTGTTTTGAGCCATTCTAAACTGCTTAATTGCAACTATATTTCACCTTATACAAAATTCAGAAACATCTGAAATCTAAAAGCAGCATGTTCACACACGCTGCGCGCACCTGTAAGGCTCGTAGAAACAAATAGCCACATATTCGCTGCCGGCGCCCTCTAATGGAAACTAAAGAGCACTTAATACTCGCAGTACTAGTGCTATAGTAGGTTCCATTAGTACATTGGATTTTATTATGGCGCTTCAACAAAAAGGTAAATGTAGATATGCAGATATCATACATTCATAACTGTGGCAGTGAATTACAAATGGAAGAGAGAACTAATAGCGATTTAAAACTAAATTGATTTTTTTAGGTTTGCAACTATTACCAACTAATATGGTACTACTGGCACAGGCACTAATACTACTAACGATGCATAGTATTTACGACTTTTACATGATATTGTCATCGTAGTATTATAACAACATCTAATAATAGCATTGCAACAGTCTATGGTATCTATTCATCATAAATTTTTTAAGTCCTTGGACTAATATATATATAGGCCTATATATATATTGGAAACTGAGAAGCATAAGATTACGTATTTCAAAAATCGCTATTAATAAAAAAAATATTAAAAATCTATCGGCCAACCTGTTGATTATCAGTTCATGAAATCACTTAAAGTCTCAGCAATGCAACTTTATGAAAATGTTGATTTTATTTCAAGCAAATTGCGATGTCTGTAGGCTACCGTGACATGTTTGTTATTTTAACAGGTTAGGGCCTAATTCAATATCTTCTGATGTAACACTGTAGCAACTTGTCACTTCACAGAGAGCAAAGCAATTCATTAGTATTATCATACAGTTTAAAGTATATTAAATCAACGTCACCCCTTGTCGCCGCAAGGAATGACATTACGATTTACAGCATGCATGGGATCGGGATAAAAAGACACAGCCTTACCTGTACCATTCCAGTCCTCGCTCGTAAAACCTGTCAAAAAAGTGCGGCTCCGTACCGACAGCTCTAACATCAGGATGAATACGAAGAAACTCAAGCAGCGCTCTGGTTCCCCCTTTCTTCACGCCAATGATAATCGCTTGTGGAAACTTTTTGGTGCCGAAGTTATTGAACACAGATATGTCGTCGACGACGTCTTCCCGTGCCTTGACAGCATAGGGCATGGGTGGTAGTACCTTCCCTCCCTCGTACGGCATGGTCCTCTTCTTCACCTCTGGAAGTTCTGCAGAAGTTCGGTTCTGGAGACTCTGTGCGCTAGACTGGTGCTGAGGTGAAGATGTAGGAGAGTCCAGTCTGTCCCGAAAGCTTCCCAGGGCATTGTATTTGTTTGCGCTGGTTAAAGTTTGACGCTCGTTTACTAGCCTCGGTAATGGCTCGCAGATTCCAGTGAGACAATAAAATAAATAAGTAAAAATAATGATCATGGTAAAGAAAAAAGACACTTTAGATTGCGCCTTCAAATGTCCGAAGTTGTGCCGAATTCTCCATACGCTACATCCCATGAGTCGTTATCCAGATCAATATGTCAGTCAGGAAGCGGAGGTTGCATGCCTTATTATCCCACTGTGACTCTTGCTCAAAAACATGTTTTGTGTAAATTAAATAGCATGAGATTCGCACTGAGGATGTCGGGCGACATCAGCGTACAATATCCCAAATGTCGCCATGGCTTTAAAAAACATGGAATGCGTTTTATTTTTATACTTCATACATTTAATTCCTTTAACATTTTCTTGTAAAATGTGACTTAAGTGTCAACATCAATTTACAAAAATTCGATATGCTTAACTGAACGAAACCATTCAATCTTAATAATGTCTGTTTAATGCCGCCGTCCCGTTTTGGGCTCCCCGCTGTTAATGCGCTGTCGGCCTCCCGTAGGTACCTCCAGTTCTCTCTCGCTCTCTCTCTCTCTCGCAGTTCCGCTCCCGAGAACCAAGATTTTCATACTAACTCCTTCCTTCTGGATCGTTGTCCACGCCCTATTTTGTTTCCCTAAACCCACCCATTTCGCTTTTCTGGAGTTACTGTAAAATGTTCGTGAACAGCTTATGAAGAAATATTTACCTTGCAAAAGATTTAGGCCTACCTTTAGGTTCTAGTTTTTCAAAAGAGAATTTTGCCTTTGCCTGTATTGGTATAATATTTTAGTTCTACGTGTAAAACGCGAAATTGCAGCCAGGCATATGTTTGCAGAATAACCATTATGGTTAAAAATAAATTCTAATAAATATTTGCGACTGGTACTTATCAAGGGTGATTATATAATAGCTGTTGATACACTTTCTGTTAAGGAAGTATATTGCAGAATTCTTGCTAATCCTGTTTATACATGCATGTATAAACATTTGTGGGTTATAGATATGTTTATTTAAACCGATTTTATAAAGAAAGACATAACATTAACCAGTTACATCCCGATGTAGTGAAGAATTCTTATTATTAAACAACAAAAGCGAGATATGTTAGATCTTTGAGTAGCCGGCTGCATTAAACTATATTTATGTGCTTGTTCAGAATGTGCAGAATTACTTTCATGTGTTAAATTTATGGGCAAATTAATCACAACACATTCTGAGAATAGTGTATAGAATTTCCCATTTTTTATATTTTATCATTTTTATTGTTTAAAATTTGCATAATGCAAATAGAATGGTACTATGTGGTACAATGTAATACACAAATGTAATACACAATGTAATAACACAAATGTAATACACAATGTAATACATAATGTAATAACACAAATGTAATACACAATGTAATACACAAATGTAATTTTCACCCAGCATTTGTTGCAGAAAGGAGGAAATATATATATAGCTAAAGTATAGCTTTAAATGTATCTAAAGAATTTGTTACTTCTGCTCTTTTCCCCCAAACACAATTGGTCTTTTCACACGCGTGCACCTTCATGTCACGCAGCAGCAGGATGTTTATACAAATGCTCACTGTTTCACACACGTTCCCGCAGCATTCATCGCTAATGGGCTGGTTCCATCTCTCCATTGGTCAGGGCGAACATTTATCCCGATTAATGCCTGTCCTGCAAACCCTCCTGCCGCATGCTTGCTGTCGCCGTCGTGCCGCTGACTTGCGTGCAGACGAGAGGGGCCACCTGTGCATCAGCACATTAACCCTGCCCAGCAGAAAGTCTCCACACAGACCCTTTGCCCTTTACACTCTCTCACTAATGAGGTTGCACAGGTGCAGCCTTTAGAAGCGGCTCTTCACTGCAGAAAATCAGGGCCCCTGTGCGGAAAGACCACTGCAACATGGTGGGGACTTACGAGTATTTCCTCTAATTCCAGCCTTTTTTTCTATGTGTCAATACAGTATAGATCATCCATCCGTTCAATTCTCTAAACCTGCTTATCCTATGCACTGTCATGGGGGTATGGAGCTTATTCCAAAAGCTACGGGCACAAACAAGAAACGACCTGAGACACAGAAACAGACATTGTGTTAATCATGGACACAAGGGCAGGGAGACTTGACTGTAGTCATATGCAATTTGATCAAAGGAAGCATTTCCACATTCAGAGGTCCTGTTCTCTGAGGATCATAAGTAAATCAAACACGCCTAGTGCACAAAACCAGACCGGAGATCAGTCTTAATGAACCTGATTTTATGCCAAGGGCGCAAACATTGTCTGGTCTTATATATGCTTCAGCTGTATTTAGCCACAGCTGGGCCGGTTAAAAGAGCAGTTAATCCTTAGCTGTAAATGATCATGCAGTATGTGTGGAACACGCGGGCTCAGTCGCCTTTGTATGTTCTGAACGGCCACTCTGTGTACTCAGAGTGAGACGTGTGTAACATCCAACATGCACGGGAGGACACAGTTATCTTAGCATGACTGCATACTAAAACATATCCATTTCTGTCTTTATTTGTATAACTCGCGAAGAAAGATATTCATTGACAAGTTTGAGTGGGTTTATTCTCAATGCCAAACAACAAGAATTTACCTTCAGGTGGTCGGAGAACTTCATAACTCATTATCTGATCTGGATCTCATATTTTATTAAACAGCATCATTAATCAATTGTGGAAGTGAAATCCAATCACAGACGCCTCGTTTTTTTTTTTCATGTGAACCTATATGGACACTGTTTAGAAAAGACATAGAAATAGATATGTCTTTTTAGAAATAGACACTGACATACCGGACTCTCAATTCTGCAGTTATAGTCATGCAGAAAAAAAGTCCTTCTGAAAATCGAAACTGTATTTCATTCATTTTCCAGAATCCTGTATGCAGTGCTGGGTTGCTGAATGCTATGGGCCTATCACAGGAAGTAAAAGATGCAAACCAGGGTACACCCTGGATGGGATACCCGTCTCTCACAGGACACACACTCGTATCATCTAAGTCAGCGGTGGCCAATCTTATCCACAAATGGCCGGTGTGTATGCAGGTTTTGGGATAACCTTTAGGTCAGCTGTTCAAACCCAAGTGTGAGAAGTCCTCAGCCAATCAGTTCTCTAATCAGTAATCTAATTAGGGAGTTGCGGCGAAAACCCGTATACTCTGCAGCCCTTTCTGGATAAGACCGCCCATCCCTCATCTAAGCGTAATTTAAAGACATCTGTCAAGTTAACCAGCATGTTTCTCCACTGTTGGAGGAAACAGGAAACCAGAGTACACTGGGTGACACACAACCGCCCCAAATACACACACACACACACACATACACACACACACATACAGGACAAGGAATCCTAACACAGCAACTCTGTTGAAAACTGAAATACAGTACAGATAGATACTCAAAGCAACAGAATGCCACAAAAAGAATTTTTCATAACTGACCACACAATGGTTACCAAAGGTTTAGGTTCAGTGTGGTTATATTAAAGCCATGCAGAAATTCAGAAAGCAACTTAATTGAGCACATGGGAAACCGTTTTCAGTCACGTGTAAACCCTCCTCATAGACAAGAGATCCCAATATGCCAATTCTTCCATTTACCTTAAACAGATGACATGATATCAAGGACATCTGTCAGAAGATTACATTTATTTTTTGTATGAAACAAAGAAATGTTTTAGGAACAATGGGATATTTTTCTGAGATGAGAGGCAGCTTTAAAAATAGATGAGATGTAATTTTAATATTAACAGACCCCGATTTAACAGATCAGTTAAGGTATTGGTGACACATTCAGCGTTTTTCCCGTATGACTGAGCACATCTGCAGCTCTTACTGTTAACACAGTGGATTGAGGCTACAATGACACAAAAGGCAGCTTTTAGGCTTTCAGAGAATTATGTAATAGGAAGATTCACCCAGACTGATGCATCACAGCAGAGACTACAACACGTGGTATAGTATGGTATGGTATGGTACTGTATGATACAGTAGGGCATGGTACGGTACAGTACGGTATGGTATAGTACGGTATGTTGTGGTGTGGTATGGTACAGTATGGTATAGTACGGTATGTTGTGGTATGGTATGGTACTGTATGATACAGTAGGGCATGGTACGGTACAGTACGGTATGGTATAGTACGGTATGTTGTGGTATGGTATGGTACAGTATGGTGTGGTACAGTATGGTATGGTAAGGTACAGTACGAAATGTTATGGTATGGTACAGTATGTTATGATATGGTTTGATATGGTATGGTATGTATGGTATGGTATGGTATGTTATGATATGATATGATATGATATGATACAGTACAGTATGATACGGTATGGTATGATATGATATGGTACAGTATGGTATGGTAAGGTACAGTACGGAATGTTATGGTACAGTACAGTATGGTACGGTATGGTATGGTATGGTATGGTATGGTACCAGGGACATGCACAGGGCAGGCTAAGGTTGCCAGGGCAACTGCCCCCCTGCCCTATTTGACTCAAGCTGCCCCTCCTAGAAAAAAATATATATATGTTTTCGCGAGCTTTCGCCACCCAAAGAGGAAAAAAGATGCGCAAGTCTGCGCAAGCTGGGCGGAGCTCAATCACATACTGTAACAACTCAACAGCTTCACAACTTCGCGCAGCTCCCTGAATGGCACATTCCCCTGCATTGCGCACCTACTGACCGGTGGCAAACTGCACGCCCCCCGAAACGCTTCATGTAAGGTAGAGAGAAATGCATACGCATAATGCAATAACGTTAACGTTACAGACTCATTCTGAGATTAGTTACTAGCTATCCATCTAGCTATTCTTTCCACTCGATAAACTTATGGGCAAAGCGAGTGGACGTAGCTTTATAAAGCTCAGCCGGTCTGTTTCCCTTTTAGCTGTGTCGCACGCATCCGCGGCACTAGAGCCAGACAACTGACGTTATAGAAACAACGAACTATCATTATTTTTTAGGAAATTAATTAAAATCTTCATAAGTCTCCCACGTAATGAACCAGGCAGTACGTATACGTTACCAGATAGCATGTGATATTAGGTTATCATATACTAAACGTTTTGGTAGGAAAAGTATGCGTCTGCTGATGGTTATTCTCAAACATTTGTTTTAACAAGAAGCATAAATGATGGAGGTAATCATTTTTGTTGTGATATGCATTACATTAATTGCTTTATTCAAAATAGTAAATTGCCTAAATTCTATCACTGTTTTGGGTGTTTGCATGCTACAATAAGCAAAAAGAGGAGGATTTTGGAGACAGAGAGGCAGCTTAGGGAGGCAGCAAAGGGGCGCATATCCTCGCAGAGCTGTGGCCTGCGCTACGAAGCGGGGTTACTGCCTTATCGGGGTAACTTGTCGGATTCAAGGTACCACAGTTTAAATGAACTTCATATTCGTTCACTTACATTTTGCCCAGACTACCTTAAATCCAACAAGTTACCTGGATAAGGCAGTAACCCCGCTTCGTAGTGCAGGCCCCTGGTTGCAAGCAAGCAAACCAGCCGGTGAGACAGAGACATTGTGATAGACATGGCAATCCCTACATTATTTGGTGTGAAAGGGGAAATAGGCCCATATTTTCAGACTTATTTCAGACTAATTGTAATTAGTAATTTTGCACTTTCGAACTATCTATTATTATTATTATTGTTGTTGTTGTTGTTGTTATTTTTAACTTGGGACAGATGATGAATCAAGTACAACAGACAAATAGCCAGAACCAGAGCAGAACAGCACAGACTTGGTGAGAATAAGGAAAGGAGAGACGACACAGAATGTTAGGACAGGATGCCGACAGGGGAGGAAGCTGAGATGAAGAGTGAGGCAGAATCCGTGAATACAGAATTGGATTTTTGTCTGAGATCGAGTTATGCAACTGATCCAGCCCATGTGCAGGGCAATAATCTTAAATACAATCAGGCATTTATCAAATTTTCACCCTCAGCTGGGCCTTGATGCCCTTTTTTTATTTTATTTTTTCGGGGGGGGGGGGGGGTGCCCTTTTTTCAGGTCAGAGCAATGGCCCCTTAAAATTCCCGTGCACGCCCCTGTATGGTACGGTATGGTATGGTATGGTACGGTATGGTAGGGCATGACTAAGGATGAGATGATCCCCATAACAGCCCCAAAAAACAGAGTTTTATTAACAAAACAGAACATAAAAGAAGAAGCAGAAAACAAAGCGGCCATGAGGGGTCAAAACTAAACTATACATATCAGCGTATGAGACAGAGTTCAATGAAATATATACATTGAATGCAACACTGAGTTTATGTGCTTTTGTGCATATTTTCGGCAGGGGTGAGTAGTTTTCGCCAGATTCAAAAACAGGTCCATGACTCAAAAAAGGTTAAGAAAGACTGCACAAGATACTAGAAAACAGGAACAAATACCGAGGGCTATCAACATCAAGAGAATTAAAGGACCACGAGTGAAACAGTACTTAAATGAGGCTTGGGCACGGTACCCATAAACATGGCATAAATTAACCATACAGACACCAAAATGTAACTCAGTCTTCAGGCCAGCCTCAAACCGATGACAGGAGGAGCGTTAGTCTCCCAGCCACATACTGTACTGAGCTCAGGGAGCTACACCGTGGCCCCAGCAGCCAGGAAACACACTAGGGGACACCAAGCAGGATGGATGGCGAGCGGGAACTGCTGGCCAAACGGGGAAAAGACACCCGGGACCGGACCGGATGGGCTCCATCCCTGACAGACATGTACCTGCAAACGAAGCAGCTTTTCCATGACTGACTTTCATGCCGTTTTTAAGTCCTGGGATTTTTCACTGCTCAAAATTTAAGTTGATTTTTAAAAACCAAAACGAGGACATAAATAATAATCTTATACTAATGAATGCAGGGACCCATTATATTCTGCTGTTCTTGGAACAGCTGTATTATCCCACTACATGATTTATCTTTATTTAACAGATATTACATATGTATCAGATGATATTACATATGTATCCATTGAAATTTATGAAAATAGGTTTATACATGTGAAGAGCTGCCCAGTCACCTAACCAGAGGCTAACATTTCAGGTCCAGAAGCAAAAATCCAAACCAGGATTTATTTCAGCCAACCAGTTGAGCATTAATAGTCACAGTCAAAGAGTAGTCAACTGGTTTTTACTTTCTGGACCTGAAATGTCTGCCTCTGCACCTCACCAAGTCTTTGGGAATTTGGTGTACTCACAGGAAAACCATGTGTACACCATGCGGGCACTGGGAGAGCATGTAAACACTACACATAGATTACTACTGCACTACAGACTACTAGACCCCCGTCTTGGATGTGTGAAGCTACACTGCTTAAAAATCTGCTTTATGTTAGTATTAAAAAACATGCAGCCAATAATGCAAAAGGGTCCCACATGCCATAAAGCTTATTATCATGCAAAGACTTTCAGTTTCATCCTGCTTATTTCACAGAATACAGCCCCCAGTAGGATTTCAAACTCACTGACGCAGCCATGGTCTCAAGCACTTTCGAAAATTGCAACAGTACAAAATAGTGCTCAATATTTTAAAATGAACATTAGGGATTTTGAGGAAATTGTTTTGTAAGGACACAACATTACTACAACATGTTATATGAAAACAATTTTTAACCCAGAAAGCCAGGGGTCACCAACTCCGGTCCAGCTACTGTCCAGTAAGTTTTCTATCCTACCTGGCTTCTGATGAGCCACATCTGCTCTTGGTATTTACCTGACAACAGGTGTGGCTCATCAGAAGCCAGGTAGGACAGAAAAGCTACTGGATAGTAGCTCTCCAGGACCGGAGTTGGAGAGCCCTGCAGTAGGCATATGGTGAAAAATGTTTTACACAGCTCTACATTCTTTTTTTAAAGCCAAAATGACCAATTTGTTGCAGATACCAATCATGTCATTTCAAATATGTCAGACTGCTTAAGGTTAAACTGAAATGGCTAATTAATTTTTGTGTTTGGTGACACTTAGATGATGAAATATTAGGACAAATAGGACAAATATTGCTTGTTTTCATATGATTTATAATAATGTAATTTATGATGGAAAGACGGTCGCCTAACAAATATCAAATCAATAGATGCAAAGATTTGGGCTATTGGTTCCACGCAAGCAAAATTCCACATCAGGATGAGAATAAGCACTTGTGAGCCTTGATCCAAAATGTGTGAGGCCAGCGGCTGGGAGAGACGGGAGGCGACGCTCGGTCTGATCTGGAGGAATGCAGCACGATTGCTTCAGTAAAATAGCCAGATTGCAAGCCACCTAAATCACATTAGATTCTGCTAAGCAAGTAAATCACAATAACAAAAGAATAAGGCAATTTGACTATACAGGATTGATAGGACTTGACAACTGCAGTAGAAAAATATGAAATAGAAGAAGATTTATAGTGCGTTGGCTATATTTCTTCTATCCGAAGCAATCCATTCTTGATGGGAGAGAAATGCTAAGCTAGTTCATTTGCTTCATAGCTACATTAATCCTGTACTGACAGTGCCTTAATAATACACAGCTGCAAATATTTACCATGAGTCACCCTGTTTAACTTCTTTCTGTGTCAGAGTTTCACACTCTGACATGTCACTATTTGTACCAAGTAATACTAAATTAATTGAACTGGTAGGTAACACGCAGTTTGGGTTAAAATAATTAGCTTGGAATGTCTTTAAACATTGGAATCGTCACGATTGTCCTTTCTGATTTCCGAGTCGATGCATTGGAGATAATCATTTTCCAGCAAAAGCCAACCATTTCCTAATTTTTGACTTGCCTTCAATGCCCAAGAAAAAGGAATTGATGTCAGGTGCTGTGTTTCACTTGTAAGCGACACCCCCTGTGGTAAATTCCAACCCCCTCGTGTAATGCCTTAGCGGGAAAAACAGCTGAACAAAGTATTGCTGGGAACTATTATTCTGTATAGTGCCAGGCACTGGACTGTGACAGGGTGACCAGGCCCCTTGAAGGGAATCTGCGAGTCAAAACAGCCCCTTCTGATCGTCGCTTTAAGCAATGACGCGGCCTTGACACCCTGTTTACAAAAATGAAAATTATTGGTTGAGTTTCCAATTGGTGAGCCAGTAAACTATAATTAGCCCATCTTCCTCTTTTCTTTTCTTGCAGCTGCTGGCAGCAACAGAGAACAGGCACCAGCCCATGGCAACTTTGGTGGGTGTGGATTGTAAAAATGCATGCTTGTGTTCAGCTTTGCGGGGAAGAAGAATGAATGCCAGAGACATTTCAGATCAGCTGTCAGTTAAGACCCCGTTCAATAAGATGTAACTGTATGCTTCAGGGGGAAAAAAATCTACTACAGGAGACAAGGGCAGGAAGAAATACTTTGAAAGGGAGGCTTTGTAATTTAAGCTTTGTGTTCTGCAGGATGAAGAGTGCTCATTTTCTTAGATGGAGGCATGCTCTGACAGCATGACTTCCCAGCACTTGGCTTGCAGGGCTGTCTGCCGCTAGCTTCAGTCAGGCAAGGCTGACTGTCACCCGCTAAGCTTAGCTGTCCATGTGAGGGGCGTGTGCTATGCCCTGTGTGCAGTTGCCAGTTGAGTAACCTGAATCAGACATCTGCCGCGAATGGCATATCAAACCAGCCATTACCTGCTTCCCCCATTCAGCAGTACATTCTACGTGCATTGTTCAGTGAGCTTAGAAAGCAAGTATCCAAGAAAGGCGCTGACCCAGGAGTCCACGAGGTCTGGTAAAAGTCCAAGGAAGGAGACAAATTACACTGCGGCATTAATGTCTCAGTGTGCGAAGAGAAAGCGGCAGCTTCAAAGTGCACCATTTCTGAAGTCGCTCATTGGTGGAATGTAATAATTTATACTGGCGGTTGGCTTTTTAAGGAAGGTTAATTAAAGGGATTTTTTTCACAACCAACAAAAATCCTTCTCAGATGCTACTTCCTGTCTTTGGGTTTAATTATACTCCAGAACTTTTTATGGAGTGTTTTTGGGAATTTTCATTCTCTAGAAAGCAGGAACTACAAATACTTCATGGCCTTGAGCTAGACGTGGTAATATTTCAGTAATATTACAGTTTCAGTCACTACCTAACAGCTGTTGTGCATTTTCCCCCAAAAGCAGGATTCATTCATTGATATTCCTAATTCAGGTTTATTTGTTGGTGTGCAGAACTTGGAGATGCTGGGATTTCACGTTGCTGATAAGATAAGGCCTATTTCTGGGGGCCTCCTGCAGATATTTCAAATGATCTGATGGTAATTAAATAGCCATGCGCATGTCCAAAGCGTGGCACAGAGCCCAGGCAGCAGTGTAAGCAGAATCATCACAATCTCATATATTACAATGCAATATACTCATATATGACATCGAAATTAGAATATAATGGCATCTGCTGATGAAATATTGTGAAAGTAATATTTTAAAATGAGATTTTATGTAGCTCAGTCCTGAACAGCTGAAACCTTATCACACGTGTAGAGTCGTGGGCAAAAGTTTTGAGACTAACACAAATATTAATTTTCACCAAGTCTGCTGCCTCAGTTTTATGGTGCCAATTTACATATACTCTAGAATATTATGTAGAGTAATCAGATGAATTGCAATTAATTTCAAAATCCCTCTTTGCGTTGAAAATTAGCTTAATCCCAAAAAACCCATTTACACTGCATTTCAGCCCTGCCACAAAAAGACCTGCTGACATCATTTCAGTGATTCTCTCGTTAACACGGGTGAGAATGTTGACGAGGACAAGGCCGGAGATCACTTTGTCATGCTGATTGAGTTAGAGGATGGTGCTTGAAATCATTGTTCTTCCTGTTAAGCATGGTTACCTGCAAGGAAACACGTGCAGTCATCATTGCTTTGCAAAAAAAGGCAAGGATATTGCTGATAGTAAGATTGCACCTAAATCAACGATTTATCGGATCAAGAACTTCAAGGAGAGAGATTCAAGAAAGCTTCAGGGCTCCAAAGAAAGTCCAGCAAGCGCCAGGACCGTCTCCTAAAGTTGATTCAGCTGTGGGATCAGGACACCACCAGTGCAGCGCTCGCTCAGGAATGGCAGCAGGCAGGTGTGAGTGCATCTGTGCACGCAGTGAGGCGAAGACTTCTGGAGGATGGTCTGGTGTCAAGAAGGGCAGCAAAGAAGCCACTTCTCTCCAAGAAAAACATCAGGGACAGGCTGATATTCTGCAGAAGGTACAGGGATTGGACTGCTGAGGACTGGAGTAAAGTCATTTCCTCTGATGAATGCCCTTTCCGATTGTTTGGGGCATCTGGAAAAAAAGATTGTCTGGAAAAGAGAAGGTGAGCGCTACCATCAGTCCTGTCATGCTAACAGTAAAGCATCCTGAGACCATTCATGTGTGGGGCTGCTTCTCAGCCAAGGGAGGGGGCTCATGCACAATTTTGTCTAAGAACACAAATATGAATAAAGAATGACACTGAAACATCCTCCAACCAATACTTGTGTTGTTATTGTCAAAACTTTTGGCCATGACTGTAGTGTGTCTGTTATTAGCACACTGTCTGAACTGATCTTCAAGTCTCTTAAAAGACAAGATTCCTTCACGTTTTGTTTTCATTGTCCAGAGCAATGATTCAAACACAATCTAATACAAATGTCTAATACATCATCTATTTTCCTTGCAGAATTTTGCAAAATGAAACTCCAGAAACACAATGTAGTTACTGCTGACATGTTTTCATATTATGTTTCGTAAATGAAATTCAGTGATATATTGCAAAACATGGTATCGTGAAAGCTGGTGACTTTGGCACATATTACTGCTCCTGAGATTTGGAACACCTATGTATTACAACCTCTGTGTGAAGCTGTTATGGATTTTAAATAAAGCGCTGCCATTAGTTTCATTCCAGGATTTGTCTTAATGTTAGCTTTCATAACTATGGCAGTGTGGCTAATTTTGAGCAGGAAACGCGAGATGATTCACAACCTTACGCTACAGCTGAATCTTTCAAAGCTCATAAAAGCAAATCTCTGGCAAATGTGCATAGTGCTTCAGATTCTCCTGGACAAGGGATTTGCTTAGCTTCAGGTCTGCTGATGTTGTGTCCATGTGACTGCAATTACATCAAATTGCAAGCCTTTTCCATGAAAAACGGAATGTTCCTTCGCGGTTTTTCAGATCCGTCTTTGAGGCCTTCCTGGCGGTACACTGGCAGACACTAGGTGCACCCTGGGCCGCATTAGCCAGCTGTAGAGTGGAGGCCCTCAGTACAGCTTACGGCTCTCGATTTACCTTTCTGCTGTACAGGAGCACGTACAGTGGGCTGGAAGCCCGAGGCGCTGGGGGTGTATACAAGCAAATAACGGTCTGCTCGGAAAATGTGGCGTCCCTTCGTAAAATAAAGGCACATCAAAGGATGTACTTACAGTGGGCGGCATGCCTGTGATTTATTGCAGTACTTCTATAGCTAAGGGCGCAGCACAATTGAATGATTATCCTGATTTGTGACACAAATGGATGCCAAGTGTTAAATGATTTTTGGCACGCTACAAGTTGAACTTAACATTCCTCTTAAGTAAAATATGAATAATTGGTACATATTCAAAAATGATCCATCCATCCATCTTCCAGCTGCTCATCCCATACATGATTGTCACAATAACTGGGCATTTTCAGGCAGCATAGCCACAAGGCATGGGACACCCTAGATGAGATGTTAGGCAAATATTATTTTTCACTTATGATTAAGATACATATTCTATCCACTCACCCATACATGCATACAAGGGAGACTGGAGCCAATCCCTGTCAAATCAGGACACAACATAGATATACTCAGTGTTGGGGACAAGTTACATATACCAATGTTACACAATTAAGTTACAAAATAAATGTAATTGTAATCTGTTACAGTTACTGATACTAATAAAATGTTGGTGGTAACAAGGGGGTTACATCTGAAAATATTATTTTAAGTTAAAAATTACATGTGGAATATAACATTTTGACGCTTTGCATCTTTGGCATATTTCCAGACAACACAGCAAAGCCATTGGGAATTTTCAGCTCTTTTTTCCAGTTAAAACAAGTAATCTGTAACCTATTAATCTTCAGAACACTGGGTATACATCCATGTAAATTCTTTTTAGATCCGTTTTTCATCATTAGGGATTGCAACACAGAGACCCATCAAGCTCGTTTGGAGAGAATTTAACTAATAGCTCAGAGTTGTTAAAATCTTATCTAGCTCTGATATAAAGGAACCCAAGGTTTTAGCTTGCAGTACAATAACAGGAAGACTATTCCATACTCTAACTACACGCTGTGTAAAGAAGTGCTTTCTCAAGTCCAGTTCTTCTGCTAATTTCCAACTATGGCGAGTTCTTGTATTTAAACTAATATTGAAATAGCCATTTGGCTGAACAGCATCCAGACCCGTTAGAATCTTATATACCTGGATCATGCCCCTCCTCTATTACAGTGGAACCCATAAAATATCTGTACTTTATATTACTTCTTGCATGGATTACATTACATTTGTCTACATTAAATTTCATCTGCCAGGTATCTGCCCAGTCATTAATTAAATCAAGATCCTGCTGTAGCCTCTGTGAAGCTAGTTCAGTATCTGCTACACCACCCACCTTGGTATCGTCTGCAAATTTAATCAGTTTACTGTACATATTGTTGTTAATGTAAATTAGGAACAATGGTGGCCCTAAAATTGAACCCTAACCCCACTATGAACTCTTGCAATTGTAAATACTGGCAGTGAAGCCCTTGCTCAGATCTACACTAGTGGCCAAAATTGTGGGAACACTCCCAATTTTTAGAACTGCAGAACTTTATTGAACTGTTGCTCCAGTTACTTAAGCGATCTTCCAAAGCATGACTTTTTGATAAATTATATTTGTAAAAATATGGTATGATATTTGTAAAAATTATTTGATTGTTTATAAACATTACTGCCAATATCGTGTAGTAATTTTTAAAGCATAATGCCGAAAATGTGGGTGTTTCCACAATTTTGCCCACTAGTGCACTTAGTTAGTCAGGATCCCAGGGCTGCTTTGACATACCTGTCATTTAGTCACAATATACGAGTCGTACAACAGTCTCTCGAGGTCAGTGTTGTAAAAGCTGCCTTTATAAAGCAGCCTTGAAAATTCAAATAACTAATTTTGCAGTGCGACTGCACAACAGAGCTGCAAATGCCAATCTATGTGTGTGTGCGTCCGTGTGTGTGTGTGTGTAACTGATTCTATTTTTCAGTGACAGTCCAGAAGGTAGTACAAACCGCACGAGCACTGTATCCATGCACAAAACACCTTTGCATCAAACTATGCATGAATTTCATGGATTTGCTGTGATGTTTAACACATTAATGTATGAATACACCAAATGTAGCAAACACCAGGTGAGTACGTCAACTTAAGAAACAGGAACATCATTCTTATATCATTCCTGGCCGCTAAGGCTGTCAAACAAAGTAACGGGAGAACGAAATACTCCAGAAAAGGACGGTGAATCACCTGAATGGAATGCAGGGTCTGGGCTCAGCCTGAAGCAGCAGCCCCTCTGTGAAGAAAGTGGCCTGCTGGGGGGCAGGCCTGCTGGGGGGCAGGCCTGCGGTCGGGCACGATCACGGCAGACACTTAGGCACAGGCGAATTTGAGCGTGACAGGTGATGATCATCAAAGAGTTCAGATAGAACCTTGAAAAGGAGCAGGATGCCTTGTGACCAAACTGCATCTTAATAAAAGCCTCCTCACATCTTAATGGACAGAAGATTGACACTGCACTTGTCTAACCATCAGCACTGAGGCTGGGGAGCTCTGAAGATGAAGAGCTCCTTATCCAGCATCCCCCGCAGAAGGCACAAACCCCGCAGTTACTGGCCACCACTGCAAGCTTAAACCTTCAACAGTGATGTTCCCAGAATTGTATACAGAGAAGATGGGATTTTACAGTCCTCTTTAAAGTAAATAAGACTCTTAATTTTCAATTTACTTTATATGGTTGAACGTATTTGTAGGTGAGACTTTCTGTTACACTTACCAATGCATAGGTTTAAGATCTTTGCATCAGACTAATTCTATTCTGATGAGTCGACTTTCCTCAACAGAAGTGGAAACCTCCTTACTGTAGATCCAGGTTTCCCTCCGCTAATGCAACAAACTTTGCACCCACTGAAAGCGATCCGCGCCAAAAGTTTTGGAGAACCGAGAAGCTGAAACCTCAGATCAGAACCGGTAGTCGCAGTCATATGTGAGGCTTCCAGCCAAAGAGATATTTAAGATGGAGATGAAATGAGTGGAAACAAACACCAGAATGTTCCTATTGTGCTCCGTAGAGAAAACAGGAGATCGGTCTCTAACTAGAGGTATGACCGTTTCAGAATAATTTATGAATTAGACTTAAGCACAAGAATGGTTTTAAAAAAACTTCAATTTAATGATCCTGCAAAAATTACTGAATAGTGTGTCAATTGCACTACATATGTGCATGATGCTAAGAGTAATGTAGACGTTTGTGCAAGACTTTGTTTTACGAGAAATGTTTAATATGGAAAACCAGAGTAGTTTACGGCATATGTTTAGATATATTTAGCCAAGGAGACCGTGCTGCACGCTGTTCTCTAAACCAGGCATAACATGGACACAAGGCAAACTGGACCTAGTCCTGTTTACCATGGCTATCCTGGGGTGTCATTATCATTGTCACTGGGGGGAATCACATTTTGCAAACTGCCACTCCTCCCCTGACAGCAGTGGACTTTTAAAGACAGATGCAACGTTTTCTCCCGTACACAGACAAAACTTTTGAAAGTATCAGCTTAATTTAAACAGTATGGGCCAGACTCGGTTTGGTGCGACTCGTCCAGACCGCATCAGAGATGGTAGGATTTGTGTCTGGTTTCGCTTCTTCATGAGGAAGGGCCGCTTAAACATCGGGTAAAATGGCATCTGGTGGTTCATTCCTGAAAAACCCTAAAGCAATTTTTGGTGGTGTTCTGTATGCTGTCAAAAAAAACTAAGTAAATAAATAATAAAAATAAATAATTAAATAAATGGCTATTAGTAAATAACGTTTAGTTACACACACAATACAGTTTAGCATATTTTCCCGAACAAATAACTGTCAAAGAATAATGAAAATACATTTTGTCGCATATAACAATTAGTGGAGATAAATGCTTCCTATTCTCACCGTGGGTGTGAATAAGACAAACCCGTTATTCTGATGTCACGCCTAATTTCAAAGAAAACTTCTATCTTGCCGGGTACATTTCTTAATGAGTGAAGCAGAACAAACAGATCACGATTCAATATACTGTGTACTAGACTGCAATTGTTCCGTGTCTTTGCTCAGCCGCTTTTCAGCTGTTTCCTAAGTGCTCCGATACATTATACTGCTACTCTAATAGCAGTAGTTATATGCTCGGGAAGCTGCATGCATAGATTCTGTCCTGTTTAGATGCTGGTGGCAGGTAGCACCCGCACAGCCCTGCAATGCAATGCTTTCATCGCGGGCTAGCATGTCAAAGTCTGCAACTCAAACGTGTGCGCGATCAAACGGGCGCCGCCGAACACGAAAGACACTGGAAGACAAGCGAGATGCAAATTCTGGACGTGTCTGTGCAGGAATACTCTTTCAGCATGAGAGTGGGTGAACAAAACGTTACCTTCAGTAAGATAAGATATTAAAGCCGGTGACAAACGTGCAATCAAGTTAGGGTCTCAAGGATGAAATGGACGCAAGATCTAGAAATGTCATTTGTGCGTCTAACAAACACATTTATTTTATCTTTCCAATTCAATTAACGGTGTTCTACATTAAATTTTTTGACAAACTTTTAGTTGCGTAATTATACGTAGAATAACTAACAATATCAGAGGAAATAGGTATTTAAAAGCACATTTAAATGAGGCATTTCTCCGTTATGGATACACGTGATTTTTTTTCGAGGATATAGGTGCCGAATTTAATACTTACTTTCAAGAAGAGCAGACTCAATAAATTTCAAACTTTTTCATAACTTTCCCTTGCCTTGGTATAAATTATATAAATAACGGTCTCTGGTTAGTGAAAAACAACGTCACAGAAACCAAGATGGAGCAGTTTTATGCATTTGGCCAAGCAATAATTCATGTGTATGTGTGGCCTTGCAGTGTGATATGGGATGAAGTGTGGAGCAGGTATAGCTGCATACATTTTGAAGAAAATGTTTCTGTATGTGAATTTCATCTGTGATCTTTTTTTCTTTTTTAACTATTATTTCATACACATGGCAAGGAAACATATGGAAATTGCACCATGGAGTCCTGTAACTTTTACAGAATGTAGAGTCAATAACCTTTTTTGGCTTAATATCTTCAGGCTTGGAAGTAATTTTTTTCTCCATATTCCTTAAATCACATTGGACTGGAGGAGGCATGGATTAATGAACAATATACAGGCACAAATAGGATCAGAAAATGTCAAAATGTGGTTGATTTCCTTGCGTGTGTGTTGTACCATTCTGGTGAAAGATAGGATTTCTTCCCTGGTCAAATGTGTCCTGAAGAGTCATCAAAGTGAAACGTAACATATTGGTGAGACACGCAGTGTCTTTTTACATGCATGTCAGGACAATGGTGCAGAGCTGTACCTGAATCTCAGTCAGCTCGCTGTAGTTAGGGGGAAATAGTGTGTGTGTGTGTGTGTGTAGTGGGGGAGGGGGGGTAGAGTGTCTGGATAGCTTTAAGGCTCCGGGGTTTAGAAGGCCTACATACAATCACAAAAGATGTTGGCCCATTTTGGAGCATTACTCAAACATCACATTAGGCCTAAACATGCCCATTTAAATATCTGCGAGCCCCCAAACAGCGCATAGCTAAAGTGGCTGAATTATCTCCTGGATGACTGACACCATTATAAAAATCCAGCTGTCCATTTAACGAATAGCACACCAGCTTGAGGAGCGTTTTTGTTTTTAATAAACTGGAGCTGCTTTTTGCAAAAAGAAAAGGATCTAGTTGACCAAGTCCTACCTTGGGAGATGCGGCCTGTGTAAATCACGTCAAGGGTGCTGTGTACCACCGTGTATGTTGTTTCTTTGTTGTTGTTGCAAAACTGAAACATGATTGATATTATCCTGAAGATGCTGGGTTCTGACTTCACACCGACTTTTAAACATTCCCAACCAAACCACTGTGCTGAAACAATCTGAGGGCAAAAAATATTGGCCCATATTTCCTACTGTTGGCCTGCAAAGAGAAGGATATACCCTGTCATCAACTGCAATGTTTCATTCTTTCTTAGTGAAGAAAAAGTCTTACAAAAATAGAAATATGAAAGGCAAGGCTTTAAATTAAGAAGTAATAAAACTACCACGGTTCTTTTTGTGCCTTTAGGGCACCCGTGTCGATGGAGTGTAAAACCACAAGAAGAACACAATACAACATTGTGGAGGAACCCAGAGACGCTTCAAAAGGCTCTGATTTGAGCTCTTAAACAGTGCTGAAGTCCTTGAACAACCTGACCTTCGGCTCCATGCAGGGTCACTCAGTATAAAGCATTACAGTAGGAATTATAAGACAATGGCGGAGAATTCATGCAGGATTTAGAGAGGAGCCTTCTCATCAGATAATTAAACAGATGCCAGAGTCACAGGATCGAGTTCAGAGATACACCAAGTGAAATGTGTCCCATCTTCAGACCTCTGCCCCAAACCATTATCTATTATCTATTCAACTAGACCCAACCGGCCAAACTAGAGGTGACGCTGTGAAAAAAGTGCTAAGTCAAAGTACGGAGGGCCTGTAACTTATACATAAGCATAAATGAGATGTTTGATTTATATTAATAAAAATCGATAATGCAGACTAGCTGCCTTTCACTTGATTGCAGATATAAAATTCCAGTTTACAGTTAAACCATATGATCTAATCAACAGCGATGCATTTAATTGTATGTAAGAGTATGTTGACTTACAGCATCATACATTACAGTATTACAGCAAAGAAATAATGAAGGTGTGCATGGATAGACAGAAATTAATGTTTTGGTTTAGTTGATCTATTACAGATATATTACCAAGAATAGATAATTCGCACATGACACAGTATGAGTTCTTAATTAAGAATGTTTCTTAAAGGACCTAGAAGGCACATGAATTACAGTTGTCATACTTGTGAAAATAGACAAAATTATAGGCTACATGACTTACAATATACTATTGTATATGAATGATATGAGTGACATTAGAGTTGAGTATATATTTCATGGCTAAAATTTCCCAAATGTCTCTGTCTAGATGTCTAGGCATGTAGAATTCTCCTCTGCGGATGAACGGTTTCCTGGATCCTGTTGCATGTTCTGAAGAAGGATAGAATACAATTTTTAGCTTAAGGCCCCTTTGGGGACAAGACTGCATATAAAGATACAAAAAGATACCCATAGCTGGAGGGCCACGTCACACACTTAGATTCCAGAATTTACTCATCTCTTTCATTTGTTTTATAACTGCAAGTTTATCCCACATAAAGACCATAATCCCTCTAAATCATGTACCAAAATACCCCCCCAAAAATCCTGTTGATAAGAAAATCACTTCCAAATGACGAAAAGTTCTCCTCACGTAAATAAAAGGTAATCTGGATAATGCCTCCATATTGAAAAGAGCCAGTAAGGATCTGAGTCACAGAAGAAAGTGTTTAAATGACATCACCAACATCGCAGAGAGCCTTGGGTTTGCAGCAGTTAGCATTCAGCTGGCTTTTGATAGGCTATCTGCGGGCCTATTTGTTTGAAAAGGACCACCCATCAAAGGCTGCCCTAGGTCTGGCATGTGTTGTCCGAGATTTTTGCTTCGCACACAGCAACCCGGCCTCTGTTGACTCTGAAATCTCACGCAGCAAGACACCCCTGAGATGCATGATGATACAGATAGTCCTCTGTCATCATGAGTCACGACAAGCCAGCAACTAATGGATCCCAACATCCATCATAGAAGGTCTAACCATCCATCCATTCATTCATATCCAGACTGCTTATCCTGATCAGGGTCTGGAACTTATCCCACAAGGCAGTGATACCCCCTGAATGAGAAACTATCTAATGGAATTGGCAGAATGTCATACTTAGCATTTAGCACTTCATAATATTAACATATATTTTTACATAGCTTTGTTTAACCTATGTGTAACAACCGTACACATGCAATTACTACTGGAAAGGAAGCAACAAAAAAGGCATTGTTACATATATTGTACCTGCGCGTTTGTTGTTCACAAATTAGTGAAAAACGCGGAGTATCATTTACTGTATTTGTTATTGTTTTAGAGACTTACGTTTCATTATATAAGAAATATTTATCTAAAAATAAATAATCATAACAGAGAGTAATTATGCTTGTTCAGTCTGTTAGTCGTGTTTCGGGGATAGCAAATAAAAATGAAAATCATCATGGATATTCTGTATTTGTGTTGAACCTTTACTGCTTTAGGGATACCAAAGTCTTTATGAGATATACACTGAATTTTAATTGGAATATATTTGCTTTGCTGCTGTTCTACAAAGAATTCTGTATTCTGCCTGCATCTGCTTGCAAGTTTGACAAGACTCTTCCTCCAGATAGAGTGTGTGTACATTCACTGACATTTTAGCATTTGGACAGCTTTCAGGCTATGCCAACTGACTCGAAGAATCAAAATGCAAAAGCCTGTCTATTTTCAGTTTTTCTTACCGTACCATGAGCCCTCAGGAGAGGGTAATCTAAGATCCTAATCAATTTTCAAAGATTAAATGTTTCAGTTTAAGCAGAGTTCAGAAAAATGCATTTAGCCTTACAATCAACGTCCACATGTGTAGATTGAGGCAATAAAACGTGTGTAAAGAGGGATTTAAATAAAACAGCTGCTTCGCAAAAGACTCTTATAAACAGCTTTGAGAAGTTGTGTGTGTGCCTTATGACATCTTTACCCTGGAGATCATTATCTAGAACCCTGCAAGCAGGAACACAAGAGTGGTTCTTTGCTGCCAAAGTGCCAGGAAGCAGAGAGCCTGGCCTTTCTGATCTTAGTAAATCGTTCCAGACTTCATAGCTGTTGTGTACAATATTTAGCCTACAGTGTTTGAAAGACGTGTTCTTTTTCACACACGCAAAAACACGCATGCACCTCCAGTGAAAATTAATTAACAACATTCCCCCCGCCCATCCCCCGCTGGCGTGGACATCATTTCGGATGGCTTCTCCGTATGTGCGAGGTTGTGCACTTTGGTGGATGCGTACGAGCGTTTTTAGGATTATATATGGTTAGACATAAAAATAAACCGAGGGAATTCAATTTTTATGGATATAACTGGCTAGAAATGGCCTCCAGCACTTATATCCCCTTCAGAATGCCAGGGAAAACCGGCACTTAGTCGCTGCTGGGAATGTGGGATTCAGCACGGTCAGAATCCAGACTCGGGGGAACCTCAGGCACAGGCAGATTCGGGTTCCGGGACTCCCTCAGCTGTGCTGGCTGCCCGATGGCGCGACGCTGGTACGCTGGCATGACCTGGGGGGGGGATTCGCTCGCGGCACATGGGGGCTTGGCTGTGCCCTTCTGGCAGATAAAGATGGATGCTGTGATTATCCAACAGCGGGCAGTAAAAAAGTGTCTAATTTGCTCCAGATGTTTCACACATCCCCGCCTTTGACAGATGTGTTCTCAGGCAAAGCCACAACTACGGAGGGACAGGAGCAGCACTTTCATCTAATTTTTCTGTCTGGGTGGGTTAAGCTTGAGAAGTTCATCGCACATTACTTTAGTCTGACTAATTTCCGCTGCTGGTTTTGCAGTAGATTCACAGCCGGGTGGAACAACCTCTCCGTCCTGCCATTTTCAGACCACGCGTGACCTGAAGACGCACGTGCTGCCTGTCCCTGTGCTCTCCATGCGACAGACCGATGGAGAGGCTACGTGAGTCTCAGGGCGCCTGGAAAGTCTGCCAGTTCAAAGCGAAGCGACCAACCGCATCCTGGCTGAGCATCAGCTGGCTAATAATTCATTGTAAATCGCAACCAGCAGCGTTCGTTAAAACACATTTATTTTGCCATTAACAACAAATCGTTACCTGCTTGTTAATGGCACGCAGAACTGTTAAAACAGTGTCACCCGCCTCCTATCAGACTGGAAGCATTTAAAACAATAATATAATCGCTCTAGCATGTTTTCTTTTTAATAAAGTAAAGCTATAGCTGCGCTGCATCTAAAACTTTCCACCGATTTTCCATCACGACTTTTTAACTATTAAAGTTGGCCATCTGTTCTGGAGAGATAAATTGAGAAGCTGAAGCGATGCATTGATTACAGTTCATTAGTTGGTTTTAAGGTGGAGGTACACGAGTGGTTTGCGAGCAGCTCTCTAATGCGCTAAAATGAACGGATCACTGTGCACCTGTCATCTGCATTCACATCTTACTTGGGCCGGGCCGGGTGCCGGTCAGTGCAAAGCGGCCACCGCGTGGCGCCATTGCTGCACGCAGAGGTGCCACCCACTCCCCTCCTCTCCGATGCCCCCATTGACACCACGCAGACAAACCAGCTGCTGTTCACATGCACCATTAACCCTTGACATTCTGGTCCTAATGTTGCGTAACCAAGACTGATTACTTACTTTTTCACGCCTCCCTGTAAATAATGGATGGGCCACAGCCCAGTGAATCAAATACGAACATTGTAGAAATGACTAACTGTCCATTTACCTGAAGTTCCATCAGTTTTGAGTAGCACGAGGTAAACTCCTAACTAAGGTAGACAGTTTACTTACGATAGCAAACACTCTTATCCAGAAAATCCTATAACATTTACTATTTAACCCATTTGTGCAGCAAGACATAAAGCGAAACAGTTCCAACTGCAATAGTACACCACTAGCTGGGATTTGAACCTGGTTGCAGGTGTTTAGTAATCCAGCTTCTTCCCAAAAAAACTCATTGTGATCAGAAAACACAAGTGTGCCTCCATGACCTTACTTGAGATTTTCTTTTCCTAAATGAATTACCCTTCAGCTCATCTTCCTGGCACCATTCATTCATTGAGTGATTTTGCTGGTAGGTTTTAATATTTGACATAATTCAATCTCCCACTTTAACAATGAGACAAACGCTTCCCGGGGATGGAAAAAACAAAAATATGAGAACACAACAGATCAAAGATGAAAGAATTTCTTTTATTATATCAGACATTGCATCACAGGTCTAATAAGTGCTTAATTCAGCAATCTATCCATACATTCTTGAGTTTTTTTCCATGAAATGTAATTAAAGATATGATGATATTATTTGATAACGAAGGACTTAAAAGGTTACATTTAAATTTCATTCACGATGCTCATGTAACATTGTTAATTAGACATTTTATGCTTTGTTTCTTCATTGAGTCCAGATGTTTTTAATTTTTTCTTGCCATTAAGTGTTGTATTCATTGTGTTTCTACTAAAATGCATTATTGGAATTTTACTGGCGTACAGGACGACTTTATAGGTTTTAATCTTAAAAAGCTTTTCAAATCACGGGGCAGGAGGAGACAATAAAAAGTTCATCCGTTCCACTATTAAAATCAGCTCTTGTTAAATCGGAGCGAGATTCACGAGCTTAATTTAGCTGTTTAACTAATTAAACAGAATGCCAACAAGTGGTTGAAACCTAGATCCGTGTCTAATTCGCCCGCTGGTCATAATAACCCTGAACATACATCAAACGTCATGTCTCTGAATGTTAGCATCCGTATTAGATTTCGGAGCAACAATGCTTCTGAAGCAGACATTTCAAAGCTTTTGAATCTATGGCTTAGAGCTGCACCCCTGTCTCACCTTCAGGTAAGACAAAGCCCATGCCGATCGCTGACATACTTCAGCGTACTGCAACAGGAGCACAGGTATTACCGTTTTATCATGTGCTATGTGAGTCATCGTACATAATGTATGCATTTTTACAACTTGCAGAAATTAGAGTTTTCTACTTTTATGGCACATACTTCTCGTTCAAATCACACTTTAATCCTTTGGGCTCCTCCCTCTGACATCTGTCGTATATCATTTCTCTGCACCTGATAACCTACCCTCATGAGTGCATGTAAATTAGACAGTTCTCTCCTCTTCGTTATCCAAAGCGTATAAAAATAGCAGGAAATGCCAGTGGAGGGCCCTGCAGCGCCGCACACAGCGTTATTCTAAAAGTGCTAAACCCTGCTCCAGAAAGGGCACCCATTTGCACAGGTCTGTCATTCTGTTATACACAGGGGGGCAGCCTGTCATTCCGGGGGAAAATGCAGAGCACAGAAAACAGGAACTCCACGAACTGCATTAACTGACATACAGAGGCGAAATTACACCCTCCGCATGCAAGGCTGTGATTAGATGCTCACCGTATGGTGAGATCACACGAAGAGCAGAGCATGATGGGATACGCAAAGGGCGGGCGGTATAATCACTGGCCCACGTGGGCCTCTGCTGACAGGGAATAAACCAAAATATCACTTTAACGCAGCGTGCCGTGTTCAGACCAGCGTGGTGCTCCTTAGCCACCCTATGGTAATAACTGTGTTTCCCTCCCAGGCTAAACATCATCTGGTAAGAGAAGATGGAAAAAAAAATAAGCTCAGACACACCTCTGTGGAGGCCTGTTCCTCACAGCAAGCTAACACGACTCCCGCCTGTTTAACGTTCCCACAAATGGGACAGTTCCACTCGCAGTCCCTTCCGTGCTACAGCCTGGCAGGCTGGAAATGCAGAATCTGTTCAGATACAGTCTCACCCTCATTTAAATCAGGTTGGGGGTGCAATCGAATTAGTGCTGCTCAGTCCATCGCAGACAAATGCATGTGCTAAGGCAGAAGTGAATCATACTTTTTAAAAAAATAAAATAACAGAAAGAATTCCTAACAAGAGAATTCACCTCACGTTATCAGTCATAGGACTTTACACTGAACAGCTTTATTTTGGAAATCAGATGACCAGAGAAGCATTTATCCAATCACTATTGCGCATTTCCTTGAAATAAAGTATCAAACGAATAATATTTTTTGCAATCACACTTACAAGTTCTTCCCTGGTATGTGTTAAAGAATGATGGGTACAGTATTTAATGATTGTCTTATAGTCAGTTATATTCAATTTAAGACACCCTTTTAGGGCTTTCTTTTAAGCAGACAAGAAATCATATCAATTGCATGTGTATCCATTAACAACAAATGAATGTACAGATGTATCTGGATGAAGCTCTGAAGAGAGAAAAACCACAGAAGCCCTGAGAATGTGTGTTGGCTGTAAACATGCCTTATTTGTGCATTAACAGGAGAGCCGCCATCGAAAAGAAAGGAAGGGGCGCCGTGAATGAGACCCGGAAACACAGGATCTGCCCGGACCAGCCCCACTGTCAGGTCTGGATAACACCGGTGGACATCTCAGTCTGGGGGGGGGGACAGAAGTGGATGATGGTCCTTAATCCCGACTGGCACAGTGATGGGCGTTTGCTCCGAGGCAACTCTCATTTCCTCGGCCGCGTGCCAAACCTTGGGAATGACCTCCAGCTGAATCCGCAGAGCCGGCCGTGCCCCTCACATCTGCAGGGTCAGGCCGCCCAGAGGGGCCCGGTGCAGGACAGGAGGTGAACGGGAAACAGCCGGCATGGCACCCCACATCGACACCCCCCCCCGTCATCCCGGCCCGGCCCATTAACTCAGCCAGGAGTCCAATTAGCACGGCTCACACGGGCATCCCATCAGCCGTCGAGGTGACGGATAACGAAAGCTTTCGGGCAGCACAGAAGCCCGGTCAGGTTATCCCCACTGACGGACTTTCATTTCCTTCCTGGAGATGAACATGCTGAGCTTCCAGAAGAGCTCAACTGGCACGAAGGACACAACAAACGTATGACACTATTATTAATACATTATAAATTACGCATCTTAAACAAGCTGCTTGAATTAACATCAATTCATTTTATGACAAATTCCAAAATCTACTTAAATATTCAAGTGAAATTATAAAAATCAGACCAAACAGCTGCATCCAGATTAATGTACATACAGTCACCCCTTCATACGGGTTAGGAGTAAAAGTTCCCTGCAAGCATGAAAAGTTGCAAATACTTTTTTTTTTTTTTTTTTTAAATCAAAAATAGCTTACAATACTAAAGGTATTTTGCGCACTTACACTAAAAATATTAAATAACACTAACTTATGCAACATCTGCGAGTTTCTGTCATCTTTTAGCGAACTCCAGAAATATTCCCATTTAAACGTCCATGACCACCTCACGAATAACCCAAACCGTGAATGTCAAATCCGCAAATCTGGAGGGGCGACTATAATCAGTTACATAAAACACATCAGTGGCAAAGCACCGTACTGAAAGTCCCGGAGCTAAAACACTGGATTTCGTTTGATCAGTAATAATGAATAGCAGAACTCTGATTAAAAACATCTAGGGCATGAACATTGACCAATTACAAATTACATCTTCAACCTCCATGACTTTGAGAAATACCCGGAAGGTTGTACTTTCAAAGCCTAACCTCACCCCATCTGCAGCACGCATCCAGTTACCCTCCAAAACCATTTATTCAGTAAAGGGTCAGGTTGAGCCGGGTACACACACCCCAAAGCACAGGTCAAAGGGCAGGAGAAACTCTGAATGGGATGCAAGTCCATCACAAGGGGCAACAAAGGAGAAATAAGCTGAACATATATCGCCACCTAGTGTTGACAATGTTGAACTGCCGTTTAACAGTTAAGGTTTTCATACTTCCAAGGAAGAATGCAGAGGTATCTCTCCTCTTCAGGCACAGCCCAGTAACTCAAGAACTGTGAGGTCGTGCTGGCCTCAGTCTGCAGTTGCCCAGACCAAGAATCCGCAGGAGGTTGCGTGTTTGCGAATTTGGACATTTCCATTTCGGCACTGAAAGCCGCGGCTGGACAGTCATTTACGCCGGACTGAAAGCTATAAAACCACAGCAGATGGAGATTCATCTAGATGCAGAGACGGTCATTAGCAGCAGACAAATTTGTTCAGTCACTGTAACTGTTTCCAGACAGCTGGCAAGCAGAGAACAGAACATTTGGTTCATTATTTATTGCATTTAATTGAAAATAAACAGGACAACCAATTGGTCTGTTTTAGACACCACGAAGTTTATTATTTTTTTGTAATCAGAGGTAGTTCAGACAACTTACTGTAGTTCTCAAATGAAACTGCTAGTTTTCTCTCCATATTATTAAATGATGTTTAATGACATGGCAACTATTGGAATTATTCTGTTTCACACCAAAACATTAGAAAATTAAACATCACAAGTGGCATTTTAAAAGATGTAAGTAAACTAATTAGTTATCCATTTGTTTTTATGTAAATGTTTAAAATGTGACTCTAAAATGTGAAATCATTTAATCGGACAAAAGCATGATACATTTGTTTATAATGTTATAAAATCTGGTTGCTTTTCTCTATGCAATTTTTCTATTGCTTTGTAAAATTAAACTTACTAGAACAAAGAATGTCCGAGGCATGGCAATAATTAACAATGCAGATGGGGTATATCAGCATGCAGTCAGTTAAGTCAGTTTTGTATGCCATTTTAAAGCATGTAGTCAAAAGCTGATGAAAATATCCAAAGGGGTGTAGAGAGATTTAACTGCTCATACTGTATCGGTCTAGTAGGTCTATGCATCAGAATCACGAAACTGGGAAAGACTTCCTATTATTCTTAGGAGTAACATTTCAGTAACTTGTTAACCAGAGAATTACCATTTTACAAAGGATTTCCCAGATAGCTTTAAGGTACCATAAATTTCAATCGAATAATTAAATGTTTTCTTCTAGCCACATTCCTTTTAAAATCTTTAGCATTATTGATGAAATTCCACACAATTTTGCATCTGAAAGTGATGCAACACCAGGGTGTCAGTGCTCATTCCTCAGCGTGGCCTGGTACGAATCTGTGCACTGGATGAGACTTTCTCCATCGCACGTCATGAGTGGTCCACACCTGAGAGTGGTGCGAATAAACACCTTCCCAAGACGCATTTGTCAAATCAACTCGCTTTATTGCTGGTCAACCTTATCTGGTTTGGAGAAAAAAAAAACACCCTGGTAAGAAGCCTGGGGGACATTGTCTTTTTCATAATGCAATTCAAAATGTCAGGCAATTGAAGCTTCATGCGCACAGACCACACCTTTAGGGACAAACTTCAGCGAGCTGCTGAATATTCAGAAGCGAGACTGCCCTTCTTTCGGACCGTCATTTATGAATTCATGACCCAGTCCAGTGCCACACTTCCCACAGACCACCTGAAACATCCAAAAGTCGCAAAAAAATCATTCCTTTTTAACTTCCATTACTTCTTTGGTGTTAGGGCTATGTATTGACACCGATTTCCCAAATTGATTCAATTCCATTTCACAAGGTTTCAAATCTATTCGATGTCTGATTCAATTCAACTCAATATCAATTTGATTTAGAGATATTTCAGTAACAATACCAATTTCGCTTGACTAGGAAAAAGATTCTCGGAAAACTACTGACGTAAATTGTACAAGGAACCCTCTAACCTGATACATTATTAAAAATAATAATATGAGCATTAAGAACTGCCCCCAAAGCAGCTGCATTAATACATTTTTTTATTAACATGACCAGTAAGTTTTGGATTGGACATTTTTGCAGATCTCATCTGGATGATATCTTGTTAAATGGTTTTTGGAGATTTGGAGTATTTCCACAGTGTTTTATCTCCCTTTTGCACGTCTTACAAACGACTATTTTTGTCCAGCTCTACACTGTCTTCATATTTCTGGACATCTGCCTTCAGGGGAGCAGCCCCCCTCCGTGTTTTTTTCTCAGATTTTTTTTGCCAGATCTCACTGCGGGAGGCTGGCCAGGCAAGACTAACAGAGTTAAAGTTCAACACATCTACGGAAAAAGGTCATAAACTGAAAAAGGCATGTATTATAAAGAAAAAAAAAGTCTTTCTTGGGGTTTTATGAATCGATTTCAGATTATGCAAATGAAGATCAATCTGAATCAGAAAATCGTTTTTTTTTTAACCCAACCCTACTTTACATTTACATTTACAGCATTTGTAATACGCCCTTAGTCAGAGCGACTTACATAAGTGCTTAAGACTCTGCTATAAATTTCGTCGATACTAGCTCAGTCGAACCAAGGCTATGAG